>JAOXJM010000023.1:115210577-115222164 GCA_026413425.1 Tringa solitaria | reverse complement strand
AGGTCTCCCTGGAGCCTTCTCTTCTCCAGGTTGAACCCCCCCAACTCTCTCAGCCTGTCCTCACAGTAGAGTGGCTCCAGCCTTGGAACGTCTTCCTGACCCTTCTCTGATCAGAGGGAGAATGACGTTGCTGGAAGGGGGATCGGAGTATCTTTGCAGCCCCTCAGCAGAAAGCTGTTGGCACTTTGGTACTCTAACTGCATTATCTCTTGCTGACTTGGTTCTCATTTTTTCCACATGCAAACTTTCTCTCATCATTTCTAACTAGTCTCCATTACTCATGTGCCAACTCCAGCTAAATGCACATCACTCCCAGGTAACAAAGGGTGGGACTTACCATAATTTTAACTGTTAGAACTGTGGGGCTGCTGCAATTTGTCAAAACTCCTCCTATAGCAAGTGGTAGGACATTGAGAGATCATCTAATGAACCAGGCAGTCAGCTCTCTTTCAGTCTTCCTGAACATGATATTTATTTAACTCCTTGAAAAGCCCAAAGGATGGGTGTTCCTCTATGGTTCTTTTTGGCAGTCAGTTCTCATGCTTAATATTCTTGGGATAGCCAGCTGGGTGACCTTCAGGACCTGCAGAAGACCTTGAGGAAGAATAGCCGGTGGCAGAGTCGGAAACAAGCTAAGTTAGGATGACATACAGTGCTGGATACCTACGTATGGGCAAAGTTATACCAGTGTTTGAAGGTAACTAAAGATGTGGACATTGTTGTAATTGCAGATAACTGTGATCACTCAGAGTTAATTAATGTTTCCTTGGCCCAGTGTATATCTGCTAGGTCAAGGGGTGGGATGAAACCTGTGGCTGTGCCATGAGTTTAGGTTAGAGGCTGACCCACCTGATTTTGCCTGGAGTAGATTAGGGAGGGTTTAGGCTCACCAGCACAGCTGGGGGGAATAACCCCCCAGCAGATATAGTTGGGATGATCACACCTCCAATTAACACAGCTGGGTCAGGAGAAGGCGCTTTCACCTGAGAGGACCCTGCCTCTCATTCGGGACTTGCACCCCTGAGCTTGGTATCTCTAGAAATGCTCTGTTTGCTGTTGCGTTTGCCGATGACATTTTGCCAGCGCCCGAGAAGGGTCACACCGCGCGGAGACAGCAGCGAGCAAAGCCATCCACGTGCTGGCAAACCTGCCTGCCTTTTGAAACACGGAACTTTTTTTTTTTTTTTATCTGAGCCCTTTTTAACCCAACTGCTTTAAATAAACCCACCCGAGATGCTAGACATCCACCTACGCGAGTCCCATCGCAGCCGTGGCAGAAGTGCTGTGTCAGTGTGCCCTACATTTGAAGCACTCTCTGCTGGCACCGAACGTGTTGGAAGGTCACAAGCGTGGAGAAAATGACGTCTGCAGTTAGCAATATGTGGCTAATTGCTTCAGTTATCCATCAGGGTCTTTTCCAGGTGGTGGCCCTGCTCCACGGAAAATGTGCGGAAGTGGGTTGGGCTGGAGTTCCCAGATGGGGTTGGACGAAAGTCAAAACTCATCAGTGGAAACACACTCGCCATTTTCGGGGAGGGAGTTTCTTTCCCTAGAAAAGAAACACTCAAAGAATTGTGTTGAACCTATCTTAACGAATTCCTTTCCAATCAGATAATTAAGTGGATAACTGGGGAGTTACTCATTGCTTTTTCTGCTGGCCTGGCTTAAAGGTGATCCTGGTGGTTGTCACTTGGTAAATAATTTTCCTCCCAGTATCTTAGTTTCGCTATCAGTAAAATGGTTTTAATGATACAAGCCCTAACTTTTCTATGTGTTTTACATCCTATTGCAGCAGAGCTAGAGGTTTTCAAGAGAATTTTAGGTTTTAGCATCATGCAAATCTCTTATACCGCTATAACTGAATTAAGTGATTTCTTGCCTTATCAAAATGGTGTCTTTAGAAAAAAAAAAGGTGAATACCACAGAGTAATTCACTATTTTTTATTACATAAAGATAAATAAGCAGATACATTATTACTGACTTTTCCACCGGCATAAATAGAATTACATAAATAGACATTTCAAAGTGTAAACTAAAGATGTATAAAGAGTTCCCATTACTTTTTCAGCCCGGCACATGAAGGTGTCCTGATTCCAAATTCATAGAGTTCAAGATTTTAGGGGAAAATAATATTATTATTGTATTATTTTTTTGAAACTGAAACTTCTTCATTTTTAATATACTTTGATAGATTCTAGCTTATCATCATGGATTGATTCAGTTTGGCAGAAATTGAGTCAGGCCCCTTCATTTCATCACTGTAAGGCAGGGAATCTCTCCTCTGAGACTCCTGCCCTCCTGGTACTGGCTTCCTTTATGCCTGGTGTCGGATCAAGGGGGTGACACACGTGCAGCCCACAGTGATGACTTTCTTCTCCAACCGGTAGGTTTGGTGGCAGCCCTTCTGCTCCCTCCGGAGGACAAGGATCTCTTGGTGGATGGGGACGGAGTTGACGCTGTGGTCCAGCTGCCCGTCCAAATTCACACACCTGGAGTGGCGGCACTTGGCATCCGCAATCACCCGGGGGAAACGGTTGTGGTCCTCATCGATCCTGTGAGGTAACATGAAAGAATAGTATTTGAAATGAAAGTGTTTCTGCATCTCTGGAATCATGATAGTCTGGATCACTATGGGCTTCCAGCTCAGGAGCCTGCACCTCCTGGGAGGTTGCCTATGAAGCGGCCAGGGACCCTCCTCTACTCTAGGTTTTTAAGTGTAAGTAAATAAATATTCCAGGTTTTTAAGTGTAAGACAAGCATGACAGCACTGCACCCAACTGCCTTTGCAGAGAACTTGCTTCAAATAGACACTGACTTTGAAAGACTGATTAGAAATGATTTGAGCTTCCCAACATATCAGACTAACTGACCCAAAGACCTTCAGCCCCCCCTCCAAAACATGAAACGTTCTTAGGGCCTGATGCTGATGTTATTAAACCACCACTGAATTTGGTGCAATGTTAGCCCTCTGACGATCTTTTAGGTAAAAAATGCTTTTGAAGGTAAAGCTTGCCCCAATATACAAATAAAATAATTAAATTACAAAAATAACTTGCTTTGCTTTCTCTGTGTTGGTTTAGACCACGTTTTTTGCTCTGTGCACCTTTCTGTATTGGTTATCTTTCAAAGAAGATTATTATATCAAGACCAGGATGGACGGAGCTTTGAGCAACCTGGTCTGGTGAGAGGTGTCACTGCCCAGGGCAGAGGCTTGGAACTCAATGATCTTTAAGGTCCCTTCCAACTCTTCCATTCTAACCATTCTATGATTCTATATGGACTGTGGATACACTCATATTTCCAAAAGCTTTCAACAGCAAAGCACTGATAATGAAGATGTGGACACAGCCTCTGGGTTATTCTTTACCATCCCAACCTAGCGTATCTCTAGACCGTAAGGACAGAGGTGGTACCTGTAGTCCCATGGAGCCAGAGAGCGGCTGCTGACATCAAGAGTCGTTTTGGTTTCCTGGTTCGTGCCGCTGATGCTTATGTTGACTCTTACAGTTTGAGGGAATTTGGCGTCTTTTTGGGTCAGGCATCCAGCATATGCTTGCTTGAGGAGGCTCTCTGGCTTGAGCCCAGGCTGTATCACCTTCCTGTAGGCAGCACTGCTGGCTGACAGCAGGGCTAGCAGCAGGAGGAGCAGTGATCTGGACTGAAGAGAATCGGTGGATTTAGGACACAGCGCAGGTACAGCTGCTGTAACACAGCACAAATAATGACTATTCCCTGGGGCTGGGAAATTCAGCCACCACCAGACTAGCTGGTAGTTAAAGTCTGTATTGCAGGTTGGGGTAATTATGGAAAAAGGTGCCATATATCACATCCACACTTGCTTTCATTAACGAGCCCTTACAGTGCTGACAGGTATGGTATATACTCAGTTGTAATTTGGTGATAAAAAAATTTCAATTATATAAAATAATACAATACAGGAGACAGCAGAAAGGATATAACAACAAAAAGACACTCTAAAGTTGAGTTTTCAATTTATTTCTTTTGCTTCAGAGTACGTTGCAGGAGCCCTGTTCGTTAATATATCGGTCCAGTCTTGTTGCTGCCCCACGCTGGTGCTATTCAGCAGTCTCCCATTTTAGTTATTTTCAATTATTAACGGTTTAAACAAGAGTTCTAAAGGTGGGTGCATCCCCATTCTTTGCAATCATCTATTAGGATTTAAATATGTCTCTGTCAAATGGGGGAAAAAAGGCAATAGAAAGCAAGTTCTTACCAGAGAAGCGCAAAAGATTGGAGACATCTTCCTTCCTTCTCGTGCTGTGGCTGCTGCTTGCGCGGGGCTGTGTCAAACTGAAGGTGTCTGGGCACGTTTGCTGGTGGACTTTTTATAAGGGCTTCTGCGCTGTCCTAGTTTATGGGGAGTAGGTGGTTTGCTTTTTTTTCCCAACCTTAACTGTGGTTTCTGACCATAAATTAAAAAAAGTATGTATATATATTCCATTAACGCAGATGGAAGACAGGATATGGGCTCACCCCTTCTTAGATCTGCAGATGATGACATTAGTTTAGCTATGTCACTCAAGTAGCAAGAAAACTCAGTGATGATGTTATAAAACCACCAAAAAATCTGCACGCACTGCTGTAAGGGGGTGCAAAACGGGCAATTTTAAATTGGCAATTTTAAATTTGACTAGAATTGCCATCTAGTCAAACAGAAGTTGATGCACTTCATAGTCTTGAGTTGAGGTCCTGTAGGTATCAAAACCACTAATGCCGGTGGCACTACCAGACTGGATCTGTTTAGTTCTAGGTCTGTCCGATGTCTTTTCATCCTGAGTTGGGCAAATGTCGGGCAGCTGGCCCCCATCCAATTGCTCTCCATACTTGCCATGTGCTGTCACTTGCCTTGGTGCCCAAGGTTCCCAAGTTCCTCCTCAAGCTCCTATTTCTTTCTCAAATTTCCTAGTCTGGATATGGCTATTTCTATTCACATCTACACCTTGGGTGTGATTCTTCAGTTTTGACCAGGATGCTTTGTGATAGAAGGTTCCCAAATTCAGTCATTCTCCACCTGGGGAAAAAAAAAAACAAATAACAACAACAAAAAAAAAACAACAAAAAAAAGAACATTGGTTTTGAGCTTGTCACTTTTTTATTTCACTTCTGGGTCTTGTGCTCTGAGACAAGGCTGTGATCCTAAGGAGAGGAGGTTGAGAAGTGTGATGGATGTGGTTAAACGTTCTTTTCCTATGTTGGCGGGAGGACAGAGGGATCCAAGAGAAATCTTGTGAAGGCTGAGAAATGCAAAATAACTCCTCTTGTAGGCAGGAAAACTGGAAGGAACTGCAGGCACCTCATCCATGGTATACAGGTGATGGCATGTGGCACTTGAAAATATAGGGAGCTAAAACACCTTGTACTGTGTAGCCCCAAGGCATTATGACTCCTTGTGTCCCAGCCCTGTGTCCTGGATGACAGGGATCAATGATCTTATGGACCTCCTGATCCCACCCTGCTGTCTCCCCATCCTTGTAAGACCAATATACTGCAGCTGTGATATACCCTGCCATGTTAGTATTTAAACATGCAATATTTAAATCCATGTGTTCAGGTGGATAGGCTCCATTTGACATGCTGACAGTCAGGGTCCCTTTCTCCCATTCAGGGATATTTTTCTAGATTTTTCACTAAGGAATTGGAAGGGGGTTGCAGACCTGGAGAGGATGGGCCCCTGCAGAACCCCCTATGGCTTTGGGTTGTTGTTGTTGATCTGGCTGATAGCAACTGCCTTGGTTTTGGGGTTTTTTTGGAGATTGTTTTTGTTTGGGTTTTGTTTAGTTGGTTGGATGGAGTTTTATTTTGATTTATTTTTTTTAATTTATTTTTTATTTTATTAGGCAGATGTCTTGATGAGCCCTGAATGCTCATTAAAAGCTGTGGGCTTGACCCTGAAAGAGACCTTTCATTCAAGGAGGGATATCTGTATTGATTCCTCTCATCAGCTTTCAGGGGTTTAAATCAACAGCCCTCTAGTAAGTATTTTGGTCACTGGGATGTTCGGGATGCTCTGGAACAGGCTGCTTCTGTGGCATCATCTAGTGTCCTTGATGATGTTGAGATGACAATGTTGAGAGCTCAGAGCTCTACTGTTACTCCATTCAGCAGCAAAGCAGGGATGTGAAAATTTTGGTTAAAGTGGATACTGGACCAGGAACTAGAAACCTGATGGCTCTCCCAGGCAAATGTCCCAATCAGTAGCCTACAGTGTCTTCTTCTCTCTGGCAAATGCTTCATGGCATAGCTAATTAGGACAACTCGATGCCTCCCAAGAAAAAACTCTCAACCCGGAGTGTTACGAAATCTGGCACAGAGAGAGAGGGACAGGCTCAAATCTCTCAGGCTGTGGCTTCCCAAGCAATGATAACGAATGATGAGATATAAGATACAAATGCACCATGAAATAACACTCAGTGTAAAAGCCCTGATCTGCTGAAGTATGCCTTTTCTCAGGTCTAATTTCGGTGATGTTTTCAGACGAAAATGATGCAAATAAGGTGTGGGGTTTTTACATTTGCTTAGTATTTATTCAGACGTAAGCCCGAATTTTACTCACCTTGTGCCATCCAAAGGAGGATGTAAGTGAGGGTAGAATTTAGTTTGCAGTTTCTGGGATAGTCATGACCTATATCAGCTTGTTTAAAAGGTGCTGATGATTGAAAAGTTAAATGTATAATTCAGTTTCCCTCTTAGAGTTAGAGATGTACAGGTTAAAGGAAATGGTTCCCTCAGAAGGGTTTTTCTCTAATGCCATTTACTGAAATATCCATTCAAAGTGGGTCAGTCAAATTTCCAATTTTAGAAGCAAAAAAAATTTCAAAAGTTTGCAAAGTAGTGGAAGATCAGGTTCAATCAGCCTGACCCTAAATCCAGGCTTGTTTACTCTAAATGTGTCAGTGGTTTGTGTTACCTCAGTACTTGAAAGGTGAATTGTCAACCATTCAAACATGGCTAACGTAACGCAACATTTCACGCAATGGTGAAAGAAAAAAACCCAAAAAATTTTCCATGGTTTATTTTCAGCCGTGAACGCATTTGTTGGCAGTTGTGATAGGCAAAATGAGAGGGTTTCAGGAGAAAATATACCTCTTGAAATGCGTTCACCAGGTCCAAATTATAGAAAGGAAACTCTCACATTTCCAAGTCCCACGTAATTATTTTCCAATTCTTCCTGGTCTAAAGTGAAAACAAAAATTAAACAAGATTTTTAAAAATGAGATTAGATTTTACCCCATGGTATTTCTTTTATTCTGATACTTAGCACTTGTTTTAACTAGAGAGCTGAAAACTGGGACACTAACAAAAGCTTACTGAAAAAAAAAGAATTACAGATTATTTAAAGCCTTTTGAAATCAAACCTAGCCCTTCTCTTGGCTCCGAGGAAAGCTTTCTAGAAATTAAGTTGCTACTTAAGTACTTTACCCAGCCGAGATCTTTCAGGTAACCAAATCTGAGCATGATGGCCCTGATGACACTTTTTTCCCTCAAAGTCACAGTGTGGGTCAGTGCAGAGCTCTGGTGCCCTGCCTGAGCTCTCTGTAAATTAAAAGAGAAATGGCAGATATCTCCAAATAATTAAAACATTTTCTTTCAACCACTTTCAGTTGAGGAGCTTTTCTATTTATATTTAGGAATATATTTATTCTTTTTTTTTTTTTTCTTGCTGGAGAGAAGTCATTTTCTTCCTCTTGAGCACATATTCTTAGAAATCCCTATAAATCAAGATAACATTCTTCTTTTACATAGAAGCATTGCATGAGCTGCTGGATTGGTGGAGGTAGTCTCTAGGAGATCAATGATTAGACTGAGCCTGAGGGCAGTGGTTATCTGAGAGAAACCCCAAACTTGAGGGGCAAGACTCTGAGCACCCTGATTAAATGCTGAAGTTTAAATTTAGTTTAATTTCACTTAATCCTGCTCTGAGTGGATGGGTGGGTCAGAGTCATCAGAGGTCCCCTCCAAACTGGTTGAATCACTGCACCAGTCTCCCACCCCTTGATCTTCATACAGGAGACGTGACAGAAAAGGTTAAGTAACCTTTTCCATCTATTAAACAGCTCTACTTTTCCTCTCCAGTAGAAATGATCATCTCCTACTGCACGCCTAAATTTTTCAATCATAGCTAAATCGATATCACAGTTCTTCAACAGCCGTGATTGCTGTCAGTGGTTGACTCATCTCTTCATGACTGATATCTAATAGATAGTCAGTAACTGGGAAGCCAACATAAAGGAAGCAGATTGCTCAGGTTATCTGTTTGGTTGCTGCTTGCAAGGACAGGGGAAAAAGGTGGCTTCCAGATGTGTGAGTTGGACCTAATGAGAAGCAGGGATTTTATGCCTGCTCTGTGGTAACGAATAGATGATTAATTACTGTAACGTAGTCCTGGTAAGTGAAGACAACACAAGGTACTTGTCTGCACATAAAGAGAAGTTTGAGAAATGCAAGGACTGGATGATGAGAGGGGATCTAAGATGACACCAGATCACCAGAGGTGGTAAGCATCTTCCTTGAGCATAGACAGTAGCACAGAATGGTTGGAAGGGTTGTCTCCTCATTTCTTTGTTTTTGTGGTTATCAGTGATGTTAATGACCAAATAGTTTTGTTATCAGTTAAACATCTCTCTGTCAATGCTTTATTTTCATGGCTTCAAAGACATCCTGTGGCAAGACTTTTCACAGCCAGTTATACACTGTACAAGAAGAAACCCTTTGTGCATGAAATTGGCTCATATTCAAGCTGGTAGAATGATTTATACAAGCAATTAACTCATTTTGAAATTCTCTGTTTGCTCTGTGCTATCTGCTCGCATCCTGTGTCTCGCCCACAGTGAGTGGCAGGAAGCAGGGGGAGAAGGGCTTGGGGTCTCTGCTGCTTGCTGCCCCCCCACCCAGCAGCTCCTGCCCACAGCACTTTCCAGGTGTCCACCTGAAATTTCACTTGCTGCAGGTTGAGACATTTATTTCCCATTCCCAGTGGGTACTGGCACAAGTTGTTCTGGTCCCCCTTCCCTCTTGGGTCACGCTCTCAAGACCTTTGCACGTGTTTTTGCTTTGCTCTGTTGGGAGATTCTCCTCTTGACCCATCCATCCCTTGCAGAGTGATGCTCCAAGCTCAAGACAAATGGTTTGTGTAGTCCTTCTATGTCCTGATGCTCGCAGACCCTCTGAGGGGCAGGGAGCTGGTACATGGCACCTCTTCACAATGGAAGCACTGAGAAACTCCCCTGTTTACACAAAATTCACGTCAGATTCCCAGGCAGTCTGTGGCCCACCCTTTGGAAAACGTTTATTCTTCCTTTTTGGGACCACTGTAATTAAAATTTATCTGAAATGAAGTGAATTCTGAAGGTTTCCAGGAAGTCCTTGGTGTATTTGTCCTTATCTCTATACCAGTTGCCAGCTGCAGATTTGTCAGCATCTTTAACCTCCAGCTTTCACATGCTTTTTCTGCAGTGAATTAGGAGTAGCTGCACTGGAGTGCTCACAGTTTCCCAAACTGAAAGTCTGAAGCAAACAAGGAGAAAAACATGTCACAGACTTGTCTGGAGAACATCTGGGAATCAGTTCTTTGTACTATCCATTGGGGAAAAAAAGAAAAAAAAAAAGAAAGATAAATTCTCCTTGTGTGGTTTCATCAGTTCTAGCTGTTAAATTTTGCAAATGTGAGTTTCTCATGCACGGGCACAGCTTGTGATTTCACATTTGGGTGTCACCCCTGACTTCAACTGGACAAGGAAACCAGGAACGCAGCAGTGCAGGAGGTTATCTGTGCAGTTAGGTATGCTCTTCTGGCTGATGCAGGAGAGGAGAGATGTCAGAATATGGGCTGATGAAATTCCTCACTTAGTGTTCTCAGACACCTCACAAGGACGAAATTTAGCCCTGTAGCTTGGTCCCCGGTCTGATGAAGTGTAATTCTTTGGGAAGGCTTACAGAAGGCACATTACAAATGAAATTCTGACCCTGAAACCTTCAACTTCCCCTCTGGAAGCAGAGGGAAGACGAGGCAGCATCATTAAGCAGGAGCGATCTCCCTGCAATCTCAGCTCTCGTCTGCCAGAGGCTCTCCCTGCAGGTTGGGACGATGCTCACAAGGTTTGGGATCTGCCTCCTCCAGCTGCTGGGTGGAGGGGGAGCTCGCCCTGGCAGTGCAGGGCACCACGCAGCGCCCCCGAAACCTGCTCGTGGTTTCGCTAGTGACACGAGGTGACGTTGTAGGAAAGGGGCTCGCGCGGAGCCTTGAGAGGTCAACGCTACGTGCCGAGACGCCAGCCCTTAGCTCGGCCACCAGCTTGTGCTCCACCACCCACTGCTTTCAAGCCAAATTAGGTTCAAAAAAGCTAGTTTTATCACCCATGGGTTCACTGTATCTGTATCCCAGGGCTGACAGCCAGGGCTGCTAGGCAGGTTTGATAAGGCTGAAACGAAATAATTTCCACTGTGGCCCTTTGCCCGCTGCCAGGTCAAACCTGAAAAGCTTGGTCATTCCTCATCTCGTGGTTTTTTGTTTTTTTTTTTTTTCCTTACAGAGAAGTGGCTCCTGGCCACATTTTGTGTGCAAGAAAGTGTCAGAATTCAAAAGTATTAGAGAAGAAGTGACTCAGAGCGGTTTTGATGAGAGTTGCAAATGCGCAATGGGGATCCCAATCTTCAAGCCCTTTCACCTAACTGGGTTTGAGTTGACTTTCCCCCCCACTCCCCCCTCTCTAAATAAGAAAAGGAAATTCAGCATTTTTCCAAATGTATGCAAATTGTGACCACAGTGCAATGCCGTTGTCAGAACTATCCCAGGCAGAGGTTTCAGAGAATTACCACGGCTGAAGGTCTCCTCCGCTGAGATGTGTGGCCTCACAGCAGTAGGGTGGGGGCAATGGGTGGGTGACGAAAGCCCACTGTCCTATTTTAACCCGAGTGATGCCTCTTTAACCAGACCTGATCCTTTCTGTGCTGAAGCTGTAGCTACAAGAGCAAAACAAATGTCAGGCAGAACTCTTGAGTAATTTTCTGTTGAAATGGACCATTGCTGTTGCTTTTAACAGCTCTTTATTCTGGCTGAACTGACTGTGCTGAACTCAAGTAGGGCTAGAAAAAGGAATTGTGGTCCTACCTGTATTTCAACCAATGAGCAATCCTGCGTGGTCATTTATTCCTTCTATAACAGGTTCTCCATTGATGCTGGAGGCACCATTCTCTGGTGCTTGTTTGCAGGGCTTACTCTCTTAATTTTCCACTGCAAAGAGTAGGTAAGTAATGACAGCCAACAAGTTAGCCCCAGAATGAATACAGGGATGAGAAAGGCCAGTATCAAAGCTCAGTAAACCGTAAGGGTCAGGGGGTTTTCTTTCTTCAGTCCCCCTTGAGCCCAAAGTAGATGGGACCACAAGAACGTGCATCATCCCAGACCAGAAGAAAGAAGCAAAAGTCTGGGGGAATGAAGAGTCTGTTGTTCCCAGGATATAACCAATGGCCAGGTCACCACATCCCAGGTGAGAGTGAGGACGTTTTTATGAATTTCACTGAATTTCACTGAATTTTTGGGGTTGGAAGGGACCATAGAGATCATCT
>JAOXJM010000023.1:115188810-115202527 GCA_026413425.1 Tringa solitaria | reverse complement strand
CTGAAAAAAGACTGGCCCCATCCTCTTGACACCCACCCTTTAAGTATTTATAGGCCTTGATCAGATTCCCCCTCAGCCTTCTCTTCTCCAGACTAACAAGACCCAACTCCCTCAGCTTTTCCTCCTCTTTCCAGAGATGTTCTAGGCCCCTAATCATCTTCATAGCCCTAATGTGATGCCCCCTTTTCTGGGTGGTTGTCTGGACTAGGGTGCATTTCTCACTAATCTGTAAATCAACAGTATTTAAGGATGGGAATAAGCCTCAGGAGGTAATTCTGGGTCCTTTTCTAGATGTTTCATGGAGTTCCATTGTTCTGGAATCTGGCTCCAACTCATGAGCCTGGACATGGGCAATGAGGAAAGCCTTCTGAGGGTCAGAGGATTGGCATTTGTCCATCCTGAGCCACAGCAGCATGTGTCTGAAGATTTCTTTTCATATAGTTCTTTTCCTCCTGCTGCTTTCTCTCTCCCTATTTTTCCTCTTTCTTTTTTTTTTTTTCTAAAAAAAACAACAAAAAAAAAAATTAAAAAAAGAAGTGGGAGGGAAGAAGGGAAGAAAGACACCTCCTTTGTCAATTGAAGGGAAGTCATCTGCCAGCTGTCAGTCAGGCATCGCTTTCCAGAGAGCTACCCCGAGCCCTCCAGCTGTACCTGGGAGTCTTAGCCAGGAGACAGCTGCCAGAGACCATGAGCAGCAGGACATGGGGCAGTCTCCCAACAGGACAAAAGCAGCATTTTTCCAACCCTGTGCATAGGCCCCTTTCCGTGTACATGTGGTTTTTCAGGGACTTGATAAATTTTTCTCTGAAATATGCTTTAATTCAGAGGGATGCTTTTTCCTTGTTATTTTTGACTCCCTTTGCCTTTCCAGTGCTCATCCTTGGGAGAAATATTAACATGAGTAACCTCAGGGCTCCTCTGCTTCCTTCATACTTTCTCAAGGAAAACATCAGCAACATAAACTCCTTATTCCGTGTGGAGATACCCACTTTTCTGCCAAAGGAACACCTCAGGCAAGAATTCAGCTACAATATTCTCTTCATTCACTCTCCCATCAGCACTAGACTGTTACAACCTCGACGGAAGTGGGGAAAAATTAGACCTGTCCTTAAGCTATTTGGTAGTTTTACCTTCAGTCAGGTTTTGAATGGAGGGAGGAACCAGGGGATGGATGGAGGAACAGAGTTAAAACAGTGGCCTTGAGCCCCCAGCCAGGCTATAAGTTTTCCTAAACCTTAGCCCTGTGTCTGCATGACTGGTCTTCATTATTTCTTCTCGTGTGCCCTTGCAAGTGTGTGCCCGTAACTTAATCCTGGCCCATGCTGTGCAGCAAGAGTTAAGGCTGATGGGAGGCTCTGGTGGAACAGGCGTACCCAGGCTGGAGACAGCTGCAAGGAGTAAATGAGGGATGGGATTCCACTCCAGATTTAAACCCCAAATTCATATAGACAGTCAAGATTAGGGACAAGTTCAGCTGACCAGCCAGAAAAGTTGGCTTCATTTGCCAACACATGAGCATCTGGCACCATCTGAGGAGCCACAGGGTGTTTGAAACATGCAGGTATGGCATAGGACATACCTGAAGAACAGCTAGAAGCCAGTGGACTATTCTTACAATGCCTCCAAAGTTACTAGGAACATCTTTATAGGCAGCCAAATAAAGTCTAGATCTCCACAAACTACAATATCTTCAGCATTTTAGAAATGAAAAGACCACCGGGTGCAGAAAGGAAGTGTTGTGTTTGAGACATGGGTTGATTAGCAGAGCCAGGGAGAGAAAAGAAGTCAGGATTCACACCCCTGCCTGCTCTTTCCACTGGGTGCCCTTTTATCTCATGCAGTTGTCATGATTAAATAGGAAAAGATCATTTTCCTTTACTCTATTTCTCTTCTGAATTAGTCTTCATAACCTAAGAGTTAGATCTGTAGAAGAAGGACAGGATGAAACACTGTTTGACAAGCACCTTCTTGAATTATATCTAGGAGACCACAGGGCTCGGGTCAGATGCAGAAGCCTTGGTTTTGATTCAGATCGAAATTTGGCAAAGCATCTTGGTGTCTGAGGAACATAAATGTCATTGGTTTCAAGGTCTATATTGGTATATTAAATAATGCTGAAGGTGCAAGCACAGGAACTCAGTGGTTTCTGCTGTGTTTAGCACAGTTGCTGGCATAGTTTTGACCTGTGTCAACTAGCACTGACCCTAACATTTCCCAAGCTCAGCCTGGGAATGAGGGCAGGGCAAGGACCATTCCCAGTAGGGAGTTTGAAGATGACCATCGATTTAAGAAGGTGAGAGAGCTGAATCATCATTTTTTGGCCCATTGATTTGAGGACAAGATCACAGGCTCTGGCACTATTCAGTGAACTAATAGCGGTCTAGACAGTGAAACTTGGCCTCCTGGATGCCAAAGCCTCCTTGGACTATGAGGCCAAGGGATACAAGCTACCGCGATAAAGGCTAGCTGGCTCCAGCATTGCCTCCAGCGCAGTGTGGCCAGCCTGAACTACACAACTGGCCTGGAGGTTGGAGAAATGCATGGGTAGGAATTCGCTGAATTATGAGGTCTATCTGCTAGCAGTATCTCTCATAGCCAGGCTAAAATTAAGATGTGAACATTAATCACAGAATCACGGAATGATATGGCGTTGGAAAGGACCTCTGGAGATCAACTAGTCCAACCCACCTGCCAAAGTGGGTCCTCCTAGAGCAGGTTGCACAAGAATGTGTCCAGGCGGGTTTTGAATGTCTCCAGAGAAGGAGACTCCATCACATCTCTGGGCAGCCTCTTCCAGGGCTCTGCCACCCTCACAGGAAAGAAGTTCCTCCTCATGTTTAGGTGGAACTTGTCCTTCAGTTTCTAACTAGATCAAGTGTATTGAGGGTATTTTAGGCACAATTCCTATAATTTCCCATGGGAAATGATGGTCTGAAAACCTTTCAGAACCTAGGCCATAATGCTAACAACAGTCCCCATTGCTGCAGAGGTTTACAAGATTTCTTAAATGCTTTCTTAAAATAAGACTGGTTGAAAAGTGCTTGAAGATTTGAATATTTGGCCTATAGTGCAAGAAAGCAAAGTATGAGAAATGGTTTGAGTTCTTCAGCTCTCCTATAATTTTTGAAAAGTCTGTGTGCCTGCTTTGCTCTATAATGTCACATTAAATTGGAGGCAACTTTCTCCAGCCCGTTCTGTCTGTTTCTGGACTGAGACAGTGTATTGGATTCATCTCAATCCACTAGAGTAATTCATATATATATATAATTCATTTTAATCCCATTAAAGAAGATCTTGTTATGAATTATGGGAGTAAAGAGGAGAGTTTTGTAACCCATGTGAGATCTAGATCATATTCAGTCTTACTCCTGGCAAGTCATTCCTACCCAGTGCTGTTTAATTCTTTCACCATGTCACTAAATCCAAAGCATTTTCCATCAGCTGAGAATGGATGACAATCATTGAGGCTATCTGTAGGGATTTTCAGAATGCCCTTCAAAAACACTTTCAGGACAATGTAAAAATGTTGTTTAGGTGGATCTTATAGTCAGATGGGTAACTTTTCCAGAGAAAGATGTACAGAACACATCTCTTCTAGAAAACTTGCAGTGATTCAGGAGTTTGCAACCTTTTTAGATTTGCAGATCCATATGTGCTTTCCATGGGCATCAAGGGCACTGTAAAGCGAATATAAGCTGCCTGACTGTATTTGAAAAAGTCAAATTCAAATAAAATGTAGTAACAGAAAAGCATTTGACTCCTTGCAACAGCTGGAAGCAGAGGACACTGGCGATGTCTCCCTGAAACCACACACTTCCTTACATTCCATAGCAGCCTAATCCATATGGGGATATAAAGAAGCATGTCATCTCATAAGAGAAGTCTGGATCATGACCTCTGGGCAGCAGAGTTGTCCATCCTCCACTCCTGAAGAGGTAGTGTTGCTTTTCAGATGTGTTTCAGAGCTGGTCATCTGCTTCCTCCTTGGAAAAGCAGTGGCAGCACAAAACATTGTAGTTTTGCTAGTGCCCATGGTCAGTTTGGGATGTTTTGGAGGTATATTCCCAGGTGGTTCAGATATTCCAGCAAACATCATTTGCAAGCTCTCCTGTGTGTGTCATTGCCCAGTGCTGGAGGCTGGAATCTCACATGCGTGCATGGAAGTGCATGTTGGGGCATGTCTTGGACTTGTTTCTGTAGCCCTGAAATCCTGAAAAACTAGAGTTTGCTGTAAAAAAAAAAAGTCACATGAGTGAGAAGTGATAGATCGTGTTCTTTCACTTTATTATTATTATTCTTGGTATCAAGGCAGGGCCTTGAGGACCTGGCTGAGAAGAGGAGCTGCTCATACGTGCACAGGGAGATAGTCTCTGCCCTGGAGACATGCCTGGCCAAGTAGACAATGCATTCAACACCAGGCAGCAGCTCACTGGAGCCTGGCCTGGTTTCTCAGAAGGAAACTTTTAAGTTGTAGAGTCACAGAGTCATTTAGGTCAGAAAGGACATCTGGAGGCCTGTAGTACATCTCCTGGCTCAAATCAGGGCCAGCTTAGGCCAGGTTGCTCAGCACTGTGTCTAGCTGAGTTTAGGTTTCTCCAGGGGTGGAGATGCCTCAGTCTCTTTGGGTCTCTGCCCCAGAGTTTGACTACCCTCATGGGGAAAAACCTGTCTGCCAATATCTATTTGGAATTTCCTGTGTTCCAGCTTGTGCCATGTTCTGGTGTACCTTTGAGTGGAGTCTGTCAGGACACAGAGAACAAGATATATGGACGTATTTCTGTATTTGATGACAGAAATGACCACCAGAAGTGAAACACAAGGTACCCTGGTGTCCGCTGCTGTTCTAAGTGCTTGATTTTGGGTGCTCATCTTGTCCTTGGTGGGGCAGACACGCTCAGGGATGCTGGACATGCTCAAAGGAATCAATATGTCCATGTACCAGATTCACAAAGATGTTTTATTTCTAATTGTAAGCATCTCTGAGGATTGAAAGAGGGGGGTAGAAAGTAACCAGGGTAGTGATACACAGCTAGTCCACACAAGTATACGGGGCAGGAAAAGAAGATAAACTTTTCTCCCATATCTTCTCTTCCTAAAGAGCCAAAACACTGAGGAACCATCTCAGCTGATGAAAAGGTGGCAATAACCCCAAGCTTTGACAGAAACACAAAGGCTCTTTGAAAGCAGACCCTAGTGGGAGGTAGCTGGCCAGGCACAGACTGCAGCCTGCACAGCAGTCCTACATGGGCTCCTTAGAGGCTGCAGGTCTTCCTGGAGCACAGAGACCTCTCCCGAGCTGTGCTGTCACTCTCCAGGCATTTTATTCTGTGTTCAAGAAGTTGGGTCAAAGCAGCTCTCCATGCCCAAGGGGTTCTCCATCCTTCCCTGTGGCAGAGATGTTCCCCTCCATGAGGCTACTTCAGAAAATACCTCTTTTGCAACTTCCCCCAATACCTGACATTATGGATTTTTCACGTCTCTCATGCCAGCACCTTGATTTTTCTGCCCCTTCTTTTTCTCCCTGTCAGCTACTCTGTGTCATCACATGACTTATGTCTACAAAGGCTTTAGGATGGAAATCCACCCCATGGTGTTGTTAATTGTAACGCTCAGTTGGGGCTAAACGGGTCCGTAACCTACTTTTTTAGTTACAGCCAAAGTCAAAGGACTAAATAGTTTGTGGCTATGGATATGGACAAGATATGGAAGGGGGTTCATATGCTCTGTGTGTGCCAGTAGAAAAAGTGGTGTTGAGACATACGTGCCTGGCCCGTGATGCATGGGAAGCTCTCAGCAGAAGAGAGTGTCATACTTCTCTCCTGAGCTTCGGCTTGGACCCTCCCTCTGTATCTGTCAACAGTGGAGAAGCAACCAGAGCAGATACAGATATTTGTAATAAAAATTATTTCACTGATGCTTTGCTCAAGCCTTGGTTATCACTACATTTGGCAGGGAACATCCTGGGACAGGTAATAGCTGCATCAGTAACAGCAATCCAGCAGATTTCTGCAAGGAGAACTGGGAAAAGTTGCAGTAATTACAAATATTAACCCATAGTTCATTCAATATTAGTGGGGGTCTTTTCCATGGATTTAGAAGCTGTTGAGTCTAGGAATGGCTCAAATTTATTTTCACTTAAAATCGTTGTGATTCTGATATTATAAATGCTGCTCTAGGTAAATTTGCTTGTTGCAAATTGCTTGTTGCTTGTAAATTTGCTTGTTGCTTGCTGACTTATTGACTGCAGTGAAGAGATGAGTGGCTTTGGAGGGAGTTGTTTGTTTTATAGCAAGATAAAGGCCTTCCTTTGTGATTTCTAGAACAATTCATGGTAGGGAATTTCACAGAGTCATTACTTCATTAATGTCAGTGACTGATAAGACAAAAGAATGCAAATTTTAGAGAAAGATGAGTCATGCAGTGACCCAGTAAATGATATTTCTTAAAAATCCACAGGGTCAGGAGCGGTGTCTGCATTTGCATTACATAGAGATATTTACAACAAGTACAACAGAGGTGTTAAAAAGACCTCCAGCAAAACATTCCTGTTCTTCATATTTAAAAACATAGGACAGGCAGTTATTATAGAAGCATTTATCACACTTTGATTTGAGATTAAGAACCCAGCGTAATATTTACTTCCCAGTTACATAAAGGCTTTTGACTCAGAAGAGGGGAGGGAGCTGAGTCTTGCTGATATCAGGGTAAAACTCCTAGAGGTTTCAGCAGACCCATGTCTCAGTCTGTGGGTTCCCAGTCTTTCAGGTGCAGAAATCTGATTACATGAGTTATCAAAAATAATGAGCGAGTACAAGTTTCTTCTTAGGCCAGTTAGCCCTCATGTGGATCTGCATGATTTTTATTTTTCATGATTATAAGCACTTAATCAGGTAGATAGGACCACCCCTGTTTCATCTCTGTGCCACGTTTGTGGCCATGAACAAGGCTGAAAAAGGGGCCACTGCAACAGCCGGGTATTGTAGGAGATTTTTTCCATTAAGGAAAAAAGGTACCTTTGCTGATGAAATTCAGTTTAGGGTTGCAACGTGACCCCCAAGGCTTTGACCCCAGGTTTCTCGCTTCTCATTCCAGTTGCACAGAAGGTTTTGATTGCAAACCTGTCCCAGTAGGTGTCAGGTGGGGAAACTGAGGCACAGTAGAAGGAAGTGGACAGATGGGACCCACAAGACGATGCCAGAATCCCCACACCCTCTGCTCTCAAGTTCCTTACTGTACCTTCATGCACATGTCTATTAAGTGTATTCTTTATCTTTCTACATTATTCTGCTACAGTTTGTGGACTGGAATTTTAAAATCTTGTGTAGGTATAATTGGGAATTTATTGATGATGCTAAAACTTAACTCAAGCAAAGTTTGTGTTAAATTCAATGAATTAATGAGCCTGGACTGTTACAGTGGAGGGTCACTTAGGTTGACTTTCAGGACCACAATATTCCAAGATTTAGAAACCTCAAAAGTGGTAAAAAAAAGAAGCACGGACTGCGAAATTATAGCTAAATTACTAGAAGTTAAGGAGCTGAATGGGACACAAGCTGAAGTGTAAAAGATTGACAAGAACGGTAATTAAAATCTGCAAAGAAGGAAGCCAATAGGGTATAAAGGCATCCATTTAGAGCCAGTATCTTTCCTTTTGACTACCCAAGAATATTATATTCATTGTGAACACCAGATATGCCAACCAAGAGCCAACAGATCATGCCTTTTGGAGCCTGTGAGAGTAACCCAATCATCTGAGGGATATCCAGGGCCACATCTGTCCCTGCCTGGCATGAGGAAGAGAAGGAGGAAAGAATGGGGCAGCTGTCCTGCAAGGGTTGCTGTGATTGGGGTGGTTTGTCACTGAGGATGAGATGGGAGGTGATACTCCCAAAATGGGCTCTCTAATATGCCTGGCATTCAGGCATTCCCTCATCTGGGCCCTTTGTCAAGTTTCGTTTTCCAGCCTGGATTGCAAGATGAATGCTATCCTAGGAGCAGTTGTTACTGGAAGGATGGAAGCTGCTTCACCCTCCATTTGCCTGGCTACACGCACACGCCTAGCGAGGTGCATTGATGTGACAGCAATGCAAAGAAGGGAATGGGTAAATAAGAGTCATCCTTATTAAAACTTAAAATGTGGGGGAAAAAAAACCCAACCTGGGAGCTAAAAGGTGTTGCAGTTTCTCTCCCTAAGACTTCTGAATACTCTGCCCCTCTCCGCAGGAAGGTTTTGAGCCCAAACCTTTGCATGGTTGGATTTTACTACATCATTGTTCCCCTGCCTACATCTAAAAGCACCTTGCAAGAGGCAAAAACTCATGTAGAGCCTTTTCTTGCCTCTCTTGCAGATTTTCTGTGTAACCATGGGTAAACCAGTTAGGTTAACAGCTTAGCCTTGGGAGCTAAATTAGTTGTCTGAGGGTACATTTGTGCAGCAGGGCTAATTAGTTTTATCTGAACACTGTCCTAACCACAGCTTCCAGGAAGCTTAAAAATCAGCAAAGCAAATTTGCATCTGTCTGCAAAATATTGCCTGTATCTAGCCAGAGACTATATTTAGGCACTTGGGTTTTGGAGGTGTTTCGCCTGCCTGGGTTTTTTAAACTCTGGTGGGGCTTCATGAGGGTGTCTCAGAGCTTATTGAGTTTGCTCCATAAAACATGGGAATGAGGTCTCTGTCTGAAGTCAGTGGGAATAATGCCTCAATGAGCACCTCTGAAAAGTCCAGTCCTAGTGTGCCAATATTTCATGTCTTGAAAAAGGGGGGCACTAAGCTGAGTACAAAACTGGAGAAAAAAAGTGAGTTGCCCAAGGTTATTTGGAAAGGCTGTGTCAGAACCACTAGTGGTCCTAGAAATACGCCTGTCCATCCTACTAGTCTCCTTGTTTGATTTTCTATTACTTTTAACTCAACATAAAAATATATTCACATTATGGCTCTTCAAGTTATATTTTCTGCTTTAGCTGATCTAATATATGGTGCTTTTAAACTGACATCTTGGCTCTGTTTTAGCCCCGTCATACTTTATTTAGCCAGTCTGAGCCTTTGCACCACAGCAGAATAATTGCACTTGGGCAAAGCCTGTTCACCAGTATTCCCAGATTATGGGTGGGGAAACTGAGTCACAGACATGAAATTATTTGCCTGGGACAAACTGGAGAACCTGTAGCAATGCCCATACAGGTTCAGCATAGTCTCCCTTGCCCCTTAGCTTTCCCTTTTTTCCCATGCCTTGGATGCAAGTGAAGTTAGAATATAGTGCAATTTAGGATAACTGTCCCTCGAGAAGCTGGTGGGATTTTCAGCAATGGCTTAAAAAGGTGGGGAATCTCCCTTTTATCTTCTTTCTAAGACTGTTTAGCTGGGGATGTTTGGATCACTTCATATCAGGAACCCATCCCCAGCTTGGAGCTTTCTCCCAGAGGCCAGGAGACCAAATGGTATGAGAGAGGGTGCAACGGGTAGAGTCTTGGAAAGGAGGACAGTGCCCTTTTCCTCTAGTTTATTTTTTGTTTATTTCCTCCCCATGTGGTTCAAGTGTAAGGAGCTGGAGGGACTTGCTGAGCCAAGAGGAGGATAAACCCACAGTAGGCTCTTGACAGCTTCAGTCATGCATTCCCAGTTAAAATAACCAATAATGCTAACAGGCTGGAAATACAAAGAACAGCCACCTGTGGGGGACAAAGACCCACAGAGAGAACCCAAGAGTGTGTCAGAAGGGGGCCATCTCTCTCTATTGAATCCAGAAGGAGCCAGGGTTGACTGTGCCCTTCCCTTAGATTCTTCAAGGGTCTGAGGGTAACGGGGATGAATTTGGACCTATGTGTGTCTGTACCCCTGCTTTCCATCTGTGAAATGAAGAAAACACTTAATTGTCTAATAAGGATTCTGGAGTGATAAATATATTCAAAACATTGTGGAGAGGACATATTCTAACAGTTGGCTTTGGTGGACAGGGAGGCATTAGCAGAAACTTGCTGGTGACCACTTATTTCAAGGTGGGAATTAAAATCAGAAGGTGACTTCCCCTGGTACGTGTTAGTTATATCTGAGCACACTTTGCAGTTAAAGGAGGCTCCTTGGGAGCAATCTGAGAGTGCAGAGCTTCCCAAGGGATGACACTGGCCCTCCAGCCTACGTTGACCAGCTGAGATCCTACCATCCCTCCTCAACAGTTCCTGTACCCCTGGGTCACAGCCTTGTGAGCCGAGAGATCTGGCCAACAGGACACTAAACACCAACTGTTCCACTATTGTTAACCAAGACCTTTTTTTTGAGAATGTTCCTGGAAATCTAACACATGCCTTGGTTCTGTCTGTCCATAGCTATGAGTCTAAACACATGCACTTTGAAGGGATGCCATGGGCCACATCCAGGCAGCGTGGTCCCTGGGAACTTAGTAGTGAGTCTGGGGTCCTGTTTGGACCATGAAAGCACCACCTCACCACCCTTCCTTTTTCCATCTTTGGCATCTCTTGCTCTTCCCAGAGTTCTTTACGTTCCCTTATGATGCTTTGCACAACCCTAGGTGCGTGGCGCCAGCTCTTGCCTGTGCTCTCTGAGCTTGGCCATAAATACCAGCAATTCTCATGCCACAGGAGATATTGCATTAAAGAAAGAGAAAATCTCAGACATTACCTTCAGCAAAGAAGCAGTCGGTCTCTTCATCCTTCTCTCCTGAGTCCTTTATCACTTCATAGCACCCCAGGGGTGTTATCTGGGCTGGCATCTTCAGTGAGGGGTGTTTTCCCCCTCTCCAAGGTTTCCCCAAGGAAGCAGGAGCTGGTGTGGTCAGAAATGCTGTCCAGCAAGTAGCCTACGCCTGGGGGTGCCGAAGAGTCCCTTAGCAAAGGCTGAGGCTAAAAAAGCATCTGAATCAGCTTATACCACTGACCCCTCTGTGTGTGTGCATGGGGAGGTGGGCATTGCCCCCTCTCCCACTCCTCTACTACATCACTTCTGTTTTTTCCTTCTCCCTGGTGACACTCATATTAAATTCCCCTCCCCTCACTCAGTTTTCTGCCGTTTCCCCCCACAAACCTTGCATTAGCATCCTCTTAAACTCCCTTGCCAGGTCTACTGCTAAGGGCTTTCCACCAGTATTTCTGTCTCATCCTGCTCAGGGCAGACCAGCCTTCTGCATCCCTGGCACTGGGTCACCCCTTGGCTCTTCACGTGCATCTTCCTCCTCTCCCACCCCTTCCCTTGCCTTGCCCTACCCCTAAGATGCTCTCCTGCCATCCCCGCGTGGTCCCTGCCCTGGCAGGCTGTCACGCTCCCTTTTGTATCGCCTACCCCCCCGGGTGAGCCCACCCCATCGTCCCCGTCCTCCCACCTGCCCGTGTCCTTTACAGCCTGTGGCCATTCCCGTCCCTCCTGTCCACCTCAATCACCCCCTCTGACAGGCACGTTGAGTGACACCGCTTCAGCTGTCCCATGCCGGGACACGTCTTCATTTTATCCCTTTTTCCGATGCTGCAGCTCAGTCCTGTTAAAAAAAAACAAAAAAACCAAAAAACAACAACCCAAACCCACCAGAGGTTTCTGAGAATAGAGGCGTTTATTGCAAGCACATCGGTTTAATATTTTAACTGCCCTTAAAAGGAGGAGGAACAAGGAGCTGGCGCTGATCTGAAATCCTGGTGGGGCTCCTTGGTTAGCAGAGGTGGTCGGGCAGGACAGGAGGAGCTGGGATTTTGCAGAGGTTGGGGTCAGACAACAGGGGCTGAGCCCAGCCAGCTCCACAGGTCACACCGGTTTAGCCAGGAACACGAACCATGCCCTGGGTCCTCCCCACCCCGGTGTCTTTAGGAAGTACCCCATTAGCAATAATTGCCTTTTCTTCTCCATCAAAGCTGTTTAAAAAATAACATCTCTGGGAGACTGGAAATGAATACATTTTTATGGGTGGATGTTTGCAGAGAGGTTTTGACCAACCTCTTGTCCAGCAGATAATATTAGTGGGGTGTCTGAGTGCCTTAGAGTACATCTTGGGCCCTCACCCCACCCCAGGAGAGGGAAGTGCTACCAAAATGTTGTTTATGGTTGTGAAACTGAGGCACGGGATGACATGCCCAAGTTCTTGGAAGGAGTTCATGGCACAGCAAGTACTTAAAAAGTCACACCTTTTACTGTGCATCTTAACTACTAAATTAAATAGGACAGGCACAGTTCCCTGGTGCTGGTGCCAAATGGCCCACATCAGTATTATTAAACCCTTTTAGCTTCCAAAAACAGGGTTGCTGTGTCCAGCTGCCTGACAGGAGTTGTCTTGTCCCGTGCAAACTTCTGAATTGTGCCTGGAAAATGCTGGGAGAGAGGAGTTGCCTGAGCCAAAACCATGCGGAGGATGTTCCTGCAGTGAGGACGATGGATTTTCTACACCCAGGGTTGCCTGGTTCTGTTTCATCTACTTTCTTATGACAAGCTGGTTTTCACCCTAGAGCCTCCTCCTTGGTGAACATCCTACTCTATCCTACTATTTCTTTTATCCTAGGGGAGCGTTCAAACTTCTGTAAGTGACTGCAGGTTTATATGGTCACTCTGCTTTTAACGTGAAAACGTCTCCCTGCTAAAAAACTTCCAAAGTATTATTTCCCCACACAAGAGAAACGACTCTAAGTACTGATGTTTTGGCAGAAAATGGGCAAAACATTATATACGCTTTTTAAAAGTACTTTGGTTTAGGTCTCATCAGAGTCTGGTAAGGAGCAGACAGTTTTCCTGTTTAATTGCGGCTTTAGCTCTGAGAAAGCTGAGGATATTTCCAAATTCTGACATAAGGGAAAAAAAAAGGGGAAAAAAATGTGAAACTAACATAAGTCACTTAGGGAGATGCATTGCACTGGTCCTATCGTATCTGCTTCAAGCCTGGCCTGTTGCTCCATGGTAAATAAGAATAATATTAATTTTAAAAAAGATCTAACCTGGTGGGTTTTTTTTTGTTTGGATTTTTTTACTGAATTCACAATTGCACATAACTATGCAACTTGAAAAAATATCTTTTTTCTTTAAACATTTTTCAATGCTCAGATATTTTTGGGTAGTAGGGGAAAATTCCTCATTTGATAAGCTCTGTGAAAATTAATAGGCTGGGAAGGAGCATTTCACCCCCACAAATTAATATGAATAAACTACTTAAAGCTCCAAAAGCTTCTGCCATTCAATGCAAAGTGTTCTTAGCGTTGCTTGTCCATGATACTGCATGGATGGTGCTCAGGGTGCTTCCTTATGGGCCCACGGCAGGGGGGTTGGAACAAGATGTTCTTTTAGGTCCCTTACAACCCAAACCATTCTGTGATTCTGTGATTTGCTCCTCTGAAGCCGAGTTCAAGCCTGGGAGGGTGAACGTACAGGCTGGGGGCTGGAGAGCCTCCCCCCTCCCCACCAGAACATCTTCCATAGCTGACGTGCTTTGCAGGACAGGTGGGTGCCCCCTGTGTTGTGAGGCAGGGGGACGAGGGTCCTGCACGGACATCCTTCTGCCTTGGAGCCTCCTGCTAAAGCCGTCGGTGCTCAAAGTGGGCAGAAGTGGGATGAAAAGAAATGGGAGAACAAATCTAAGCACCTCATCTTTGCAGCCTAGCAGAGGCCCCCTGGCGCTGGCTTGATTCAGCATCCTGGGCTGCATCCCCAGCCCCGTGGCCAGCAGGGCGAGGTGTGGGGGGGATTCTGCCCCTCTGCTCCGCTCTGGGGAGACCCCCCCCCAGTGCTGCC
>JAOXJM010000023.1:115158295-115181703 GCA_026413425.1 Tringa solitaria | reverse complement strand
TGATCTTAAAAGGTCCCTTCCAACCTAGGTGATTCTGTGATTCTGTGATTTTCCTGCACAGCAGGGATCACTTTAAGTTGTTATTTTTTTCTCTTTCTTTTTTTCTTTTTTTCTTTTTATTCTTTTTTTTTTTTTTTTTTAAATATCAGGGCCATGGCACATCTTACATAGAAGAAAATTTGTAAGAATAATCACAATAAAAAAAAGCGTGACTTGATTCCAGCCCTGAGGAACACAGTGGCAAGCCATCCCCTCGCCTGGAGGTGAAGCAAAGCCCGGGAGCAGCCTGCTGCAGGCTCTTGCCTTTCATGTGACTAATACACACAAATCCCCAGCCCCCGGGGGCTCGGGGATCACTGACAGCAGTGGCAGGCTGTGAGGAAGGGGTGAAGGGAGCGAAACTGTGCTCTCCTTTCATTCACCAGGGTCAGCTGTCCCACCTGTTCCCTCTGCTTAGACATGGGTAGCGAGGACGAGGGGATGGGGCGCGGTGGCAGCCTTTAAAATGAAAACTCATCGAACAGAAGGGATTTCAGATTAAAATGAGACATTAGTGGGCAATCGCCTTTCCACAAGGATGGGCAGAAGAAAAAAGACCGCCGGACTCAGTGGCGGGGTTGGTATTTGCTTGGACCCCTCTGAGAACTGGGGACAAGGCCAAGAACAAGTTTCCTAATGAAAGACTAATGATGGATGAAGTTCAGTAGGTGCAGGGTTGCAGTTTGGTTCGGAAACCCAATCCGCTACCAGCTGTTTATTTAAGCAAATGCCACGGCTTTGGTCTGCAGTCATGCCTGCCCAGACTTCCCTGGGAGATTTCTTCCATCAAAGCGACCCCTCCTGATTTTAACGGGGAATGCTGCCTCTGGGGTCTGCGGTCCAACCTGTGCAGATCCCTGGTGGGGATGTTACCACAGAGTTTGCATCTTTTCCCACAGTCACGTGGGACTGCGTTTCTTTGCCCCTCTTTAAATTGAAAGCTTTTTTTAGGCTGGATGGTAGTTGGGTGTTGTGTGATTACAGAGCACCAAACACAACAGAGCTGTAGCCTTTCTTGGGTACTATTGTCAGCGCGATGAAAAGCCCTGTGAGACAGAGACTGAAGAAGTGATGGTCCATCACACTGCAACAGAGCCCTGCTTGATGGGAAGTGGGAATGAGCTGGTGTCTTTGAGCAGCCCAGAAGAGGAAAGTCTCTGGGGAGACCTCAATACCAGGATGGTTTTCTTCACAGCACAGAGGCAGCTAGTGCTTTATTTGAAGTTCCCATTTCCCCCCCCCTTGTCTGTGTTTTTTATTTAGGAGGATTTCTATGCCATGACGGGTCTAGGAGCCAGCCTTAACCTTTGTTTTCCCTGGCCATCCTGTGTGCTTCTCAGATCCCACAGGAGCAGGGAAGCTTCTTCTGCATGTCGGTGGGCGAGAGGACCGAAGCTGCGGTAGAGAAACCCCCTGCAAGGTGTTGGTTTCTCCTTCCCCAGTCGCCTTGTGCATCCCCAGGCTCCATCATCTGCCACAAGCAGGCGGCCGGGCGACTCGCATCCCCTCCGTGACCCGTGCGACCACAGGGGACACGAGCCGAAACACACTCAACCTTGAAACCAAAGAAGCCTCAAACCTGTCATTAAAGCAGCTGCACTGGCAATAAATTTAGTATTTAAAGAAGTTCATCGCCTGTTTCACATGCAGGGAGAGTAGCTATGGGAACAACTTCAACAGAGCTTCATCACGCTGAAAAGTGACCCCGTAAAGACATGCAGGAAGGATCCTGGAATCACCAGCACTTTTCCTCTCAAAGGGAAGAGTTGAGCCTGCTCCAAATCGGCTAGAAAAATGAACCAGGCAACTCAGGCAGCTCAGTTATGGGCTGCAAATGTAAATAGAAGTGGTGGTAATAAAAGGTTTTAAAATCTGAAAATGTTAATAATATGAATGTTAAGATTTTCAGGAATCAAATGCTTTTTGTAGTGCAAAGGAGCAGGAATAAAGTGAAATTTGAAGGCATTGATACTTCCTGATAAATACAAAGGATAATTTTTATTTTTCCACTTCTGAGTTGACTTTTAATCATCTTGTAAAATTCTTATTTTCTTCCCTAAGTCGGAACATGTGGTTTTCATGTTAATTCTCTGCCTTTGCCACCCCACCTTGGATAAATTACAGCAGGCAGGGGAGCAGCTCAACTGGGGAGATTATGGCCAGGTTCCTAAAACACTGGAGTAAAGACAAGGAGATCTGAGTGCCATTCCTGACCTACCAGGGGCTTCTTTCTTCTCCTGACTTGGGAAATGTTCTTGAACCACGTGTATTAGCATTTTCATATACTGATTTCAGTGCTAAGGTGTTTAATGAGGGATTGAATGTGGCAAAACCAGACACTGCTTTGAAATCTGTCTCCGCACCCCTGGTTGACTATTCTTCTTGCCATCCAGAACATCCAGAAATAAGTGATTAGCGACTTAAGTACATTGTAACTCAGAAGGAAAAATGGGATTTTTCTATGTGTTATCTTAAAATACAAGATGTACCTAAAATCTCAAGCCATCTTATCTCAGCTCTACTCCCGTGGCTGGGAATATGATGGAGAGGATACAGTTCTCACCACCTTGGGAAGCTCAGCCTGTTCCAGCAAATCCAGGACCACAGTGGCTTGGTGAGGGCAGACATCTCAGGCTGCAATGATGGTCCCATTTGAAGGATGCTCAGGGTTGTAGAAAGTGAGGAGGCAGTAGGCACAGTCCACCTCGCATGGTGAGACTCAATAGCAGTGAGAGGTAATTACACGGTCTGTGGAGACCATTTAATCCTGATTACAAATGAAGAAACCCAACCCCTGTAGACCCCAGGGGACAACTTTCAACGTGGCTCATAGATGCCAGATTCCTGTTTAACGTTACTACACTGTCTCGACTCACCTTCCCATGGGTAGCTTCACCCAGCTGGATGCTGAGGGCCAGAGGGAGGAAGGTTGGGATTCAGAAAGGGAAATTCAATCAGAGTGGGGTGTCCAAATCCCCTAGGTTCCCTTGGAAATCCCAGCTCAGCACCCTGCCTGCTGGTGTCTAACAAGCCTCTCAAGAAAAAAAAGACATCAAACCCCAGGGTTTATTATTAATCAGTCCGGCTTCTTAGCACCTTCTCCTGTGACCTTGGTTGCTAGGAAATTTGTGTCAATACACAAAAAGTGAAGTATTAATAGAAAGAAAGAGCAGCTGATGGGAGCTCTGCACAGAGAGGCATGGCCATTGCAGGGGCTGTCCTTGCAGGACACACTAGTCTTCCAAGCTACATCTCTACTAGCAAACCAAGCTTGCAGGGCTCCTTTCCTGCTCCTGCAGCCCATACCCATGCTATCAAACTCCAAAACAGCCTCAAAAGCTCAGTTACTTTGTCCATCCTGCTCATGGGGAGCAGGCACCGGCCTCGCTGTCTCTTGAACCATCTCTGGGAGTTGTTTCAGCTAATGGGAGGTGGTCTAGGTCAAAACCATGCAGGGGACCATGTTTGCAATTTTTGATCTATGGAGATGGAATGCCCAAGCCCATGATACACTTACAGGTGTCTCCACATAGCTTGAAGTACGGGTTGGCCTGTGGGCAGTGCTGAAATCTTCTTCAGAGACTTTCCAACCCTGGGAGCTTTTTTCCCAGCTCCTCAGTATTTGTAGAATACTTGATTTGATTTTGGCAGGAGGCTGGTGGTGTGAGTGGATAATCCATCTCCTCCTGGGCATGCACAGTTTGCAGGAGATGACAAAAGCAACAGGTAAGGGCTGGAAGAGGACACTAACTACTGATGATGTCAAGCTGGAGAGCACAGACCTCTCTCCAAGACCCATGTCTGGACTGAGTCCCTAAGATCAAGCCGTTTTCATGTTGTTTTTCCCCAGTATGTGTCCAGTACGTGTGTCCAGCATGGCACAACTTGTGTTGGAGGATGGCTGCTTCCCAACAGCAATGTCCTACAGAAACGTGGTGTTGCTGGTCCAAGCACGAGCCCCGTTAGGCTTGCTTTCCCCTGGAGTGCTTTATGCTCTGTTTACTGGTGTGAATGTGGGGATGGTGAGTGCAGGCAGTGTTCCCACACCATTCCCTCATGATGGTGCCCGATTTGGTGAGGAGCAGGCAAGAAAAGCCAGTGCCCTTGGCATGGGGTAGTGCATGGACCAGCAGGGCTGGAAGGGAGGAGGGGAGGTCCTGAGTGGTTGCAGATAAAATTGCTAAACCTCTCTTTATCCCACATTATCCTCCCCTCAGCTGTTCAGCTGGGTGATGCCATGTGGTGTTCAACAACTGCCACGTTCCTCTCGCGAGGTGGCCGCTGTGCAATGGCCGGGGGGAGCTCCTGCAAAGGTCTTCCATCCCAGAAATGCTGTAAGTCCTGGGCAAATAGTGTCTCCAGAAGATGCTGCTAGCCTTGGAGAGCACCTGCCCTGCAAAAGGCCTCATGGGCAGTGTACCACTGTCCCCATTTTACACGCAGGTGACTTGAAGGTGAAGTTGTTTGGCCCAAATCATTCATTAGTGAGTGAAAGAGCTGGGAATAGGTCCCACATCTCCTTTTTCTGTGCTCTGTCTGCTGGATCGTGCTCTTTCCCTCAAGTGCAGGGGATTAACAGAAGCCTAACCTGGATGTGTGTCAGACGGAGCAGTGACAGCTTGGCTGGCCTTCAGTTGTGTTTAAAGTGGTAGACAAGTCTTCAGTGGCTCCATACTTCCACCTAGTGACGAAGAGCTCACATCTCCTGCTTTTCTCTGTGTCCTTTTCTGGTTGCAACACAGGAAGATTTCTCAGATTCCTGATGCTCTGCCTGTCCATAAAGCTATTTCTACTCATACGCCTAAAATCTGCAACCTCCAAACGAATAACTGCAAACAAACAAAACCCAGATGGCCTGGGGCGATGCTTTTGAGCAGAACTTTCTTTCAGGAGGAAAAAAATTGCTTGCACACATACACAAACACACACATACTCATTGAACTATAATGCTTTCCTCTGCAGTGGGTAATCAAACCTAAACATGGTTACCAGCTTGTAGTGGGAGAGTATTTACACTTCATACAACAAGACCCCTGTATGACTTGGCCATTCCTCTCCTGGTCTGAACGATGGGTCTCTTTCTCTGGTCATTAAGGACAATATTCTTCACTAGCTTCTCTCTTTCTTTTCACATTTCCGCTCCTTCAGAGGGATGGTTCCCCATACAGTATCTTACCTAATCTGCAACTTTTTGCAAAGAATAAACTCCTCATCCAATTCAAATCCTTTGGATCTGAAAATCTGGGACATTTTGTTAAGCTTTTTTTATAGAAAGCATTTCCTTAGGACCGGATCATGAAATGCTATCCAGAATGATAAGACCGATAACTAATTTATTTTTCCTCACTATTATCTAGAGATTTTAAGTGACAGTATGTCAGGAGCAGAAATATCAGGGCCCTGAGGGCAGCAATAAGCCTTAATGGCCCTGATCAGCCTCACCTGGGACCCCAAGCAGAGCCTGCTCATGGGTCAGGAGCCCTATTTAACCTCACTTTTGGGTCTGCAGCCTTTCCCTGAGCAGTATTGTAGGAGTACTGGTCTTCAGAGCCATCTCTAGTGCTTTCTTCTAGCTGGATTGTGGGCCCATGTTGTAGTTGAGCATCTCTGTCTCCTCTTGACTCTGAGTGAGGTCCCTGGAGGAACCCTGGACTTGATTCATCTCCTCATTTAGGGCTGTCAGTGGACCCTGTTACCAGCATCTGACTCTGTCTGCCGAGTTGAAGTTATCATCTTTGAATTGTCTTTTCTTTGGCAATACTTTTTATTTTTTTTTAGAACTCCTTCAAGTTTACTCTTTCTTCTGACTGTTTCTAGTGTAATTCTGGATAATAAGTAAACAGAGTGTAGAACTGAGCAGGATAGGGTTAACTTTCATTGGATTCCTGTAATCATTGGCTATATGCAGCTGAGACATTGAGGCTTGGCCTAAGAATAAACCAAACACAACTGGTTCCATTGCTGGGCAAAGCTCCAGAACTTCCCTGATGGTTGATTGACTGTGACTTTGTGCTACTGTGTCCCTAAATTGAGGCTGAGGAAGAACAAGCAAGCCAGTTTCACCTCCCTCTGGGTATGAGGTAAGAGCTTGCATACATACTGCTGTTGTTTGACTGGTGTATGGTAATTCATTAAACTGTAGTTATGCTGTGGTGTCTGAGAGCTTCCTCTGAATTTAGGTGGAAACTTCCATGAAGACATCCGTACCAGTGCAGGGGTTCAGCAAACGGTCACGTTCGGTGGCTCCATCATAAAACTGTCTGGGCTTCAAATAGGTGGGTCCATAGGTGGGCATAGGGCTGAGGTTCAGACAGCTCAACACCTGATGTAGGCTGAGCTGGGTCTTCCCTGTAGCCAGTGAAGGCACAGGGTTCTCTATGGGGTCAATGGTAACACTGTGTAAGGCCACAGCACTCTTTTCCACCACTGACTGTATAAGCACATGCAGGGGTGTAGGTACTTATGATGTGGTAGGGAGACTAAACACCTTTTGGACAGAATTCCTGCCAAATGCAGACACTGTTAGGACCGCCACAGAAAAATTGAATTAAGAGTTTATAAGGAAACTTTGATGTCTGCTTAGAATCATCATCGTAGAATGGTTAAAGTTGGAAGGGACCATAAAGACCATCTAGTTCCAACCCCACTGCCCTGGGCAGGGACACTTAGCACTAGACCAGATTACTCAAAGCCCCCTACAACCTGTCCTTGAACACCTTCAGTGATGGGGCAGCCACAGCTTCTCTGGGCAACCTGGGCCAGGCTCTCACCACCCTCACAGCAAAGAACTTCTTCCTAATATCTAGTGTAAATCTCCCCTCTTTCAGTTTGACACTATTGCCCCTCATCCTATCACTACACTCCCTGATCAAGAGTTCCTCCCCAGCTTTTCTGTAGCTCCTTTAGGGATTGAAAGGCCACAATAAAGTCTCCCTGGAGCTTTCTCATCTTCAGGTTGAGCACCCCCAACTCTTTCCACCTGTCCTCACGGCAGAGGGGCTTCAGCCTCTGATCATCTTCATGGCCTGTTCTGGACCTACTCCAACATGTCTATGTCCTTCCTATGCGAGGGGCCCTGGAGCTGGAGGCAACGCTCTAGGTGGTGTTTCACCAGAGCAGAGGGGCAGAATCTGCCCCCCCTTGCCCTGCTGGCCATGCTGCTGGGGATACAATCCAACATGTGATTCTTGCTGTGAAAGTCACTCCCAGACTGGATATCAGCATATTAAGGAATCATTCCATCAATTTTTCTGTCATGTTGTGGGGGGAAAAAAGGATAAAATAGATTCATTGTCCTCCTGTTGGAGGATTTAGTTGTATACCAATAGAAGAGCAATTCCTGGTTACTCCCTAATGGTCATTAACGACTTGGAACAAAACAGTTAATAGCAGCAAGTAGCTTAGGTTAATAATTAAGCATGCCCAATGGACAGCTCTGAGCTGTCTGTGACAGACTTTTGAGAAACTAGTCTGGTGGCTTTCGGCACTTGGTGACTCAGTCACCCACACAGGGACTAAAACGGGTGCCTACCACCACCTCAGACTGAAAATTGGGGTAGAGCTGGCATCAGAGGGATGCAGCAGTTATGCTGGTATTGGAGCCTCTGCACTTTGCTCATCAGAGGAATGGGAAGAACAAATTGAATAAGGTAAGTAATACCAGAAAAAGTTCTACTGAGAATGATAGAAGTAAACTGAAATGATCTTCTATGCACCTGCTCTGAAATGCAAGGGCTCTGGACTCTGACCGTACAAGTTGCAGTTAAGTTAAAATGTGCAAGAAATACAGGGAGAGTGGTTACAGTAGGTCTTGTGGTACAATAACCAATAGAAGCTTAGAAGCTGGTTTTATGGAGCCAGAATATTTACCAGTTATGGGGTAACAACAGCTTTGCCCAACTCTCACCTCTAAGAGTGTTGCTCTTCTGTTGCATCTCTTCTCGGGTGCCAGCCCACAGTTCTACCATTTATCTCTGTTCTCACCCAGCAGCCCTGAGGAGGCTTTTAGTTTGAGAATGCATGACCATGATGTATAGTATCTAGATAATCCTAGAACTGTGTTCATGGTAATACCAATAGGGGAGGAAACATGTGAAAATCAGTTTTGCTATGAGGTTTGGCTTTCCTAGAGGACCAACAAGCAGACCTGGTTTCTTGAACACCCACTATGGATGCACTGAATTCCACTCAAATCTTGCAAAAAAGTCCCCACTCCTAACGGAGGGAGAGGTGCTTTAGAGGCTGCACAGTATCTTATTTGGTGTCCATTTTAGACCAGGAGTGCACTTTTGAAGCCAGTCTTCTCATCTCCAGATAAAGTGAGTTCTTTCACACCACAGAACTGCCTCAGTGATCAGATGTCAATCCTTCTGGACCAAAGATGGATATGGACCAAACAACACTCCAGTCATTAATATGTTCAACACCCCTAAAGGCTTGCAGTGTGGATGCTGGGTCTTTGACAGCAGTCATTTTGCTCTACAGATCTGCTTCTATTGGGTTTTGCAACAAATACAGATGTGGCTTTGTTCTGGATTTTGTCTGCTTCTGCCATTATCATCAAGTGTTTTGCTGCCCAGTCCTGAGCAGTTGTGTCCATTCTTCATTGATTTTGGAGAATGTTTCTTCTCCAACGTTTCACCAACTGCCTTGAAACTCCTTACTGCATTATCTGGCAGAGACCAGACAGAAGTAGGAGAAGCAAATTCTTTGCCCTTTGCTTTCCTCTTAAATATGGAATGTGAAATACCCCACCAATATCCAGTGCCCTGGGACACAAGTTGACCACATCTTCTAATGAATGTCCAGGAGTACATTGTGCCTATAGACCTCAGATCATTTCTCTGCGTACATCAGTCTTTTTAAAAATGTCTTAAAGCAATTATGAACCACTGTAGCAGTAAAAGAACAAGGTGCTTTGTTCCTCTTTGTTCTTTGAATAGTGAGTTTTAGGGTTGTTTGGTTGGTTGTTGTTGTTTTTTTTTTTTTTTTAAATATTGGTGTTAACTCAACTGGCTTCATTTTGACGGGTCTTAGAGACGTTTACAGAACCCAGCAAAGCAGAACGTGCTGTGGATAGTTATTTAGGCTTTCTCAGGTGACCTGACAGGCACTTACTAATGTAGAAGAGGGCTTGAACCAGTGCAGTGTAGGTAGTGAATGGAGCAAGACCACTACATGGAAGAACACATGAGCTCTTGGTGCCATCATCTGGCAGAAGAACTAGGTCTTTAGAGAGCTGAGGTCTGTTCTTATGCCTTTTCCACCAACTGGTGGAACAGTGCTGTGAAAGGCTGTCTGTTTGCATCATTTTGTTCTTCTGTGTGGGGATGTGGATTCTCCCCTTGAGAATTATTGTATCGTTCAGTGATTGTGATTTTTTGCCCTTTAGATCCTACCATAAAAACAATATGAAATCCTAAATTATCTTCTTGCATTTTGGTTTTATCTTTATGCCTGGGGTTTCTGTGGTCTGAACTGAGTTTTAACAAGCAAGGGTTGTTCTGGATAATGGTGTCCTTGTCTCTCCTCACTAGTGAGAATTTGAGGTTCTTGCTCATTTAAAATGTGGCTAGATTAATTGACCCATGGTTATTTCCATACTAGTACAAATCCGAGGGTGAAGGCAGTAAAGTTGATGGTCTATGGTTTTAAATCTTAGAGCAGTTCCTGGCATAGACTTTACAAAGGGAATGTGTGATATGGCTGGCTATGATAACGAGTAAGACCAAGGAACTTCTCAGGCTATAGGGACTCAAATATTCATATTAGAACAATTCTCAACACTATTGTGCCCAAGTCTACCAGTGCTCTTCCAAGCAATATCTATACACACCTACAGAAGCCACCATGGGGGCCATTCCTAGTTTGGAGCTAGCTGTGGAATGCTAGAGTTTAATGGCAAAGCTAAGTCACTTGCTTTCAGAGCTGGAGAATGGCCATGATGTGTTTTAGTTTAAATTAATAGATGCAACTGTTTTGCAGAGCAGCACAGAGCTGGGAGAGTTTAACATCATTTGCTCTAAATATTGTAATTGCCTTCACTAATTCACCTGTGTCTACCATTTAATCAGAGTCAGTCTCCTGAAATGTGGCCCCAGTGGGGGAAAGCTCATCCTGAGCTTGGCTGGAAAGTGGTCTGTGTGGGGGCGTGTATGTTTTACTTAGAGCTGTTGTGTGGGAGGAAAAAGAGTATGGTTTGTGATATGTTGATCCTTTATACTGTGTGAGAGGTGAATCAGTGTTTTCTCTGTGATTCCACACTGCAGTCCATCTTGTCTTGCTATACCATGGACCATTGCTACTGCAGGTCTGCAGTGTGAAGAAAGAATACAGATGGCGTTTGTTTTAAAATTACAGGATGGTGCCAAGGCCCCAAGCCATGATCCTGGAGCCAATCTTTTGTGAAAGCCCCATCCAAAGTTCAAGATGAACCCTTGGAGATCATCCTTTCTGAGTGCGGAGCTGATATTCTTTGCAGGTGGGTGATAGAGAGATGTTGTCTCCAACCACACTGATCATACACCACCAACAAAATCCAGTGACACTGGGTTGGATACAGATTGATTGTGAGAGGGACTTGGGGAAGCGTCTCTAAAAGGTGTTGAATGCTATGGGATATTAACTGTAGCATACTGGACATTGTCCACCCTTACCAGTGGTTTGTCATGGTGTTATTTCCGTAGCCAGTGGAGATTTCTGGATTCATTGTTAATTTTCCCTGTCCTATTTGGGTTCATCTCATGCCTGTTGCTTTTCATTCACTTGATGATAGTCATATCACTGTTTGCATGTTGATAGTAAGGGTTCATGATGCAAGTTTGTCCAATACTCGTTTTCAGTGATCAATACTGGTGTTGAGTGAGATTGCACTCATGTTTAACTAAGAAGTTGGAATCTCCTGAAATGCTAAACAGGAAACTGGTTATCACTGTAAAAGAGCTTCTGGAAAATTCTGATATTTTTCTACAAAAAGAAGCCAGCTGCTGGTTCATCTCTATTAATTTCAGATGAGGGTCCCCAAAAATAAATCCTAAATTATCTTAAGTTAATGCCTGTATGAAAGGCATTGTATAACAAGTTACAGGTTTTCACGAAGTGAGTTCCTTTCCAGGCCTGTGTTTCTTTCCTAAGGACTTTGTCAAAAAAGAGCTGGACAGAAGAAGCCAGAAGATTATATATTTTGTGGGCAGCCCTAAGTTTGGGAAAGTGTAGAGAAGTCAGCAAACACATTTCTTTGAGAGCTGGAGAAATAAACATGAGGTTTATTGTCTTTATTTTAATTCTTAAGGAGGACCGGAGGCTCAGACTGTAGCTTGCTTTAGCACATCCTGAAGGCATCAAAACCTCCCTGAGGGGAAGCAGGACTATTACACAGGGGAGACAGCTGGAGGAGGGAAAGATGAGCAATATGACTAACGTGGATGCCTGAGAAGGAGAAATTAGATGAAGGGTGGGATCACAGGAGGACAGCTGTCAAACTACTACATCTTGTCTTGAATTAGATCTTTCAGATGCTTGCATTACACTTCAACCTGATGTATCTGGGTTGTTTTTGCAGTGACAGCCACGGGATTCTTCATTAAGCCCCGAGAGGGCAGCGTTGCTGGAGGAACATGGATTACTATTACCCTGGATGGTGAGTTTTAGACTCTTACAAAGCACGTGCCAGAGTAACAGAGGATCAGCTGCATTCTGAGATTTGTGGTTGGAGTGACAAACCCTAAGCAACAGATACATGGGCTGTGGTACCCAGAGCATGACAATGGCTTGAAATTATTACTTCAAAAACTGTTGCTGCTGGTTGTTTGTTTTTAAGCTCTTTCTAAGCAAGAGAAGTCAGATTTCTACATTATTTTTCTAAACGTAGGGCTAGACATTTTCTCCCTGCCACACTTTTTTTGAAGAAAAGCAGAGAGTATTCTCTGTTCACAGGTCCTGTGATGCTGGAGCTTTAAAAAGACTAATGACAAACATGAGATCTGAGTAAAAAACACAGAAATTGATATGCCATGCTCATTTGGGCCCAAAACCAGCTGTACAAAGCTAGGCCTGATTTTCTGTCATGCTGAATGTTGATTCATTGGGAAGAGAGCTGGTTTCTGGGCCAGTGGCACATTTGGTTTAACTGCTCAAGTTTTGGCACTGCCATGTATAACTATGATGAATAGTATCAGTCTAATTTGTATGATTATTGTGCATTCCCATAATAATGATGACATAGAGGGAAGAAAGAGAGATCATGTCTTCAAGGGCGATGTTTCCCCAACAGCACTGTGTGGCAGGCAGAGACAGTCACAGCTGGGAACTCATTGTTCGAGCAGAGTGGGTTTTTTGTGAGGGAAACAGACAGTCAGACCTTGGGAGAAGGGGAAAAACCTTCCTGGGACCAGGAGGAAATGTGCAGTTTGCTGCAAATTGAGAAACCACTGATGTCATTCAAAGAGAGTCTGTGGGCTGGGAACCACCTGTGAAGATCATGAGCAAAGGGAGAGTTGTTTGTAAACCACCTTCATTTCCAGCTGTATTTGATTTTCTACAAAAGTTAAGCATTATTGTAGTTTGGGCTAGTTTACGTTCAGATAAAACTCAACTTGAAGATTAGAAGCCTTTGATCCTTTGGACAGCTCACTCGAAAGAAATGGGCTAAGCAGGTCCACCTAACAGAACAGGCCAACTTGAGGTCCTGTCAGCAAAACTGCAAGACATCAGCAACTACAAAGAACGTGTCAAATGGTAATAATTTTGCAGATGCTTTATGTATTTATGGGCATGGTGTTTTTTCCAGTGTAGGTGGCTGAGGACTCCCAATACTTGCCAATCTCTGCAGTAGAACACACGTGGAAGAGACCAAGTATTGCATTAGAGGGGAAAAAAAAAAAAAAAAAAAGCCATGCAGCTGCATGGTGGGATGAACTTGGTTCTTAATATGCGTTTACACAAACATGAATTTAAAAAGCCTGATTAGAGGGTCTAAGTGTTGTTCCTAAAGAGATGCTGGGTTGCACATTCGAAAACGTTCTTATTGTGTGTGACTGAATGTGAGCGATCCTGTCCTCACAGAACTCTTCTGGTTGACTTTGATTACTTAGGCTCAACAACCCACCAGCTAGAACATGTCTCTTCAGCCCGTGGGCCCCAGCTGGAGGTGTCCCTGGTGAATCCACATCTGCCCAGGTTGCCGTGTGATGTCTCCCCTGTGTATTTTGACTTATCCACTGTAAGATGCAGAACAAGGTATGACCCATGACTACAATGCGGGTGAGACCTTGCCATTTCTCTGGTAGGGATCCTCGTTTCCTTTCACTGTCGGTATGGGCAGATGGGGAGTGTAGGGAATTTCTATGGCTGCTACTGTGGTTGCACCTGGGCACCTCCTAATTTATGTGGTATTTATCCTTGTTTCAACTTAATGAAGCACTGGGCTAGCTAGCATGAGAGTTGGTGAGGCTTCTTGGAGAGGCTAAACTCAGATCCTCAAAGCTTTGTAGATACCTAATTCTTAGATACATCTCCCAAGAAAATCTCGGGGGGAATTTTACCAGCTTCTGGTGTCTTTGACCAGTCCAAGATGACATAGAGGTTATAGGTAGAGTGGGGAAACAAATATGGTTTCAAGCACCAGCTGGACAATCTAAGCTCCCTGTTTTCCATCCTGTCATAACTTTAAAGATGATTGGTTGACTGGAAGACTAGGGATGTCGCAAGAGGCTGTAAGAGGGACCCTGATGGGGCTCTTCCATCCCTTGCTGCTATGATTCAGTTGGGAGTTAATTCTGCTGAAGGTGGTTCTGAGAAACTGTCTGCATTAAGGATGCAGTCTTAATTTACAACCCAGGATCAAGGCGTTGTGTAAACCCAGGGAGCCCTCGGTTATTTTAATACTAATGAATACTAATGAGCATGTCTCTACTTTGCACGTAAAATTTGGATAGAGTTCTCATGTAGTCCTGTCACCTTCTGTGCTTAGCTGTAATTTCTTACTGTGCTTCCGCATTTCTTTTAAATTGTAGTTTTAGAGTTTGGGCTCATATGTGTTAAAATTTGGGTTCACAGTGTAAATGGTTTTTTTTCTCTATCAAAGCCTCAATGGACCTGCTAATAAGGGAGACACTGTGAAGGATCTGGCTTTTCCTTAAAAATAAACCCAATCTGTGTAAAAAGAATGTATTTTTTTCCACCTAGGTCTTCACCCCAGGAGGGTTTGTACTATGTGGAGGTGACGTTTAAAGGACATGTAATTAACAACCTGACTGAGGTGGAGAAAGAAAACTATACTTTCAAGGTAACCGCCAAGCAAGGATAGGAGTGATTCAATACTTCAAGGTATTGAAGGGAGTTAAACTTCAGACACAGTTTTACAGAGAATATGTTGAAATATTATTTCTCATACCGTGTGTGGTTGCACGTCACAACAAGAAGTTAGGGTACTCCTTCTGTCCCTTAAAACTACATTGAGATACTCGTCAGTCAGGTACTGGATAGACGAGGTGACCTAAGAGGTCTTTCTAAATAAAAAATCTGGGTCCAAGTTAATCTGTCTCTGCACTTCAGCCATGCAGTCAGAAGACACTATTGTGCCAGAAGACCCTATGCCACCTTCTTCTGGTGTTACCTTCCAAGCTGCAAGGTGGCAGCTAACAATCTGCACTGGCAAATAACAATGGGCAAGAGTATCTCCCATGGGCACAGCCGATTCCAAGAAAGGACATCTCTCCATGTCTAGGACAGCTCTCCACACCGAAGATGAGCAAGGTTTGGAAAGCTCAGACCTCAATTGTGATTGCATATCTGTTTCTCGGTTATTTTGAGAGCTCACTGCTCCCCTTCAGACCAGTATTTTAATGTGTCCAGTTCTGGACTCCCTGGTTCAAGAACTGCTAGAGAGGGTACAGCAGAGGGCTATGAAGATAATTAGGGGACTAGGACGTCTCTCTTACAAGGAAAGGCTGAGGGACTTGGGTCTTTTTTAGTCTGGAGAAGAGAAGGCTGACGGGGGATCTTAATGCTTATAAATACTAAAAGGATGTGTGTCAGGAGGATGGGGCCAGTCTTTTTTCAGTGGTGCCCAGGGATAGGACAAGAAGGAATGGGCACACACATAAGAAGTTCCATCTCAACATAGGAGGAACTTCTTTACTTTGAGAGGTGGTGGAGTCTATGTCTCTGGAGACATTCCTCTGTAACCTGCTCTAGGTGAACCTGCTCTGGCAGGGAGTTGGGTTAAATGATCTCCAGAGGTCCCTTCCAACCCCTATCATTCTGTGATTCTGTGATTTTCCCTTTGGCAGTCAGTGTCAAAGCACCTTGTCTCAGGAGGTTGTGGGATATGGTGGTATTAGACCAGTTAATGACTATGGTGCCAGGACCTCTTGCAGAGCAGAATCCTTAACCATGGCTGTGTGCTTTGGGAAGAGGCCTGGTGTGTTCGGAAGTCGCTTCCCAATTCTGTGCTAACTTTGAGTATTGAGCAAGAAAGCCCAGCATTTTCAGTAAATAGCACATTAAAGCTGAAGAGTCATTGGGTGGTTCAGCTAGCTTAGAGAGTTGATGAAAAATCACCAGGGGATGCTGTTAATGAGGCACATTCCAAGCTAAATAAAACACAATGTGTCTCTTTGTTTTGGGACTGGGACCTGGGAGCTATGCGTATTAAAAATTAATTTTGCCTCCACAGTAGATTGAAAAAGCCTGCTGCAGGCAGTGACAAGTCTGAACAGCTTGGAAGACTTGTGTCAGCTAGTGGCCCTAGTTTTTATGCTGTTTTGACTTCTTTCTTTGCATCAGCTCCAGCCCAGGCTACGGCGTGGTGTTGCCTTTGCTTCTCAGAAGTGGCCATCACTGAGTTTGTAGCTACTCGCTCATTTTTACCATGACCATCAGGAGGAGGGAAGGCAAAGACTGAGCTTTGAAAGGGAATAGGGTGCAAGGAAACCTCGAAAAAACACCCAACGTATGCAATGGTGTCTTTGATTTGATTCAGCAAATGAGTTTATGTTATTTATTGGGCTGACAGCAGCATCGGTAAGTACAAGTGAGGACAAGAGAGAGCTCGAAAAGAAGGTGGGGAAGATGGAGATATGTGGAGAAGGCTCAGGGGAATGGGGACACATGGGAAATGTACTTTTCCTATAAGGTTAATGAAATCGAGCAGCTAATGACCTAGATGGGAACAGGATTTAGCCACCTAGCAGGACTACAGGCCAGATTTATGGAAGTAGTTGTAGCATCTAAGAAAGCAGAGAGACAAATGGGTTTTACAAAATCTGAACAAACCACGTGCCTCTATATACCACTTTAAGCCCAAGACCCCTAAAGACCTTGACAGATCTGACCCTTGGTTTTCACATAATGATTTTAATTTCCTGAGCACCAAATGCTGCACTGGGGAAAGAAGATGGCATTATTCTTATTTTTCAGAGCAGATATGAGGAAAAAAGAAGTGGTTTTGCCAAGGTCTCCCTGTAAAATACAAGGCTGTGCCTGTATTAGTGAGCAAGGCAGTATCAGGACATGGTCTCCAGCACTGCCTGGGGACACCTAGTTGCTGCCCCTTGGTGCAGTTTTTTCTCCTGTGGGTGATGGCAAGTCTGCTCCCATTAGGTAACATGGGTCAGGCCACTTTCTTTTTAGTGTAGGGGGAGAATTTCCCTAGGTGGATATAAGCTGTGCTGTTCCCTGGGTCTAATATCAGGTTCCAAGTTATTTTATCTGCTCTTATAGACTAAGAGCCAGCCTCCCCTTTCCATAACTTTCCTTGTGGCTTTCCCAAGATATCCATCTCTTTTTCATTGCTTGCCCAGGTATGTTCCCATTGACACCAGACCACACTGTCTCAGCTACATCAGTCTGTTACAAGATAATATTCAGCTAACCCAGCACTGGATAATGGCTATTGGGCTGGTGACAACTCATTATCCAGAGCAGGAGTTTTTTAAACACATCCAAAGGGTTTCAACTGCCTTTTTATTTCCTTTAGTACTTGAATCCAGGTGCTCAACTTGGACATAAGACACTTTTAAGCTACAGAAGCCATCCATTTATTTATCCTCTTTGGTTTGCTATATTCTAGGCAGGGACGGGGACTTTTAAAGATAACAATTGTTCCATGTGAGTTAAGAGCATGTAGAGGACACAGGAGCCTCTGGCCACTCGACTGATGAGTAGTGTTTCTTGACACACCACCATTTGAGTAAGATTGGTGTCAGCCTAGGCAAAAAAATTCTAGAGTAATTTTGGTTTTAAAAAAAAAGTCTCACATATTTTAGAGTTTGCTGGAGAAAAGGGGGGAAAGGGCTGTGGCCAAAGCATGTGCCAGGTCAAGTACCCATGTCTCTCAGCTACTTTGGGAGGCTGATGATGACCATTCCACTTGAAAGGGTCCCTCTGCGTCCCCCATCTTCTGAGGGGTTTGTCTCAAAGTAAAATCTTTCTATGCTCCTTTTTCACACACAGAATCACACAGAATTGTGGTGGTTGGAAGGGACCTCAGAGATCATCGAGTCCAACCACTGGACGCTGTTAAGTTAAAAGTAGTGCCCCATAGCAGATTTCCAGTATTTCCTTGCTGTTTCCTCAGAAGGCAAGGTAGTGCTTTCCCAAAGACACCTCTGATGTGTTATACTGCATTGAGATGGGCCAATCCAAGCATTTTCTTTGCTACCCGCTTAGGGTACCCAAGAAGCTTGCTAAAGGCTAGCTGGAGTATCTCACTTCTGTGATGTAGAAATAGTTTTTAAGAGTATATTATTGGGAAGAAAAAAGAGGTGCCATAATGCCAGATAAAATGGAGGTCTTGACTTAAGATGAAGCATGGCTTAGAAGTTGTATAGTGTATTAAACCCATATCTTCTGGAATTGACTCAAGTGGTGGACAATTTGGGCAGAAAGAAGATGTAAAAATAGCAGTAAGCCGTATTCTGAATGCAGGGGGGGCAAGAAGGGGACATTATACTTGCTCCCTTCTCGGAGCAGGACTGCGCTTCACAGATCAAACCCTAAAGTGTGAGTCTCTGAAATGCAGTTGCCAACTGTGTTGTGAGCGATGCGTAATCAGATCTTGTTGGGCTGCTGCGAAAATGACTGCCATTTTAACTACAAATTTCTCTTTGCAGTTCTCTGCTGCGCAGACACCTGTGGTTTACCAAATTAATCCACCATCTGGCATCCCAGGTATGGGACCTTTCTTTAAGATGGAGCCCACTTTAATTATTACTTGATGTTCCATACTGTCTTTCTCCTTATGAGGGATCTGTCTTGCTGGGGATTAAAATGGGCACCTCCAGAACTTAATGTCCAAGCTCATGCTGAACAGGAAAATGGGTTTGCACGAGGGGAGGGAGTCTGTAGCACTGGGTACAAGAGAAAAGAGTAATGCACAGTGTCCAGGTTATTCGGTCCAGGTTATTACCTTCTGCAGCCCAACTCTGCCTGAGTAGAGAGATGTTGTTCAGCAGATGGGTAGATCTAATCAATCTCAACTCGAGTCATCTGACCCATTTTTGTAAGAGTTTTTGGAAGAATTAGTGATTATGTGATGATATTGTAATGCCATACAGACCTTTTGGTTAGTGGGGTGTTAGATTAGACTTTAAAGTTACATAAGAAGACAGTCACTGGTTTTAGTCTGAACAGTTAACTGGTGTATGGATCGTTTTTTTACCACTTATTTCTAGTCTGTTTGTATTTGCAGCCTCCTTTAGAAAAAAAAATAAAAATGTTTTTTTCCAAAGTCGAGATGAATCAGAACATTTTGGTCTTTCAAGAGTGTAGAGAGGTGCCTGGGTGACTAGACCACACAGGTGCTCCTAAATCTAAGCCTGTGCCTCGTTTCCAATTATTTTCAGCTCCAGATTCTCATGCCTGGCGTTAGGGTGTCTGTATGAAGGTTTCTATGTGTTAAATGGAGGTTTGATCTCCCACTATAGTCAGTGAAGAAGATGAGAGTAGCACTAAGTGTCTAGTGCTATTTGAGATGTCCTAGAGCATGCAGAACCTGCATGGAGAAGGTAGATATGACACAGAACCAGGAAGATTCATTCCCTTCTGTACCCATAGCAGGAGGATAGGGTGCCTCAAATGATTGAAGATACCTCTGTGCAGAAAACTGAACCAAGATGTCACTCAGTGTGGCCAAAGAAGTGTTGGGGGTGATTCAGAAGTGTTGGTCACATAGATGGTGGGGTCCTTCTTTAGAGCTTGACCTTGTCTAGTGGACAAATGATGTCATTTTTGTTTCCTTGAGAGGTTCTACGGTGTACTTTGGTTTAAATGTGGGGTTTAGCTAGCAAAGGAGTTGAGGAAAATGCTTTTGCAGTGCAAATACCAGAGATCTGCTACAAAAAAAAAAAAAAACAAACCCAAAACAAAACACCAAAAAACCAGGAATAGACTCTTTTTTGTGTGAAACAGAGACGTGTTTTTTGGGAAAAGTGAATGAAATGCAAAGACACTGTTGTGGTTTAAGCCAAATTGACCTATGATGGCAACAGTTGCTCTCCCAGGAGAAAAGGAGGAGAGATAAAGAGATTTATGAGTTTAGAAGGAACTGAACTACTTTAATGAAATATTATTAAGAAAATTAAATGAAAATAATGAAATAGATACATGAAGTACAAACTTACCATTCTAAAAGCAAACGGTTTTCTCCACAATATGCTGTTCATTTCAGAGAGCAAGAAGAGGCCTAGTTAACAATTAAAATTACTGAACAGAAAGTTCGTTCTGTTTTACCTCAAACTGGGTCAGTCATCTTGAACAAAGGTAGAAGATGAGAGCAGACGTCAGTGCAGCCAACTGGGCACCTCCCTACAAAGTTTGCAAAGACCAAGAATTTCTTTTATTCAGCTCACAAAATCTGCAAATATAATTCTCTGCTTTTAAAAGGCTCTCTTCTATTTCCTTTGAAACAGGAAATTTAATAGAGATCTATGGGAAGATGATTGCTGGAAGATATGAGACCCTGGACTTCAATGTGAATTATATTGATGGGTAATTATATATAGGCTGCTATCTGACCCAGTCCCTGTAAACTGGCATTTCTTCTAACAGCCTCCTTGACAGCAATAAATTGCAACCAGTTGGCCCAGAATTGCCATTTACTTCCTTTGTGGTTTATTGCAGCTCATGAGTTGGGCTCCAGCAAACTTTGTTAATCTAATTGCAACTGGTCCATTAAGCTAGTTGGTTTGTTTACTGGCAGCACAGTCAATCACAGCTCAGTGTGAATTGTACTGTAATTGCGTCTGGTTGCTGTAGATTTTATTTTGTCTAGCAAATTAAAATTTAACTAATTAAAATAATGTCAGAATCTAAAAGTTAAATAAATTTTCCCTTCCATTTGCATTTTTAGAAAAACTATTAGTTTGAAACAGATGCTCTGGTGAGTCAGAAGACAAAGCAGAAGTATTTTGAGACAAAAAGCTTTGTTGTTCACTGCTTTAAACCCTCTCTGGTCACTTCCTTGTTCTCAAACCAGGTTTGATTTTTATTTTCTGCTGCTCCAATGGTTACATGCCACAGAGCAAAGCAGGTCAATTTTAAATATTTACTTCAGACCAGCAGAACTTTAAGAACAGTGAATCCAAAACGAGCATGAATGTTGACCTGTCATCTATTATATGTATTTCCATACGTAGGGAAGTATTCTCAGATACTGCTGAGTTATGATTTCTTTGCTCTTGTGTCAATGCCAGGAAAGAGCTAAGCCAAGGTGGGTATTTTAAAGATAAACTCTCAAGCTGTAGTTACTGTGCTGCCATTTTAAGGATCATTTCTCGATCAGACGCCAGGGAAGGTGTTTATTCTCAGTTAAAAGTTTTGCTTGCAGCAGATATTTGACCACTGGATGCTTTTTAATTACTTTTCAGGCTGGATGGAAGTGTCCCTCACTAAGTAACTAAATTATCTGCTAACATGAATGACAGTCCAATGAGGATTCCTGCCATAGCAGCTGTACCCTTTTATTGGCCCCAGATTTTTGCTCGCTGGATGCACATTAACATCTTTTGTTTGATATTAATTATTGTTTTACCTGTCTCTAGTGGAACTGCAAAACCTTTGATCTGTGTGAAGAACGGCTGGTCTGTCTGTCCGCAGGCTGGAGGTGCCTGCATGCTTGCTTGTTAGATTACTCATTTACAGCTTAACCTCCTGGTAGCCAAAAAGGAAATGGCCTCAAAATCTTAACATACCAAGCAGATTCATATCATAGATTCACATGAATAATTTGCCCTTTTTTTGTGTGTTAGTAAACACGTACCAGGTGGAGACTTGGACTTGACCAGAGCAGTCTGTCGCTCAGTCGCACTGATTTAGGATTTGAAGCAAAGAAGAGAACCATTTTTATACTTCCAAGTGTGTTCTGCACCCTCTTCCATGATTTGGATGGGATGCAATGGTCCAGCAATGCTGAACCAAACATTTTGCAGCATTGAACTTTTTTCTATTCAAAAGGAAAGGCATCTCAACACCAGCAAATTGTATTAATAAAAGCAAACTCTTAATAAAACCTCAGAAAACTACACTCCGAAGCATGGGTCATAGCAAAGTGTTTGCACTACAGGTTTTAACTGAATATTTTCCTTCATTGCCTGTTAATTCTCAAAGAATCATCGCCAACCTTGGCTTATTATGCTAATTACTGTGAATTTATTGCTCCAAACTGATTCTCCTCTCCAGTGGAAGTTGTCCCATGCCATATCAGTTCTTTAAGGTGGGGGTACTTGAATTTGCTGTTAGGAGCTTGCATGATTTCTAGGAGAGGTTTTTTGTAGTGTTTTTCTTCACTGAAATAAAGAAATGACTGAGCTGCATCTGGAAGCAGTGTGGTTGTATGAGCACGATGCTGCACTCATGCTGCCTGCTGCTTCTGGAAGGTAAGGGTGGGTAAAGTCCTTCTGGGGCTCTGACCAGCCCTACAGGGAGGAGGTATCTGGTCCTTCAGAACTAACACCAGTGTCTTGAAGATGGTCCTGCCACAGTCTTTACAGACGTCTAGATCCCACAGGATTTGGGGAATACACTTTGCAGATGAAGACATAAGAATATAGGGGTTTCCAGTTTTCTAGGAGGTTAATAAATGCTAGATACAAGTGAGGGGAAATTCCTGTCCTATCTGAAAATACTGGCTGCTGATTTTAACAGGATCAGAGTTTCATTTGTGAAATTTTACTGTGTCATATCTCATCTTTCCTGTTTATTTTTTGCCTAGGCCAGCTGTCCTTGTGGCAGAAGGAGATGGATGGACCAGTCTCTGCTCTTTTGCTGACAGGCGAGCTGGAAAGATGTCAGTTCTTGACTCACCTTTGGTTTGTGTGGGTGCAAGGGCTCAGCACAGCTTGTGCACAAAAATAAATTCTTGGCTTTTGAGGAAGTTTTTATTTTTTGGCCTACGATGGAAAGGGACCATGGGGAGTTGACCATATGGTCTGTGACAGGAATGGGGGCAGGATACTTTCTCTCAGTGGCTCCAGCCATAACCAGGCAGCCCCAGAGATGATATGCTTTGTCCTGGTCATATCTGTCCTTTTCAGCTCTTTAGACTCCAAAACAGTGTAGCCATTTCCAAACTCCCTGTTGACCGTGGTCAATGCAATGTCTTCAGTTATATAATGAAATGTTGACTAGCCAAGCTGGGCCCAAATTGGGCAAGGAAAGCTCTAAAAATTTCACATTGCAGATAGGCTCCGGTGCCTGGGTCCCAACACGGTTCATTTATTGGTATTAATGTCTCCTTGTCTCCCGTAAATTACAGGAGACCCTTTAGACTGCTGGTGCTTGTACCCTGTTGAATTACAGAAAAAAAGCCATGGATTTGGCAGCAGTATTTCTTTTATGAATGATGAACTCCTCACCATGCCTGTGAGCCCTGGAAATGGGAGGCTGCTTTTACAAGGAACAAAGGGAAAAAAACTACTCCCGCAGAATTCAGTGCTAAGACTCCTGGGGTCCTCAGAGGGCCCTGTTATCACATTGTAAAATTTCTCCATGGCTCCCAGTATGGGGACCTGTGTGCAAATGTGAATTGATGATGGGACTTGCTTCGTTCCATGGCTCCAGTAGGTTGGTGTAACGCCAGCACAGCTGGTTTAACTGCTACCTGCTCCTTCTTACAGACTGGGGACATGCTGAGGAGCGAGTAGAGAGGAAACACTTTTGTTCCCTCATTCACCCTCACCGTGCACCCAGAATTGTCTCCTCTCAGCTTTTATTTCAAGTGGTGGTTCTGAAGGTCACCAACAGGATTAGCTTCTGGAAATTAATAAAGGGGTCAAACTGGAGCATTGTGTGTTGCTGCAAGGCATCTGTCCTGGGACGGGCGAGGCTAGGGTTAATTCTCCCCAGGGCCTGGCAGGGACACAGGTATTCCA
>JAOXJM010000023.1:115117154-115152100 GCA_026413425.1 Tringa solitaria | reverse complement strand
AGATGAAGCAACAGCAATCACCTTTAGCAGTGTAAGGTGTAGAAATAACACCTGACAGCTCTTTATAGCAGAGCCTTGCTGCACAGCTCCTAAAAATCAAAGCAAACCCTCTGCTCTGAGGTCCTTTTGAAGCTCAAAATATGCAGCGAAGTACTTTATTTTTCCTCCTTTTGCTTTCACCCGGTATTTCTGCTCTACCTGGCCTATATGTGCTGATATACCATGAAATAAGTTGTTGCAGAGGTAGAAGGAGCTCCAGTTTGAGGTTGTCTTGGGCTGGAGCTCTGGCCAGCTCCTCGGCTGATGTCGGCAGCTGCAGCGCGGGTAGAGTTAATGGAAATAAAGTGATTTAACCCACACTGAATAAAATATCTGAACCATGTTGATGCCCATTGATTCTTCAGATACACCCTTGAAAAGCTGTGCAATATGCGTGAATGTTTTCATTTTGCTGTCACTTCTCTGTTTTCCTCAGTTGATCTTGAATGTGGTTTTTGAGCCTTTTCCTGCCTGTTCAGGGTTAAGACTTTGCTTGACCAACAAAAGGTATCCTAGAACAAAGCCATGCTTATTTGTATGGAGCTGTTTTGTTGGTTGGTTGTTTTTTTTTTCCTTTTTGAAACCTTCTATGAAGCATAAATGCCATTTAGTGTGAAAATGGTTCATTTTGAGGTTCCTTCAGTTTTGAAAACGCTGAGTTTGTTTTGCTATAACTTGGTTTCACAGGCTTTCCTTCTTGCTCATTGTGCATGTGAAGATGGGGTGTGGGGCTGTTTTTTTTTAAGTAACTCTTATATATTACAGATGTTCTACTTTTGCTTAGCTCCAGGCTTCGTGGATTTTTTGTGGCTCCTCAGACCAACAATTACACCTTCTGGATTCAGGCAGATGGTCAGGCATCTCTCTACTTAAGTTTGTCCCAAGATCCAGAACATAAGGTATTACTCTTGGCAGAGAAAAAGTGAGATCAGGATAGGAAGTTGTTTTAATTAGGGTCATGACAAGTGGGAATGTCCCCAGTGTGAATTGGATTATTGGCTCTTACTATGAATCTGTTGCAGAGTGAAATCTGTGTGATTATGTTTGATGTTTTACATTGGCCTTATCAGCTATATAGCTCATGAAAAAGTCAGTCTTGTGACCAGAATCTTTGTCCTTTCCAGAAGATCACTATCACTAACAGTCTGTGCAAGGGGACTGGAAGGTTCCTTGGTTCACTTCCTTTTTTTGCCGGTTGAAATTTTGCCCTCTGAAAACATTGGTTCTTCCCTTTGTAAAGCTGAGATGATACTAAAAATGAAGGTGATCTATTTCTCTGGGCTATTCTTAAGCCAAGTCACTGAAGATGGCTAAAAGAAATGTAAAGGACTTCTTATTTATATAAAAAAAACCCCTAACGTTACTGGTCTTGCTAAGAGTAACATATTTCAGAAGTCTGTGGGCATAGTTCTTTTGTATTTGGGGGGCATGAGATGTAAAACTGAAGTCATCCATGAAAATTTGCATGGAGAACAGTTATTAGGGTTAGGGTCAGCCATAAGAATTATCTTCTTTATGATTTTGAATGCTAAACCAAAGCTCTTTGAGATGATGGCTTTTTTCTGTATAACAGGGAGGAGTGTGTCAACCATCAACCCACTGCTCTCAGTTATAAATGCAAGCCTAGGATTTTTTTGGAGTTGTGGTATTCGACAAATTGTCTTTTGGGGCTGGAAGAATGTCTTTGTAACTGATTGATTTGGTTGGTCTGGACACAGGTGAGAATAGCTTCTCTCCCTGCCGGCAATTCAGAGTGGTCTGAGAACTGGGTGAAGAGCTGGAGCGAGCGTTGGCAGCCAAAATCCCAGAAATTTCAGCTAACTGCTGGCTCGAGGTACTACCTGGAAGCGCTGCACCATGGAGAGGCACCCAGCAACGGGATGAGGGTTGGAGTCCAGATACATAACACCTGGCTGAATCCTCACGTGGTGAACAACTATTACATCGAGAGACACGAAATTCGGGCTCACGCCTTGCATCTTCCAGAAGTGCTGGTCAGTGTTGTGTGCTTGGCCCTGAGAGCTGGACTAGCCCTGATTCAGTTGACACAGATGGTAGAAAATTTAATTGTAAAGGTCTTGTTGGTGCTACACATGAAAGTGTGTTCTCACCTTGTTTTTAACCCACTGAGATAGTTGATGTGAAATAGCATCATGAGCTGAAGGTGCTCATGGTTTTTACACTCATTGGTGGATATATGTAAATGCATTATAATGCAATACTCAACAATTAATTCTATATATGATTCTATATGTTAAAGTGTAAGCAATGCTAATTCCCTTTGGGTTTATCTCACTGATTAATGTTTCGCCTTGTTACCTAATGCTAATTAATAAAAGTTTGTAATAGTTTTTATTCCCCCCCACTTTAGTTGACAGCAGCCTCGCAGTGTGTGTTATCTGGTCAACCCTGTATTGCAACTGGATGATAGAAACTTTCAGCTTGATGAAGTGCTCAGCCATGAGGGAAGTTTGTCCTGGTGGTTAAACCTCAGAGCTGCTGGTCAGGAGCTTTAAGGACCATTTGTGGGTGCCAATGTGTCTGCACAGGTCATGTACCCCTTGGGCTCCTGTTAATCTAAGAAAAGGGGCCCAAGGCTTGTGTCAGGAGAGACCATGGATGACAAGAGCAGGTTAAGAATAGCCTCTTCATTTGTAGAGGCTTAAAAAGGCAAAATGCTGGCCATAAAATCCTCCTCAGTAGAAGATACCAGGTTTGAGGTCTGTGCATCTCATGCAGTTTGTATCTGTTTTCATTTATTTATTGTATTTCTTTGCTTGCCAGATGTTGACTGTGTCTGGTACAGGGTGTTTCAGTATCGCCTGGAATAATGTATCTCGCAGAATGATCCCCACAAATGCTACAGCTCTCCAGGTAGGCATCGTTAAATGCAGTCACCCAGTTCTCTTCTGGGGTGTGATGGAGTTCTGGTACTTGACAGAAGTCAGGTGTTTGGCCCAGAAACTGAGACAAATGTTATATGATGTAGGGGTGGGTTTTGTTACTGGGAGTGTCTTTCAGTGGGATTTTTTGGGGGAGCTCGGTGTCAGGTATATTCTAAGCATATCACAGCATCTGATCTTGGCTAGTCATGTCTGCAATGAAGTATGTGGTATCTTCAGACAACAGACCCTTGGACTTCCCCTCTAAGACCAAATGTGCAGTATATGGCTTTTGTTTCAGGCAGGAACTCTGATCTGGCTTCTTCAGAATCCCATAGTCTCTTGATGCAGCAGTTGGCCCCTGTCAAAATTAGCCTGGGTGAGATCTCCACAATAGTCATTAGATATCTAGTCAACACAGCTGGTGGAATCTGGAGGGGCATGGAGATGCCCAGGCTGTGATACAGCTCATGTCAGGAGGTTGTTAGATGCCTAAAGATTGCCTCACACTCTCTGATGGCTATTAGACCTGGAATTTTATTCTGTGTGATGAGCTTAATTTTATCCTCCACCATTTGGCCACCTGCTCAGCCAGAGCTGCCATTCCACTGGACCCTAGCTGATGAAAAATGCAGCCATGACTTGTGTGTTGAAGCTCTCTGCTACAATGATCCAGACACTCTTGTACTATGACTGATTTTCACTTTCTTAATTTTTTTTTAAAGGTTCAAACAGCAATAGAGGAACTTCTTTCAATAGGATGTGAAACTGAGTCAACTTCTGCTAAAATCCTTTTCCGCGATGGCTTTGAGAAAGAAGGTAGTGTTCTTCTGTGACAAATAAGCATTGTTTACTGTGAGAGCTGATTTCCTTTTATGAAATAAATGTACTTTTAATTTACACCTTTAATGGGTTTGAGTACATACATTTGTTTCTCAGCTATTCATTATTTGTATGTACTCCAATGGGGGGAGTTTATAGAACTAATATTAAAACCAACCTGATCAATATAACAATGACATATTCTTTCTGTAATATGGTGCATGACTCAGCCATATTGCAGCAGGCTTATCAAAGCTGGTGATATGTTTTGGTTGTTAGAAACGTAGAGACAAAAAAATGCAAGTTCTGGGGCATGTGAAATTATTCATGTTTCAATATGTCTCCTGGGGAAGCAACTCTGGTGTAGCCCATAGCTACAGCTCAGGCTGCGGAAACAGCTGATTCTGACTCTGGAGGTCTTCACTTTCAGTGTTTCTTGATGACTGAAAGTGAAATAGTACAAGTATCTGTGGTCTAATGGACTGGTCAGGCAAGGTGCAAAACAGCAATTGCTTTTGTAAAAAAAAATCTGGGCAAGAGAATACCTAAGAGTAGGACTGTTTGAAAAATTTTGGGTACTCACTTCTTGTGTTTTCATGAATCTCTTGACTATACTGGTGTCTTCTGAATAATTTTCAAACCTCTCATCCCCTCTTGTGGGTTTTTTTTTTGTTGTTTTTTTTTTTAATCTGTCAGATATGAAGGGCTTCATTACCACAGGACACGTTGTCAGTGGTACAGAGCCTTTCTGTGGGAGGTTCAGCATTCACAGACCAAGCCAGCTGGTGAAAACTTCCCCATCAACTCTACCAAGATATGATCTTACTGAATACACACATGTAAGTGGTTGCTCTCGATGAGTAGGTTGCAGTGGGAGGTGAATACTCAGAGTACAATCAGCTTTATAAAATCAGCTTGTCTGTTTAGATTTCTAGATCCACAAAGGTTCATGTCTTTGGACTATGCTTGTGGACAGATCAGGGTGTTTTTCAATGACTGGGTGGGTAGTTTGAGATCCCTGTTTAACACAACTGGCTGGTATCTGCTCCAGGGGATATGACCCTTGTTGAGGGAAAGGAAAAGCTGGGATGGTGTTGGGAAAAAATGGAAGATGCAGGGGTGACCACTTCTTGACAAAAGGAAAAAATCCTTGCTATCTGGAGGTCCACTCTAGTTCACTTTCCTGCTCATCTTCTACAGGTATTTTTAATAGGAATAAGGTCTTGATTTCAACTGTCATTTTTTTTGGCACCTGGGGGCGGCAAATAGTTGGGTGTTGTAAGGAAAGAGGTGAGAGGGGGTTGAAAGGGAAAGACTTACCCCCAAAGCTTCCTGCAGTCCTTCCAGACTCCTTTCATTTCCCTTTCACAGACCTCTTCCAGTCCCATTTCCTCACCTGACACCGCTCCCAAACCTTGCAAATCAAACCAACTCCTCCAGTCTCCTTTCCTTCCTCCCAGATACTTGAAATCCTCGTTGGTATTTCCCAGCTATGTTTTGCTCCAGAACATCACTGAAGCTGAAGGGGTCAGTTTGATGCTATGTGGTGGCACACAGGTCTCCTGGATGCCATGCGCTGTCTTCTATAGGTGCTATTCAAGACAATTTGGCCTTAGGTGGTGGGTTTTATGGCTGACCTTAAACAACGTGTTTCCCTACTAATGTCAAACTGGGATTGAAACATAATATCTTCTACAGGCATTACATATAAATTTGATTTGGTTTGATTTCTGATATTCCCCCCCCCCCATTTTTGCAGGTGTGTTTTGCCCATAAAGGCCACGTGAGCAATATCCTTCACATCTCAGTGTCCTACACCAATGTCTCTTTATGCTCAGTGAAGAGGAACATCACCTGCCTTTGGGATTTCAATAAAACTGATTCTAAAAGGTATCCAGATACTTACAGTTTCCAAAGATGCCATTTTTCATGGTAAGAAGGTGTATCAGGAAAGCTGGGAGAAGTAGGTTCTTATTTGTATGGAACAAATTGTCAGTTGGGTCAAGCTGACACTTCCTCTGGCCCTGCAAAGCCATTCCTGCAACACGCTTCCATTCTATTTAAGGACTTTCTGAGTAAATATGCAAGTTTGTTTCTGTAATATTCAATAAATGTTTGTTGTTATATGCACCATCTCACTGTACTAATGCACAGATGGAGAGTTTGTTCTGTCTCTGGTAATCACACAGAAGGTTCCCAAGGACATTGATTTCATGGTTTCTTTTCAACAGTCAGTGGATTTTCTGCTGGAAGATAGAAGAACTGAATTTTTCTTTTTCCCAGGAAACTTAGGAGATCACTGGTACACAAAGTTTTGAAAGTTGGTGTAGTCTTTGATTTTCTGTATTTCATTTAAAATGCATAGGTGGAAAGCCTTTGGTGTTAGAAATACAGTTGGGGCAGGCAGATGAAAAATCAGGAATCTGTGGAGAACCTCAGGAAGGGAAGTTGGCAACTTGGGTATCTCTAAGGGTTGTGTGATGGGTGTGTTTCCCCCTGGAAAGGGCAGAGGGGGGTGAGATTATATTACTACATGGTAGAGAGAACTGGGAGCTCTGAGGAATCACCTGATATTCCCAAAGGGCCTGAACTCTGGATTGGCCCCTGCTGAGGTCTGATGCTCTGGCAGATTTGCCAAAAATAGAGGTAGTCACTCCCACATCCCCCTCTCTGACACAGAGGAGGACACCTAAGCAGAGATCTAAAGCTTTGTTTCTCACTATGGGGAACCCAATAGAGACATGTAGAGAGTGATCACAAGCCACTGAGCAAGTGTCTTGTGTATGAGTAGCAATAATGGCAATAGCAGCAGTACCTGATGTTCCCTTGAAGCTTCAAAAAGCCCTTCAAAATAAGTGACTTCAAAAGACACTTATTGCAACTACCTCACAACAAAAGAGAGATTGCACAACCTTGGTGTCTTCCAGCTGGATGTTTACCTGCACTGACCTATGGAAAAGGTGTGTGAATCGCTCCATGCTTCTCCAGGACCTCCCTGCCAATTCCCCAGTGTTTGTGCGTCAGATAGACTTGCAGAGCCCTGTGCTGCAAAAGAAAACATCTGGGTCATTTTATCTTGATGAAGTCATCATCGCAGACAGAGCTGTAACTGGTAATCTGCTTTTTTTTTTTTTTTCTGTTAATATTACCATCTTGCCAGAATATTCCATTAAAATCTTTAAAGATAGGACTGGTTGAATCTTTTTTGAAGAGGAGGGGCATTTCACAGCAGGCACAGAAATAATTTGGGGTTTCTTAACGTATTTTTTTTTATGAAAACAATCATGAAGGAATTGCCAAATAATGATATTATTGGTTTATTTGAAAACATGTTTTTACAAATGTAGCTCTTGAATGGTCTTGCCCAGACAAAAAAACCCCCAAAAAACCAAACCCCAAAATCCCAAGCAGATATGTTTCCAGTGATGAAATGAAAATAATCTAAATATAGTGACAGCTGTTCTCCTTGTTCTGATAAATGCTTGTGCTCTTTTCCTTTCAGTTTCTCAGAGAGATCCCAAACCACCTTGGCTAGGTGGGAGAGTAGTTGAAGCTGTGTCTGTGGTGGGGTCTTCTCCCACTTACAACGTGTCCTGGATGGCGTCTGGCTGTGGTGCAAGTCTGCCCCTTCTCTCTCTAAGGTAGGGGCAGCGAGTAGATTATCTCAGTACTCCGTAAAGTGTCTTGTAGGTTGTCATCTAAGACAGGACATTAGAGGCAGTGGAGGCTAAGACTGCAGCTTGGCAATCACCATACTTCTGTTGGAGTCGTCTTCCCTAGGAATTTCAAGTGGCCCATGTTCAGTCTGTTTAGACCATTGAATCCTGCACAGATGTCTCTGCTGAGTAGACGGGCTGCAGTCCTAAATTAAAATACTTAATTTCACTCTCAGCACAAGTGTTTTGAGCTTTGCTCGCCACATAGGATCTTGAGCATATATTGTAGACATCTTAGCGAAGGTATCTTATTCTGGTATGAATCGGATCTTCTGGTTCTTGAAGTTCGATTATATGAGTGGAATTCAGTTGCTCAGCCAGAGGTGTTTAAGATGCTTCAGCTAAGCTGGTGTATGTAAGATATGCACGGGCCACCAAGATATGATGTAGGTCTAGAAGGAAATCTAAGCCCCCCTGGAAGAGTGGATGGATATCAGCCAGAGATGCCCCCAAACACCTTTAATGGCACCAGTTGTCATGTTAGGCAATGGAAGTCCACCTCATGTGTCCTTGTTTACTAAGATGGTCTCTATTCTGGAAGAATAGGATATTCTGGAACAGTAAAAGAGGAAGCAGAACCATAGGTCAACCAGACCAGAGAGAATAACATTAAAGGGCCATACTGGCAGAGAATAAATCCTGTAAAAGTTGGATTGTATCCAGTTGAGTCAGCAAGGACCTGATGGGAACATACCCAGGCAAGGGAGAAGCTGGATTAGTGCAACCTGCCTTCCTGAGCAGCAGCCAGATGTTGGTTTGGATCAGTTAATTCACTCAAAGTTACTTGTCCAGATGTCCACAGGAAGCCTCCTTTCAAAAGAAAGTGAATGTCAGTCTGCTGTAAATTTGGTTTTTTGCCTTGGGGTCTCTCCTTCAAGCAAAAGCAAAGTGATATGTCATTAGGTTTGAGTGCTCTAAAGAAAAATAGATTCTCCTTTAAAAGGTGACTAAAATATGAAGAAAATTAGCTGGTTTGATCTGATTCCCAGAGCAGCCGAGTGACTATATTTCCTGGTGAAATCCAAGGCTTTGGTGAATTCATCTATCACCTGTTGAGGTTCAGTGACATAATCCTATTCAGCACAAAGGAAAAGACTGACGTGACAATGCCTTGGAGATCTTCTTGCCTTAAGAAGATAAATCTCTTTAGTTTGTAAAAAACAAACAAACAAAAACAGATTAAGAGATGGATTGATCACAGTACCTCTCACCAGGAAAGAAAAAAAAAAAATGGTGTTTGACACTGGCTTCTCCATCTTACAGAAGAAGATGTAAGAGAACCCACTTTTCGATGCTGAAGCCAGGAAGACTGGAAGACAGAAATCAGTGTATGGTTTAAAAATCGGTGGGCTGATCTTTGTCTTTGGATATCTTCAAAACACACCTGGCTCTTTTTCTGAACTGAGCACATGCTGCGCTGTGTTCTAATACAACTTTCTGCAGTCAGTTCAGGGTTATTAGGTAAAAATTTGCTGTACCAGCAGTACGCTCGATGAGAAGGCTCAGTGGTCCTTTTGGTTTTGGATTCTTGAAGAACAGAAGCAGCTACTGCTGAGCTCTGGGTCTTTAGCTGCCATCCAGACCCTTAACCACACGGTGGCATCGTTGTATCACAGAGAGTCTGTCCTTTGAAAAAAGGAGAATTTTAGTGCTAAGGGAGAAAATATTTTAAGCTTTAGAAATCGGGTAAACTTTAATGTGGAATATTTCTGAAATTCAGGGGAGTTAAGATTTTGACAGGCTCGAAGAGACTACAGGATGAAGCAGGAAAGCTTTTTGCCATGTTGTAGCTGCTGCCCAAGCTTCATTGAGTTGGTCCTTTAAAAACACCAGTACAGGGGCAGGATTTGCTTGTGCTTGGTGTTATATGAACTGTTTCTTCTACCTTAAATAAATAGATTTTCCTCATTTTTTTTTCTGTTTTGTGCATTGCCTACATTGTGCAGGTTTAATTTGGGAGTAGTCAAATCGTTTTGAACTCTGAACGTGTTCTCCATACCTCCCTCAAGAGTGTTCCCATAGGTGTCCCTCTGCTGTTGGAGACATGGGGGTGTCAGGAGTGGGGGTCTTGACTGCTAATCCCTTCATGTGAACCCTCTCTGTCACACAGAGGTGCTTTGCTTGGGGAGGGCTCTAAGGAGTATGGCCGCCTCTATGTCTCCACGGAGGATGTGAGAGTCAGCCTCACCATTCAGAGACTGCAAAAGTCATCCCCACCTATTGGAGGGACCTTCTGCATCCACTTGGCCAATACAGTGATATCAGGTAAGAGAAGATGCAAGTACAGGTCCTGCATTTCCTTTGTAGTGAGCCAAGTGAAGAAGAGACAATATTGAGCCTTGGAAATGCTTGAGGTACAGGTTGACTCCCCCTCTCTGCTCCTCTCATCTAGGAAGTTTCCAACCTTTTATTTTGAAGGAAGAAGACTTGTACACTGAAATTTCATGTCTCCCAAAACTGTAGATTGCACATAATGAAAAGTATTACTTTGACAAAATTTCTAATGGTCTCAACTGGAGACAAATTTTGAGGTTTTCTAAGCTATTGAATAGTGCAGATCTTTTGACATTTGGGACCCCGTAAATTTCCCTCTACTGTTTTTTTTTTTGGCAACTAGATGTTTGAACCACAACAGACTCCCACTAATATTGAAACATCTTTCTTTTCTAGGTGCAGGTAGATGTGGTCTCCTAGGGGTGAGGATATCTACTTTTTTGTTCTGTCTTTTTCAGGTGTTTCAGTGCACATCTCCTCCCACCACCTCCGCAAGCTTTTGCAAGACAATGTGGATCACTCTACAGCCCCATACTTCAACATCAGTGACTTCATTGTGACCAAAGACTCAAACTCTTGCTATGAAAAGACCTGGACACTGACTTGGAAAACAAAAACTGGGGACTTACCCAATGTTATCAATGTACCGTAATTTCTTTTACTACTACCCACTTTGAAGTCCATTCAATATCTTTGGCTTTGGCTGATTCATTCTCCCAGAATTTATTTTTATGCAGACATCTGTGGGACCTTAAGCTAAGTGTCTTCCTATTAGGAATAGCAGCCGAAGCAAATTCCAGATTAGCTGATTGAAAAAGCAATTTCAGTTACAGGAGAGGAAATTACAGTTTCAGAATCTGTGCTTCAAAATAAGGAGGCTAGAATGTAATTTCCGTGCTTCATTGCAGTTCTGCAGAATAAAGAGAATGCTATACTGAAGTGAAAGATATTATAATCACATTAATATTTCAATGAGTAACTTAAACTCAGTACAGATTTGTGGCATCATTTATGGGCCAAGAAGGTTTTTTTCTGAGAGTTATTCTGCATGGGTGCATATATGGTTGTCGTAAGTCTCAGACAAAGGTTCAATTCAGTTTCCCATCCCAAGATTTATCATTTAAGTTTTGCTTCACATAGATCAGTCATTTTTGAATAAGGACTCAGACTGAGCTTCTTCCTTGCTCAAAAAGAAAAACTATTTCTTTGTAGATCCAGCTTCTAAAAGTGTAAAATTGTCTTTGATGAAGCAATGAGTTTTCATGCTCAAGACCTCATGACCTGGATAGTGAAAAAAGCTTGTGCTGCACCTTCAGCTGTAGCACAGGCCCTTGTTCAACCAAAATCATATCTTTGAGAAGCAGACGTTCAAATCTCTTCCCATGCCTAATTCCAAATGATATTATTACTCAGTATTAGAAGTTTATTTGCAAATGTGGTTCCTCAATCTTTTTGCCTCAGTTTCTTGCCTGCAAGATGAGGACAGAAACACGGAGGTGCTATGAAGCCTTAGGTAATGAAAATTTAAACCTGGAGACAGGAGTTATGGAAGAAGCTTGACAAGAGTTTTCCAGGAGCTATTTGTTGTGTTGCAAAGACTTTGTATGAACTCTGGGACAATAGTTTCAATTTAAAAACACGGGACGGAAAAGGGTGAGAAACTGAAATTTTTTGTTCTTTACCAGGTCTCTGCTGAAAACCTCATGGGTCTGAAGCCAACTGTTTCTAGTCGTGTGGTTTATGATGGAGGTGTGTTTATTGGGCCGATATTTGGGGACATGCTTGCTACCTTCAACAACAAAACACAGGTGAGATGTGCTATCATGCTTCCTATTGATTTGCCTTGGTTGTGTAGATCAAGGAGTCTCACAGGTTTTCAGGTACCTACCTCTACCACCAAATCTTTTCAGAAATCTACTGCTTCATCCTTTGACATAAATCGGTCAGATTCTACTCCTTGATTTGTGGAGCAGGACTTTCCTCCAAGAGCTATTGCAATGGTCATCATGGGTGACAGAAGACAATTTATTTCTTTCGAGGCTGGCCAAGGGCTGATATACTCTCTGGACTTCCACCCTTGCTGGGTCCTACAGTGTTTGCCGCCAAACTTGGCAATGACAATTTATTCATCTGCAGCATTCCAGCTGATACACTGTTGGGCAAAATAAATGAGATGGTGGCTGTGGTACTAATCTGTGAATTAAGCAAGTCCATCAGCCTCTGTGGATCTCAATTCTTCGTGTGTGAAAAGGGAGCAAGGAGGGCTTTCTGGCTGAATGAGTCAGCTGGATGGACAAATGTGTTGCAGAGCAGTACGCGTTGCTGGCTTTGCTGTCAACGAAGACTGATGGACCCTGTAGCAATAACAGGGTGATGCTGGATGTGCTCAAAGACCAGCTGTGCAGCATCTGGAGCTAGGTCATCCTGTTTCTGGCAAGTCTGTTCCCCAACACAGAGACTGCCCCATTTCCAGTGGCCGAGCCACCTATGATATCTTTGCCATCTGCGGTGCAGGCATACCTTCAAATAGACTGAATGCAACAAGAAAAGCAGCAGCAGTCAGGTTTCCTCTTCATTTTTGAAACTTTATTTCGGGTTGCTGCTAGACAACAGTGTAAAAATGTTCCTCTAATTATTGTTTCTATTCAAGCAGAGTATTTTGCAACTCTGTGCTCCTCGTGCTTTTTGGAGACAGTCTGCTTTCACTTTTTGCAGACATTTGTCTACCCTCCTGACACACACTTAATACCCGTGAGACAGATGAAGACGGGCTCTCTTATGCCCTATGCTTTGCTGTCTGAATCTCTTCTGAGATATCGAGATCTCAGAAGAGATATCTCTCGCTAGATACCAAGGTCACACAGCCCAGCTTTCTTGTTTCAGCATGAACAGCAAGGGAAAAAAAATAATTGAGGGCTGCATGCTGAAAAGACACATTCTGAGATTCATTCTAATTAGTTTGCAGGTTGCTTTAAACATAATAAGCTTGTTCCCAAGGCAGGATGGGAAGAACTGGGGTATAAGGCAAGCAGGGTCTTCAGTGGGTGCCTAGAAGAACAGGAGTTGGGAGGAGCTGGAGGTCCAGGCAAGATGGGAGATAGGATCCTGCAGACACCAAGAAAAGCTGGCGATACAGCTCCCACAGCTGTGCACTGTTTTGCCTAAGATTGAGCTCTAACAAGCTTTGCAATTAAATTTGTAATGAGGCTGCAGCAGGATAAACAGCTGTCTGACAGTGCTCTGTGCTGGCACAGGGTGCTTTTGGTAACTCAACGTGGTTACCAATATCACTCTGCAGGTATATGAGGTGAATGTGGCTGTAGAAAACACCTCTGTTCCCTTCCCAGGTTTAGGGTAACCTTCTTCTCTGTCTCCAGGTGGTGGTGGTGGTGAATGATGTCCTTGCAAACTGTTCTGGTTCATGCTCTTTCCAGTTCAGCCAGGAACTGACACCTTCAGTCAGTGATGTGGAGTATTCATCAGGTAATGGGGCTTTGTGTTCGAGCAAAGTGGCTGAAATGCTGCTCTGTGAAAAAGATCTGTCAGATGCTGATGATTTTGTGTGCGTGTTGTTTTGAAATTTCTGACTTTTATGTCCCCCAGAAGTGGGACACTTCTGATCAGCACTAGTCTTAAAATATGTAGCCCAGACAAGAAGATGGAAGAGGCATAAAGGCGAGATAAAGTGACAACGCTGGTGTTTAAAGCCAAAGGTGGCTCTTGGCTCAAGTTACTTTTAACAAAAATTTTATAAAAGCAGTAATAGATGAACAGGGTCAGGCAGGAATAGGCATTATGTCTGAGGGACAATGAGAGATCATTGGGGTCACACTTTTTAGAATGTCCTGATGAATATAGTAAAACCTTCTAACTGTTGGTTGAAAGTAAATCCTGAGCATTGCTACACCAAAATTCAAGAATTATCTTGTTGATTATATTTCTTTAGATGATGGGTCCCAGGCCACGGTAGTTATCAGGGGAGCTGGCTTCACTGAGGAGAAACCAGCCCTGCGGGTAGAGGTGAACAACACGAACTGCCATGTCATAACATTGAATGAAACCCAAGTGGTTTGCCAGATGGAGAGGCTGCCAGTTGGATGCTACCAGGTGACACTACTGGTGAGACCTTATGGCTTTGCACTCAATGCCAGCACAGGAGAAGGCATCTTCTTAAGAGTTGAACCAAAGCTGGTAGCTATCGAACCTCCTACAGCTTCAGAGATTGGTAGGTCTGAATACCAGACTGGCTCTAAGGGAACGTCTGCTTTCTACTTCTTGCTTTTCATGGTGTGTTTTGGTTCTTCAGTAATTTCACCTTACCTTTTACCTTGGTAAAGGTCTTCACCTGATGAAAAAGGCATAACATGGCTGGACACATTGTACCCTCAAAGGGGCAGGTTTCTTAAAGAGTGACAGACTTTCCTTGGTTCTCTGTAGAGGCAACCAGGTTCCCAAGTAGTTTTGTTTGGGAATAGTAAGTTCAAGTGCAATTATATTCATTCCAGCAAACTAGATGGATGTTAGTGTTTCATGGCTCATCTTCCCATATCCATTTGACATATAGCTTTGTAATATTTGAATTAATCTGGCCTAATTGTGAAATGGCTAAATTTTGGTTCATCCCAGTCCCATTGAAGTGAATTCATATGCTGAGTAATAAAATAGAAAACTCATCTGTGTTTAGATACAAAACTGAGAAACCTAGAGAAGCTCAAACAAAACTGAAGCTCCTTCCATTTCCATTACCCATCCTCTCCTTGAAACAGAATAGAAATAAAGAGTAATATATTCCATCCCTGAAGACAAGAGCTTGGAAGATTTTCCACAGGAATCTGGGGCCAAAGAATCATTGCAGCTCATCTACCCTTTATTTGACACAGATGAGAAGACTCCACCTGGAAGTTCCAGCAAGACATCTAGCCAACTGTAGCTAAGCCAAACCAAATGCAGTAGAAAGCCATCGTTTCTTTCTTTGGGAGAAGCAAGAATCTCCCCAACCCGATGAGAACTGTGAAGAATACTCTTGACATATGTGGGTTGTGCAGTAAGGACCAATGGTCTCCCTGTATGACTTGTTTTCAAGCAGCTAGGAATGCACCTAGAAAAAATGTAACCCAGGTCTACTCTGATAGTAAAAGTTATCCAGATTTTGTCTGGAAATCTATTTTCATTACTGAGGTGCTTTGATTTCATGGTAACAAACATCACTGAGTGCAGGAGTACTGGCCTAGGTGCAGCATGAAGCTAGTTCAGGCATGTGGCTTTGGAGAACTGACTGTGCCATTCTTGGCTGCCTTGGAGCAGGCAGAGGGAGGGAATTATGGTCTGTGAACCTCTGTGTGGATGAGCCATGGGATGGTCTTGGGATAATGTAGGAGCTGAAAGCTTAAGCTGAAAAGCAAGAAGTTATGGCCACCTCATTATGTTTTGTTGGAGTGTAAAGAAAGAAAGATAGTCTAACCCTTTTCTTTCCTCTTTTTTTTTTTTTTCTCCTCCTCTCCAGGGGGAGGGTCATGGGGTACAGAAGGCTGATACTCATGGCTTTAATTCATTAAAAACACCCTAAAAGGAAAAAGCCAGCAATGGGAAGTTTTAGTGCTTGGGCCTTGCTTCTCATTTCCTTCACTGACAATCCAGTTCTTCTCCCAATTACAGTGATCTGTCACTCATTAAAAAGAAAGCAAGTATAGTGCTATCTTACATTACATATGTCATGAACATTTATAATTGGAAAGAATTACAGCTTCCATCTGTGTTTTTAATTTCTTCCATTTAAAATACCTCTCTTCAATCTTATCGTAAAGCACACATATGCAGTATTTCATTGCATATGGATATGTGTAGATGTCAAAACTTAAGAGCATCAGCCTTTGCACAACACACATGGATTTTGCACTCTAAATCTGAGGCTCCTTATCTGACAACTATCGCATTAGACAAGTGGCTTCAGTTCTGAGTTCTTGCTGTTTCTGTCTCTGCAAATACAACCTTACAGGAGAGGGTGCCAGGAACCGTTGTGTACTTTGCTGCATTGGTTGCCTCTTGCCAAAATATCAGTGGTGCCAGGCTGGGAGTTCCCTGTGACCTAATTCTATAAGCATGAGATACCTTTCTAAAGATACTACCGTTCTCCAGTGGATGGAAGGAGCTGGTTGTTAATGTATCTGATGGCTGTTGTTTGCTTGGTTTTGCTGCCAGACAGAGAAAATCTAGAAGATTAAATTTCTAGAGTTTTCTGTTGCTTTAAAGAATTAGCAGGAAGCGATGCTCTGAGGAAGAGGTGGAGGGGACTCTGCCATCAACATATAATGAGTTTACCGTAGAAATTTACTTACATCACACGTGAAAATAATCATAAAAGCTCAGTTGGTTGGTAATATAGCCATGTGAACACATACACATAAACACTGCACTAATAAAGTTCCTGCCTGAGCAGTCTGTCTGTCCAGCCATACGTAGTCTTAAAACTCTGCAGTGCTGATAACTAGAGCAAACAGCTGTAATTTTTAAGCAAAATGTCTTTTTTTTTTTTTTAATTTGTCTCTGAACTGCACCAAAGACCAACGTCCTAGTTGGAATTGCCATTAATATCCATTCCTGTTCTCTTTCCTGTTTCTCTTTGAAATGTCCCCAAATCTTCCAGTCATTTGAAAAAAGCAGAGGGCCACCTTGACTATTTGAATTGGAATTGAGTGCCGCAGAAAGATCAAGGGCAAGTCTGGCTTGTGTTGGGGGATGATCCTGTATGTGACTGAAGAGGCTCAGCTCTGTCTGGCACAAAGGGGAGCTGAGGGTGCTTAGTGTTTCACAGCATCAAGCTCTCCGTGACTTTCCTCACAACTCTGCTAAGTCTCAAGCCCTGCCAAGTCCCCTTTCTAACCTAAGTTTCCTAGACACATGCTACAGGCTTTTTTGACAGCGGGGTGCTTGGCAGCTATTTGAACTGTGAAAGCACCTGCTGTGTTAAGCTCATTTTCCATTCTTAGTGCTTCTTCCTTCCTTCCTTATTTCATTTTTGGGCTGGGGGTCTTTCTAAGGGTAAGATCACAGGCCAGACCTTGCCGGCTTAAATAAGTATGTCATTAAAAAATAAACCGAGAAACAAACCCAGTCCTCCTGTATCATGGACAAGAATTCAAATACTAGGCCAGAAGGATTTCTGGTGAAAGAGAAGGTGGCAGGCCCAGCAAAGTGGAAGCAGATCATCGTCAGATCAATTAAGAGACAGCACTGCCTTTTATAGTCACTTATTAAAGAACCCTTTGCATGTAAAAATATAATTCTACATCTTGAATGTAATGGAATAATTGGTTTTGTAGGAGGACTGAGAGTGGCTCTCAGGGGAACTAATCTGGAAGGGGTAAACTTGGTGTTGTTTGGATCTCAGCCTTGCCCAATTTTGGAGGACAATCGAAATTCAACGAGAATTGAATGTAAAGTTCCCTCTCGGGTAAGAAACCACATTTTTTTTTGGAGAACAATCATCAGCCTACAAACCTTTCTATGTTTTCCTGGCTTGAGCCACACTAGAGGAAGGGCAAACTGTTGTCCACCAGCTAAGTCTTGGCTGTAGGACAATTTAACATGGAATCCACCTACAGTTTAGACCAGCTACATTAACAGTAGTCTGATGGGTGATTTATGAAAACCAGTGAAACGGCAACAAAAATCAGATTGCAACATCATTAGCTAAACCTCACGTAAACAAAATTGAGGCTTTGAACTCCAGCAAAATTGCCCATCTCCCCTTTAAGTGGTCTACTGTTAAGATTAAACATGCCTGGGACAGTTGCTCTCACTCATGTTGTTGAACCATCTTCAGCTTCAATTTTCTACTTTATATCCAGACCTCCTTAGGACATTATCTGTATGTCGTGCAAAATCATGCCTGGGCATTGTTAGCAGCAGCGCTCTTTGTTGCGTGGCAAAGTTATAACCAGGATGACATTAATAGTTTAAGCGGAGGGATAACTGTCCATGCCTATGATTTCCCCCTCTTTAATTTACTAGTATGGATACAGCGAATGAAAATCTGCTTAGTCTGGGATTGTTTTAAGGTTTCTAACTCTTCACAGATGTCCCTTTAAAGTCAACATAACTGTATATATTTAAGTAGAGTCTGGTGTATATACAAATTTCATCAGTGCCCATGTGCATGACCTGAGAAGTATGGGAGATGCAAGAATATAGAAAATAACTTTTTTTTTTTTTTTGATTGGTGCGTTCCTATCCCTGAGACTTTCCTCATTTCTGTTTCTAGGGGACAGAAGATCCTGTTGTCCATGTGACGCTAATTTCTGAGTACCAGTCAACCCCAGCAACCAACTTGTTCCGCTATGATCCTTCCTTAAACCCTGCTGTTGTATCACTGAGCAGAAACAGAAGTGGCATAGCAGGTGAAGAGGCTGCAGACATGTTTTGTGCATCATCTGTAAAAGTCTTATTATTGCTGATGGTGGTGAGGTGGAGGGAATTTAGGTCTATGGACTTTACTGATCTGACACTGTTTCTTTGTTGTGTTCTTTTAACTTGTAGTCACTGTGTTTTCTGCTAAACCTTATCAGTCCTGGTTGTTTTATATTGGTTTTACTTTAGCATACATGAGATAATTAATTACTTGCCCTAGGCCAGTATGGATGATGTCCACAGGATGTCAGTTGGGCTATGGTGCTCCTTTTGTGTCATATTTCTCTATGTCTGCTCTGAAATTAGACCATCTGTTTATCTTGGTAATCGGTTCAGCCATGACAAGAGATATAAACTCTAGAGAGTGTTCTTCTCCAGGATCCCAACGAGTTGATCATAAACCCCATTATGTACATTTTGGGTTGCTGAAAGCAGAAGTTCCCATTCCCAAGCCAAACTGTTTCTTCCAGTTTGAGCTTGTGGTCTTTTACTTTAGAATATGAGCATAGACTTCACAGACTTTGTGGGGGCAAAGTCCTGAGTAGATCTCATGGGATGTTTAGCATTCTCTCTTTTGAAAGTTTCTGTTTCAGTTTTTTGCTTATTTCCCCCCTTTTATTTTCTTTTTTTCTTTTTTTTTTCTTCTTTTTCCCATGGGGTTTTGGTTGGACATTGGGAATAGAAAGCATTAATGGTGAATGGTGGCCACTTACAGACAATCTTTTAGGAAGAAGCTTTACTACATTTCTATGTAGCAACCAAACACCAGATTCCTAGTATCTGAAAGGGGGAACAAGGAAGATAGGAAGAAGACAGAAATATTCCTGCTTTCCTACCCAAACCACTCCCATCCCTCCAAGGATGCAGTCATCTCATCATTATTTTTTTTCTTCTCTTTTCACTACCTCTCTAGTGCCCTCCTTAATAAACGTCCCCCCTGCCCAGCTCAGCAGTTTGGCTGGACTTGGTGGGGATGCGAGAAATTAGGTGACTGGCAGTGACGAGATGCACTTCTTGCTGCACGCCTGGCATTTCTATTCCTTTCCCCAAATGCCCTTGTCATTTTCTATTACTCCAGAATGCATAAATAAGAGAAAACGTCCTTTATCATCTGAATATTATTCAGATACCATAGCACCAAGGGGAGATTTTTCTAGCCGCGGGCAGCGCAGGTGCAAGGAATTCCTTAATGTTATAGCGTCTCGTGAACGGTGGTGTGGCTGAGTTCAATCTTCTATTCAGAATCTCCACGGCATCGGCTTTTAATATCATTTTCCTCCTATATAATAAAAAGAATAAATAAATTACACCAATGCCTTCCAGGCATCTAGGATTAAGCTGACAATTGACCAAGAGTCCAAAGAGTTCACGTTATTAATATATTCAACTTCACAGGTTTTCAAACTTTTAAACTTTATTTGACTCATTGCGCTTACAGAATTGAAAAGTACTGGTTCAAGACCTGCTTAGAGGAAGCTGGTAGGTGAGGGGAGCTTTGTACAGACTCTCTTGCTTTGTGAAAGGGAGAGACTTCTCCAAAGCTGAGGCTGTGGAGCTGAATGATAACAGGGACTGTGCCTGCTGGGGGGGCGATGCTGAAAGCAGGTGATCCTGGTCTCTGCTTGGGAGACAAAATTGCTGCTCAGACCCGAGTCTTTAGGAAGAACAGGCTAATCCATAAAAGTTCATTTTGATCAAGACAAGGTAAGAGTGTGAAGTAGATGAGCTGCTCCTGGGTACTGTCCTGTGTGGCTGGGATAACACTGCCACGTGCAGCATCGCTCTTAAAACAGAATGACCTCAGTGGAGAAGAGGAGCTGGCAAAAATGAAGCTGCTCTGGGGCAGCTGATCTTCACCAGGTCTTCTGGAGCAATTCTGTGGGTAGGCAGATGTTTTGGGCTGGCTGGGTCAAGGGGATGGTAAAGAGATATTAACAGCTTTTTCTTGATGAGTTTAGGAAAGGGATTTCTATAAAACAGTGGTCTATGACAGCAGCGAGTTGGACTTGAAGACACCTTCTTGTCCTCTTTATTCTCGCTTCTTTGCAATTGAAACCACACCCTTAGGGGAGACAGGAGGATGAGATTCACCTCCTAAACATGTCTTTCTCTGTACTCGTTCCTTAGATGTATTACAAAGTCACTGAAGAGAAGTAGGTGATTCTGTGGTGGGATTCACCACAGCTCTTTTGGATGTCCTCCTTACAATAAGAAGAATCATGCCATAAAGACTCTGTTTCTCTTCACTGGCTACAGATATGGCCCTCTTAGTGAAAAACAGACTAATGCATACCACCCTAGTTTTTTAAGGTATTTCAGGAGGAACTGAGGTTCTGAAATTCCCTTTTCTCCTGCCCTTGTCCTTTTCTATCACTGCAGTGTGAACAAGTATAGGAAAGAATCCTCTATCATCTGAATATAATTTGGTTCATGAAAGAGCTTAAATGGGAGAGAGCACCATGTTTCCTGCAAACAAGGTGCTTTGGAGCATATGTGGGCATCTGACTTCAGGTACCCAAGGAAATTTTAATTCAGCTGTGGGAGGCTCCTGTTAAATAGAATCATAGAATGGTTTGGGTTGGAAGGGACCTTAAAGACCACTGAGTTCCAGCCCCCTGCCATGGGCAGGGACACCTCCCACACTCAGGCCGCATCCATCCTCGTCTTGAACACTTCCAGGGATGGGGCATCCACGACTTCTCTGGACAAATAGCTCTATAGTGCTGAAAACTATGGTCTGCATCATTTTTCAGGGATTTTGGAAAAATCCCAGAACTCCTCAGCTCCAGTTTATGTGAGCTTCAGAAATACTTTATTTGGCTTTTATCAGCTGCAGGTATTTATAGGATAGATATTTACAGCAAGAGGGCATGGATCCTGTCCTGAGTGTGTACCAGAAGACTGGGAGTGGCTGTAGACGGTCAAAGCCAAGTTCACCATGTTAACGTTTCAGGACAACCCTGGTGGCTGGTGACCTTATCAGGGATGCCAAGGGACTGAGTAAGATACAGAACCACTGTGGTCTTTAATTTTTTTTGTTTTGGGCTGATGGACACGACTGAGCCTGTTCTTGCATGATGGGCCTCCAAGCTCTTCCTCAGGCAATGGTTAAGTGTGCTAAAATTATTGTTGCCAGAAACACCAAAGTAGTTTCATCCATTCTTCTGTCTGCAGGGGGTCAGGAGCTTCAGATCGGAATATCCCAGTTTGCCAGCTACCGAGGGTCAGATATCAAGGTGCAAATTGGGGGCTCATGGGCACAGATTCAGGCGCAGATGGACCATGGCATTAATGTGACACTTCCAGCCTTGGCTGCGGGATGGTACAATGTTTCTGTCATCATCAACGGTGTTGCTGTTGCTTCAAACAGGTGTGTGAATACCTGATATATTCCTTGAAATATAAATTTCATTCTCTGTCCTATTTGGTATTTTAGAGTTAATCTGAGAAGGAAGGTAAGAGTTTTAACAAATTCTGTACCTAACGGTGAAATCTGCAGTGTGGTATAAAATTATGAATAATTATCAAGGCATTTATTGATCTGTGGAACCCAAGTCAGCAAACTGCTAATGCTAGTCAATTAACTCCCCTTGGATCAGTAGGAGGCAGGAGAGAAACATTTTAGAAAAAGCAGTTGATTTGATGAAAAATGCATATTCAGGCAATCAAAGGTATTCACGGATTCAGGTCAAATGCAGATAAATCCTGCTGTAGGAAAACAGCAGAAGAAAAGAAACACTTTTCATGAGAAAAACAAAAGCTAGTTTGAAAAATAAAAAAATGCTTTGTTTAGAGAATTTTTAAATGATGCTATTTCCATCTTTTAAGGTGACACTCGAAGTTCACGCCTAGATAAATGTAGTATAACTGAATTAAAATGTGGGCAAAAACCAACCTGAAAGTGGGATACAACAAAACATTCACAATCAACACAGTTTCATTCTTTGGCCATGCAGCTCTCATCCATGGCAACTGCTAGAAATGATTCTTAATCAATTACATTGGGGAGAAAGGAGATGCTTTTCTTGCTCACAAACCACCCTAAGCTTCTTGTTGCATTAATGAACTTCAGAAGCAGAAAGCCTGTGGTGGGTGGGATGACATACAGGGGTTCATCCCATCCAGTATTGGCGTCCGTTAGCAGCACCATCACTTTGTCTCTAGAGACAGTGAGTGGAGGGAGATGGATCGTCCCAGGAGACAACTCTGATCTCTGGTGGGCTGGATTGCAGGCTTGGGAAGGTCTACTTCTCTATTGCGTCTTTTTAGGGATAGGAGTGTTTTTGAAAGGAGAGTTATGAGGAGGAAAAATAGATGTAGGTGGGACAGAATTAGAGCTGCACTCTTATCTGAGTGGGCTTCAGGTGGGAGGGTATAAGGAGGGAAGGCAGCTGGGATGTCCTTTCAATGTACTTGCGTCTCCCATCTGTGGGCAAGCCTACAGTGGGGTCTGATTGGTAACAACCCCCTCATTCTTGCTTCTTTTGATGGGCTATTCAATTGCACCTCATGGACTAAATTTGACTCACAGGTTACCACTTGATAAGAAAGTGTCATTAACAGATGTAGCTCAAATCACACGGAAAAAGTTGGGGTCTTTTCACTGTGGCATTGAACTAAGGGGATGTGCCAGGTGGAGGTTTGGCCTTCCAAACTAGAAGGAGTTGTAAGAAAGAATAGTGCTGCAGGAGGAAAGGAAAATATGAAAAAAGACCCCAAACCTTCAAAACCTGTTTCTATGTTGCTTGTGTTTTGCAGTGTTGAGCCGTTAATCCAGTACCTCTCGGAGATCTTCAGCATAGAGCCGTGTTGTGGCTCCTTTCTGGGTAAACAGCGTCGGTACATCTGCAGCCACTTATGGAGGTTAAAGGGATCAAGGGCACAGTTTTTCTGCAGGGATGGAAAGGGCATCCCATTTCACATCAGTTTAAATGAGGGTGTTTTATATCTGTGACCCTTTAATATGCAGACATCAACTGGCAGACAGCAGCAGTCTGGAAATGTGGGATTGTAGTGAGCATCCCTCAATTTGGTTGGCTGGCTCCGAGGTCCCTGGGCTTTGAAGTTGATTTTCCCAAGTGTTTGCTCATGTATCCTTGCATGTTCCCATTGGGAAAACAAAGCACGCCCACACTTGACTCATCCGTGCTGTTTCTTTCTGTCATTACGCCTCCATCTTTCAAGGTTTTCTATGAGAAAGTTAGGTAGAAAGCGGGGTTCGGTTGTGGTTTGAAGCAACAAATTTCAAGTGATCCCAATGGGGATGTTAATTTCTGTTAAGTTGAAAAGACAAAAAAAAATAAATCCTTTTTCGATGTTAATTTTAATCAAAAGTGAAATATTTATTAATCTCATTCCAAACTTTTAAACAATGGAAATAATTTAAGTGTGTTTCAGAGCAAAACATGACTGAATTAAAAAGAAAAGTTTTACTTTCGGTCTCAAAAAGCAGATTTGGGGTAGTTGATTTATTTTGTCCTTTGGCTGGGGATGGGGGAGAGTTGAATCCCTGTAGTGAATTTTACATGAGCCCTTAGAAATGCTTTTATAGAAGACAGAGAAATTCTTGTTATGCAACCTCAGGTACTCCCCAGATTGCTCTCCCAGGCTCACGACACATTTAAAGACATGAAAAATTGGAGGCTTTGTTGTACGTGATTAGTTCAATAGTTTGTAAAGTGCTCAAGCCTTGAAAGATGAGCGTGTGGGTAGAGCTTGGAGAGAAAAGGCTATCAATTTTGACGATTAACATATACTAAAAAAAAATAAATTATTGTACCCCTCTTTTCATATTTAAAGATAAATTGAAATTTAAATAAGAACCGATTAACTCTTCGGCTGTAGATTTATGAATAGCTTAAGCTGATTTAGAATCTCATTGCTTCAAAAATCACCAGCCCTTCCCCTGACTTATCTCTAGTCTTTTATTGTCTCTAAGACTTGCATGGTCATCTGCATTAAAGATTTGAGCTCACTCAAAAGGAGCCCCATTATAAACCAACTTATTTTTCAGCCAGGTCATGGGAAAAGGAAGGGCACAGGATTAATGGATAAGGAGGGTGAAGCAAGGTAGAGCACTGGGAGTGCCAGTTCTGCAAACTAAAGGAAGATGGAAAGAGGCTTCAGCTGGCCTCTGGGTTTGGAAGCATGGGATTAGGCTGAGAATGCTGAAGGGTTTGAGTTTTTATGATTATCACTTCCTAAAATCCAGACTGCTCCTTTTTCAGTGCTGCCCTGATTGTCAGTACCCTGGGAGGGAGTGCAGGTACTGCTGCTCTGCAATGCTGTGTACATCCAGACATCAGGATTCATGCTTATTCCAGATAATTAGCACATGCTCTCAGTGGTCAGAGCAGAGCCTCCCAAGGCTACTGCTCCTGTCAATATGGAGAGGGAGTCTCCAGTGCCACATCCTAAAATAACTGAGTGAATCAGACACAGCCTGTCTCCCAGAGTCACCCAAAAATAGGATGCTTTAGGAAGATTATAGTAGTGGAGCAGCTTATGAGGATGCCTCTCTACAATATTCTTCCAGCTTCCAACAATAGACATTTGAACAACTCCAGCTGGAGGTCATAACTTTGTGTCTAACTCTTCCTGAATTGCTTTTCCATATGAATGACTGTTTACCCATTTGCTGTCATCTTCTCTGCTCTTAAGTAGATGCCCAGAGAATAAAAATCAACCAGGCAACCACCAGGGAAAGCAAACAGCCTGCCTTCCTCTAGCCCTTCATGGGAAGCCCTGGTCAGAGTTGCCTTTGATGGTGGAGGAGGAACTGCTCCTCCCGCTCTACGTGTCTTAAATGGTGCAGACTGGGAGCATATAAGCAGGGGACGGCTTGAAGCTGAGAGCATTCATCAATCTATTGGCTTTTCTGGTCAGTGAATTCCTCAAGGGCAAGTGACCATCAGTGCATGGCAAATCTGGGACTCTGCTTGAGTGGCCAGGCAGAAGTGAAGACTGAAGGAAGGTCTATGGTTCTGGCTTTTTGTTTAAAAGCAGTCACACCGCACTTTGCTTCCCTGTATGCAGCAGGACCAAAACACCTCTACCATGTCCCCGCCTGCCTGTGCAGACAGTCCCATTCCCTGAAGAGTTCAGTCCCTGTTTACTCTCAGGGGTCCTCTCCAGCAGCTTCATTCAGTTCTGTGGTGGCTTTTTACTGCCTTTTTACAAAGGTCGCTGGCTACCTTAGTCTCTTGTCCATCTGGATTATCCTGATACATGGCTGCTATTATCTCTAGCTGTCTTGTTCCAAAAAAAAAAAAAAGGACTTAACTTTCTTCTTCCATTTGACCTGGCTAAGACTGTCAGCTGTGCTTATCAGCTTTATCATGGTTTGTGATTGTTCACAGCCAGTGATTAATTCCTTTCCTGCATATAATGTCATTCTTTCTTATTTTATTTTATTTTTCTCCTAGGTGGAACTCTGCTCACAATCTCTGGGGTGGGCTTTAGCCAAAATCCTGCGATGGTTTCTGTTTCAATGAACAGGCAAACCTGTACGGTTACTCACGTGGAAGAAGAGACAGTTTGGTGCCTCACGCCACCGGCTGCTAATTGGTCTAATGGAGATTCACAAGACATCTCTGTTAGAGTAAACGTAGTCATCAGCAGTAGGTCACTTCAACATGCTCTCCTTACAAAAAGGACCACCACCTTCCATTACCAAAGAGCTTTGACTCCTCTGATTACTGTTGTTGAAATGGAAATCACAGAAAGCAACCTGCTCTTGAGCATCCAGGGAGTAAACATCACTGGGTCTGTGGCTAAACTCGGGCATAGTGAATGTGAACTTGAGTTTCAGCGTGACAACAAATCTGCAGTGTTTTATCAGTGCTCTTTGCCACTGAACAGCCTGGAACCTGGAACTTTCCCCATCCAAGTTATCCAGAGGCAGCTGGGCTATGCTCATGTGACAGCAAGGCTGCAGGCCCTTACTTTAACTCCGCGGATAACTTCCATATTCCCATCACGAGGATCAATCTGTGGTGGGTTGCTACTCACTATATCTGGTATTGCTTTAAAATCCAGGAGGAGTTTGGTACAGATCAGCCTGGGGAGTAATTACTCCTGTGAGATTCAGAACTCTGATAACGATGCCATTAGTTGTGTTGTCCTTCCAGGGACCCATCCTTTGCATTATCAGTGGTTGGCTGAAGCATCTTGGGCTCTTAATGTCACAGTGACTGTCAATGGGATCAGCAGCATCTGCCTTGGGAATTGTACACTCTACCTTCAAGAGCAATGGACCCCCCTTGTAGATTTGGTGACCTGGGAGACCAATGGGACATTCACCTATGTGACAATCAAAGGATGGAGGTTGACATGGCCAAGTGACAGCCCCGTGGTACGTGTGAATAACCGGGCTGTCTGCAAGGTGACTTTCTGGAACGAGACCAGCATTAAGTGCCGAACCGACTGCATTGCCCCAGGGGAGCACAACATTTCCGTGTCCAACAGGAAAAGCGGACAAGCTTGCTTCAGAAAGGTGCCCAGTAGTCTCACCATCCTGCCTCGGGTGTATCAGTTTTACCCACAAAACTTCAGTATCAATGGTGGGGGCCTGCTCACCCTAGCAGGCTTGGCACTGAAAGGAAGGAGGATGACTTCTGTTCTCATTGATTATCACCCTTGCCTTGTTCTCAGTGTCACCTGTGTAGCTATCCAGTGCGTGGTGCCTCCAGGTAATGGGACTAGAGCTTTGAGTCTAAGAGTAGATGGCATCTCCTATTACCTTGGAAGAATAAATTACAGAGAGGAGTTTACCCCAGCATTCCTTTCGCTTGTTGCAACTGGTCTCCTTTTAACAATGACCGTATCACGTATCACAGAGACGGACACCATCCACGTATTTGTTGGAGACTTTTCTTGTAGTGGTGTCACCATCACTCGCTCCACTTTGCAGTGCTCAGCTCCTCTGCTCCCTGTTGGTGAGTACCGTGTGCTGGGCCTGGATGTCTCCAGAGGTTGTGTGTCTTCCAACCTGACGTTCACCTCTCAGCTGACGGTGACAGCTCTGCGTCACAACTGGGGTAAGTCATGAAGGCTTATTGTAGCTCCTCCATAGGGTATAGTACAAGGGACTGTGGTGACTGGGTTTTTTTTTTGGCATGAAAACAAAAATGATGAATTCAAAAAAATACCTTTGTTAACAGTTGACTGTCAGGCTCTGCCTTAAATCACATTTTCTGTCCTTTTCCAAGGTGGCTTGAATGGAGGAGCAATTTACCTGCGTGGAACTGGGTTTTCCCCAAGGAAGACTTTGGTCACAGTCTGTGGCAGCCCCTGTGAAACTTTGGGCAACATGACGATGACTGACCTGAGCTGCCTTGCCCCGCGCTTACATGGTGAGCTAAGATGCAAAACCTGGTATTGTGTTAAAAACATCCCCTAAAAACTTACCTTGACTCAAAAGTAGGGGGTCCCAGTGTATCTCATCTCAGGAAAACAGATAGCAGCAACAGCCTTGGAGAAAGGAGAAGAGTCGGTATACCACTGACTGGTTTTTCTGGTTTTTGAGCTCAGTCCAAAGACAGTTGCTGTCAGGGGGAGTTTTTGTGTCAATGGCCATGGGCTTTGGACTAGATCCACCATGTGTCTGTGGCCACATAGGCTTTGTGGGTGTGTATGAGATGTGTACAATGCTGGCAGTTCCTTGTGGCAGCTATTCCTTGGGAAAACTGTCTCATAAAACGTGCATGAGAGCTGTAGAGTTGGGTACCAAAGAGTGTCTTGGCCATCATGACCATCTTAGTGAGCTGTGCTCCCTTAAATATCTTTTTCTTTTGCCACCTCATATTTTTCGTGCTTTGGCTGCATGGTGGGACAGCTTCAGTGGGGTGAGGGGGTGGGTGGAAAAGGGTGAATGAGAGGGAGGGTGGATAAATGAAGCACAATGACCAGTTCATAGCTTTGGGAAGCTGAGGATGAGAATTTTATTTCCCTGAGGGGAAGATGGGATTATCCCACAGCCAGAGCATCCTCCTTAACTGGAGACAGACAGCAGGGCATGATGCCATGATCTCCAGCTCGCTCAAAGAGAGAAATAAACCTGCCTCAGTTTTGGAGGAAACTCTTGGAAATGGGCATTTCCTGGGACAAGATATATTTCCTCCCTCACTTACTGGCAGATGAGAATTAGTCTCCTAAAATCTTCAAAAGGTGGGATTTAAGATTTTAAATGTCAGCCTAGACATATGCTATTCCCCAAACACTAAAAAACAGACCACTGCCTTGGTGTTGCAATAGTGCAACACTTCATAGCAAAACACTTCAGCCTCTTCATAGCTCTGTTGCTGGGAGAACATCCTGAGATCTACTGAAATATTTGCTGTTCTGTGGCCATCAAGAGATTTGTCATCCAGGTGACTAAAGATTCATGGACTCTTATCCTTTGTGGACCTAAAAGAAAGATGGCAGTGAGAGTGTCCATTAAGGTAAACTGTTGTGGTTTTGCTCAAAGGTGTGTGGAGTCTCTGTCCTCTGAAATAATCAGAAGTTGACTAGATTAGTTGCTGAGAAGCCAGCCCAATGTGAAATTTAAAATTCTTTTGAGCAAAGGTTGGGAAAAGAGGCATCCAGCATTGCTTTTCAGCCTCACTTATTCCAAAGTTCTAACTTTGCTCTTGTCATTTTGAATGGTTCCTTTCCTCATCCATGAGGAATACTACGAAGTGTGAAAGGGGAAAAAATAAGGGTTTTAAAACCTAACCACAAGCAATACAAAGGAGACAACAAGAGGTCATAAGGGCTTGATTTCTTTTTTTTTTAAACAATACCCAAGCACAATCCACACAACTGCTTATTATTATTTTTTCAACAAGAAAGACGACATGGTACTGGAGTGCTGAAAAAAAATTAATCAGAGCACAAAATAGGAAAGTCTGGTTATTGCAGGAAGAATAGCAGAGTAAAATGTAAACAAATTGGTCCAAACTTTGAAAACATGAATAACTGTGTTCAAAATTCGCTGAGTGGTAGGCAGCAGAGGGAGCCTGGGGAAAACCTTCTTACAGGCAGGGACACGATGCTTGTTACTGACACTAGATGTCAGCAAGTGAACGCTGGTTGCTGCCCGCTTGCTGGTTGCGTTTCATGGAGAGAAGATGCAGGGGATGCGTCGCCTCACTAACCAAAGGGACACGGGCACTACTGCTTTGAGGCTGGTTAGAAGACAACCCCTCTCTCTCCTGTCCTGGATTTTGCCGTGTGCAGCCTTTAAATCTCAGCAGTCGAGTTGCAAAAATATGCAGCCTGGTCTGGTGGGAAGTGTCGCTGCCCACGGCAGGGGGGTTGGAACTTGATTATGTTTAAGGTTCCTTCCAACTCAAACCATTCTATGATTCTCTGTCAATGAAGTATTTACAGGAATTTTTTTTTTTTTTACATTAAAAAAATATATATCCTTTGGAGGCAGCTTAAATCTGCGTTTGCCAGGCTAGTTGTACTCCCTGAGACAGTCATATTCAACCTGTGCCCACCTATGTGTGACATTGGTGAATCTGTACTCAAGATGCTTTGCAGATAGCATTCCTCCTAATATTTAAGGGATTACACACCTCCTGGTTAGAGCATGAGTTGACTTATTCAGAGCAGTTAGTCCTGTCTCACCTCGTGGTTTACGTGCTGCTGCTTGCCTGGGGATGTTTGCCACTTGGCACTCGCACATCCAGTGCTCAGACCTTTCTTTCACAGCCTCGGCGACATGGGAGAAGTGGTGAAGTGACTTTGGGGGTGCAGGACCGCAAGCCATGAAGGAGATGGGAGGGACAGGTCTGCGGTGCCCCAGGGCTCCTTCAGTGCAGAGGCTGGTGCGGCCGGGTTGGATGCTTGTCTGACATTTCCCGGCGTTGCTCGTGGAGCGGGTGATGAGAAGTGAAGAGTTCAAGCTGCATTTCTTCTGTTACAGCACGCCACGAAGCAGAAACACCTCCCCTCTGGCACTGGGGGATGTCAGGTGGCAGCTTGCTGCCCTGGGGTTTCAGCGCTGGGTCATGTTATGTCTGGCCTTCTTAAGATTAGTGGTGTTCACGTGGGAATCCCCAACAGGTCCATCTAGTGGACCCATGTGATGAAATCCACAGGGCAAGGCTCTGCAGGTAGGAAATGTGACTTCTTTCCTGTTTAGCAGACAGTTTTCTAAGACACGAGGAACCATCGGACTCAGCAGGATCCATCCGTAAGCCTGCCCCACAGGATCTTCCTTAGGAATAGGTGTGGAGCAGGGTTGCAGGAAGGTTTTAGTTTGATCGTGGACAAGAGCTGGACACGTTAAGTATTGAAACATGCTCAATCCAGAGCACAAAGAAGAGGAAAGCAAGCCTAGACTCTTTTGTAAGACCTGTTGTCTTTTGCAAGCTGCAGAAAAATCAGAACAGAGCTAAAAATTTGAGTTTAACCCTTAAAGCTTTAGAAAATTAGCAAAATTAACAAAACCACACTCCCTTCAAGGAAAACCAAAACCAAAACCAAAAAAACCCAAACCAACCCACAAATCTTTAAAGGTCTGGTAAGGAGATAACTGGCTTGATCCCAAGAGGTCTCCCCTTTTCTTGTTCTTGCTTTGTTGCTCATGTCACAGCATTGTTGAGGAGTGAAGGTACAGCTGTGGATTCTGTTCAGCTCAGGTTAAATTTGTAGAACACGTGGTTAATGTCTGTGGGATGGGATTCTGCTGCTGTGAAAGATGGGAAAACTGGCAAAAAGCTTGAGGCAGGTGAGAAAATAACTGAATATTCATGTTAGGAGATATTAGGGTAACTACCATATAGAAATTCTGCAGTAAGCCAGTACCCAAGATTGTACATTTGACATTGGGGTAAGGGTAAAGAAGGCACCTTTAAAAGGAGGTGAACTGATAAGAAAATCCATCAGGGAAAAATTTTCCTCGTAAGATCAACGTGCTTGGAATAACAGGTCTGGCTTTAGGGTTTGGATGTAACAGCTCTTGGGATCTTTGTTAGCAAGTCCTGGACCTACAGTTAGCCAAATTACATTGGTAAAAGTGGAGGTGTAAGGGTTATATTAAAGGCTAGAAATGAAATGAGGCTTGCTTAAAAGGAAGAGAGACGTGGCTTGGTGGAGACAGGGAGGAAAGGGTTTTGGTTGCAGTAGAGCAGATGTACCAAGGAGGTGCGCTAAGTTAGGGCCAAGGGGGACTATAGTCAGGGAAAGGGGGTGATTCATATGAAGAAGACATGAGAAGGATGAATTGTGGCAATTGAGACCTCAGTAGAAGCCAGGGCCTCTGACATTTATTGTGGGGGTCTTACTGAAGACCCTTCTATTTTTCAAAAATTAAGAAGAAAAAAACCTAAATATACATATTGATTACACAGCAGGAATGTTCTGACAGTGAGATCTATCAGGCTGTGGAATAGATGCTTGCAAAGTCATCTCTTGGGACTTCTGAAACTCGGAAACTCGTCTGTGTTAAATGAATGTCTCCTAGGGAGCAATTCGTCATAGGCAGAGGTTGGACTTGATGACCTTAGCAGGTCTCTTTTTTTCCTCTCACTTTTCCGTCTTCGTCTTTTTTTTAAAAAAAAAAAAGAAAAAAAAAAAGACTGTGTATTCTCTTCTAAGCACATGTTAATGTTATGCTCAACAGTCTGTTTTGTGAGCAGTGGATAACTGGGGATGTGCGGTTTGGCACAGGGACTCCTTGGGCAGTTGTTCAATCAATCTGCAGCTGCCCCCTTGGAACTCCTGTAGGTTTTAGCTTTATCACATGTCCAACAGTTATTAAAAAGTGACCCAGAACAAAGCCCTTGTGCTGAGCATCCCAGGATCCTGGCTTAAGCCAGAGCATCCCTCAAAGAGAGGGTTGGGGGCAGCCGGTCCCTAACCCATTACCAACATGCAGAGATTTGGCTGCCGTTGTGTCTGATCTCAAAAGAGAAGCCGTAAGGGGATGAATGAGTTCATCTCAGCGATGGGATTGCATTACACGTGATTACCAGGTTTTATATTTATAGGGAATATAAAGCATAAAGAATTCTGGGGATTGAACACTAGTCAATTAAGCAGGGAGAAGTATGGTGTCCCAGACTACCCTTTTAGGACATATTAAGTGTGTTGCAATCTTTAGTTGGTATTTTTTGCTACTGTTGTGGCAGGAGATAATGACACCGACAATACCAAGAGATATTACGTTTAATGGTTAGAGGTAGGGGGATGAGAGGCCAGGATTTCCTCCTAGCTGAGAAAAGCATTAAATCCTGTAGGAGCAGGGAAATAGGAGGACCTCAGAGACCTCCAAAGAAGGGATGAGAATTGGACATCTCCTCAAAGATTGGTGTTTCAATCTGATGGTCAGGAGCTGTAAAGTGTGGAGATGAGATCTGTCCCTCCTTCCACCTGAGAGGGAGATGGCAGTCTTAGGTTTGATTCTGGGGTGTATAGATTAAACAGGGATTTCCTGGATTTTGCTTCCTCTGGTCTTATTGTAACCTTGTGGTTTAGATTAGAATTTATAAATTAATACCTTCATTTCCCTGGTTTGAGTTAAAAATTATTTCAGCAGTTGGCAGAATACAGGGCCTCACATTTCTACAGGCATGATAACGTTGACATGAGGGCACTGGATCACGTCAGAGATACCAGATTTCCACATAACACTTCGGGGGTATCCAAAGAGTGACAGGCTCCTCTTCTCATTAGCTCTAAGGGCTGTGCAGAAAATATCTTCTGGTGACCTTATGTTAGCCAGGCAAGTTCTTCAACAGCAGCAAGGTATCAAAGAAAATTTTCAGGTCCTGAGATTCTGTGGGTCATTTATAATGTTCATCCTAACACGGGGTTTTTCCACCTAGGAAAACTCTGCCATCTTCTTTTCAAGACCTTAAAAGAAAACCAAACACCCTTTTGATGAGCTCAGCAACCTGTTGGTTTGTTCTTAAACTGTGGAATGTGAATTTAATCTGCCTTCTAAATGCAGAGAAGAAAAAATACAGAAAAATTGTGAAAACTCTCTCTGAAGTTCAGAGCGGATGAAATGCTAGGTTTTAATATTTCAAAAAACACCTTAAACATTGAACAGCTATAAACTTTTCAAAAATACACCTTATGAAATAATGATTTTTAGGAAAAAGTGTTAAATCTTTTAACATAGGAAATGTAACATTTTCATATTTTTACCATTTCAAAAATAATTTTCAGAATTTCTTAGGAGCTGAGACATTCATTGACAATGACACTTTCCCAGCAAACAAGATGCCTTTTGAAAAAACTGGAATTCAGAAAAGCAAACAAAACCCAATTTCTTTCTTGATAAATCCCCATTGATTGCACTTCTGATACTTGAAGAACACTCTTGGATACCACAGTGCAGAGTGTAATATTGTCCACAGACAGCTTCACTACAACTGTTTTATTCATTCAGGATTAATGAAAATTCTCCAAAAGTCTTTATATGCTCAGGGGTTTGAGAGAAGCAGTTTTAGACATGGTTTAGTTTTTGAAGGGTTCCTTTTTCAAAAAGTTATTAAACCCAAACATTGGGACTGATCTGAACTTCAGGGACAGTTCAATATTTTTTTAAACATTTTTTTCTGGGTTTAGAATAAGAAAACATATTTTTTTTCACACCACTTGTTCCTTAAATGCACCTCAAAATAAAGCAGCTGTTCCCATTACACTTTCTATCACATCCGTGTAGTCAAAGTTGGATCAAGTCTCTAGTCACACTCAGGTAAAAAGCAAACTGGGAGATCCCAGTTCACACAAGTTCCCTAGAAGCCATCCAAGGTGTGGCAATGTTTTCACTAACCCTATTTCTGGATTTCAAAGCTGTGATAGACCTTAAGTTGTCATAGCCTCCTGGTAAAAGGTTTGTGCCTTACTCCTGATCTGTAAACCATGGTCTATCTTCCCCAGAGGAAATGTCCATGTTCTGATTTAATCACTTATGTCACCTTATTCTGGATGGAGCAATTTGGTCCTAAAGATCATCCTCATGCTTGATGCACAAAGGATGGTATATGCTTGCTCACTCAAAAGCAAAAGGGGCTGAAGGAGTTGCTTGGAGACCCACCTGTCCTCATAAAGGATGCACCAAAAGGGATGTTGGGACATGCACATCAGGAATCCACAGTGACAAATGTTGGTTGCTAAAATCTGCTTAATGTCAGTGGTGTGTAGGCTGCGTTGAGTTACTCCCTCCCCTTCTTGTCTTTGCAGCATCTTTGGCCATTCTCTGTGGCCTGACACATTCTTCTGTTGACTGCCGAGAAGACAGAGCCACCTTCATTGAATGTGATGTCCAAGTCACGGTGGGTTCCTATCACCAGAGGGGATCAGTGTCTTACCTATATGTCTGTGAGGACAGCCCACCCCAGTGGCACTGGAGGGACATCAACCCACCCCAGAGGCGTTTTGCTGGACTCTTTGCCAGGTTAGTGCTGCAACTCTCCAACAGCCAAGTAGGCCCATCTATGACCAACACCCCCCAGAAGGTATTCCACCTTTTGCAGAATTGGTCCCTGATAGACTGAAAGAGCAAATTTCTAATTCTTAGGTCTCTGCCTACAGAGCAGTTTGGCCTTGAGACCACTAGAGAGCTCCGCTGGGTTGTGAAATCCGTTCCTTGTGTCTATCAAAGCATCTTTAGTCCCCCCTCCTTTCCTCCCATCTTTTTAAAGTGTTTGAGAGACATCAGAAAATCCATCTCGTAAACAGCCTGCTTTGTTCCTTCTTAGGTTTTAATATTTATCTTCTGATCCAAAGCAACATCTGGTGGATGCCAACGGGGAAAAAGATTAGGCATTATGAAAAGCAGAAGTCTTCTCCCCCAGGGGGGGGG
>JAOXJM010000023.1:115101743-115117054 GCA_026413425.1 Tringa solitaria | reverse complement strand
AGCCTTCCTCTCTCCAAGCAGTTTCATGAGTAAAAAGTCACAGCGAAAATTCAGCAGGCTGTGCAATATTTACTCAGCAAGGGTGCTCAGGCACTTATTCAAGGCTCAGGGTTTTGCAAATCTGAGGCCAGGAATATAAATTGGTGCCATTGCCTTTAATGGAGCGGTGGGGATTTATACCTGCAGAGCGTTTACTCCTATGATTAAAAGGGAGGTCTGAATTAGGGAATAAACAGGTGAAAAAAAAATTTCCAAACCATATTAAACAAATTGGGAATTAGAATATCACTGCAATGCATTGCCCTTGGTTTTCTCAACATGATGAACCCATTCCTGGCTGGTGCATGATGCTACGACCCTGGTATTTTAATGGAGTTGCAGAGATTTGGTCCCCATCTTTATCTGGTCCTTGTGTCACAGCTGGTGTCATGAGTCACCAGAGGGAGTTCCGGATGCTCTGTGTTGAGGGAAGAAAGCCAACTGGCATTTACTGAACAAAGACAGCAAGACATGAGTTGCACAATTTTTTAATTTTCTTTTTTAAAAAAATTAAAAATAATCATATAAAGAAAAAAAAAAAAAGAATTGCACTGTTAGAGCATCTGCCTGTCAGTCTGTCATTTCCTCCCCACCATCTTTTGAACTCTGATTAATTTGACTTGGGTTTCATAAGGGATGGATATCTTAAGAATTATGAAATTCTTGGGCTGCTGAGGAATTTTCCAGAGTACTGATGTTTTTTTCTTGTGAATTTATTTTTAAACTGGGCCTTACTGAAGGGGAGCAAGGGCAAAGATGATTGCCTGATTTCAAATGAGTTTACTGATCTGAAAAATCTGGAGACAAGTAGAGGAAGAGAAAGTTTGAAGTTATCCAAATTACCTATTTCAGAGCTTTTGAAAACATTTTTTTTTCAAATTTCAGTTCAGAAAAATGTTTAACTTAAAAATAAGAATGGAATTTGTAACAAAGTGTTAGAGAATTAAAACGTTTAAACTAGAAATGAACTGTTTGGGGAATTCCTGAAATAATGCAAAATAACCAAAATTAAAAAACAAAAGGATTTGAGTTCTGAGCGAGTGTTCAAGAGTTAAGACATTTGTTCTAGGATGGGGACAAAACTACTGAAATCATTCCTGGCTTAACATTAAATCTGTCCTGTTCTTTCTTACTCGTTTTACAGTGGTTTGAATAAACTTTCTAATCTAGTCTGTGTTACAGCGTATATTTTATAAACACTTAGCGGTAAATACATGTTCCTTAAGAGAGGTGTAAGGTTTGCCATTAACATCACTGGTACCAAGATACATCCCTGAATTCCCTTTACCAAATCACCCCTTCTTTTCGTGCATTGCCTTTAAACACTGCAATCTGTTAACAGGTTTCCAGCATCAAGGTTTCTGGATGCAGTTACTAGAGGACAGGGAGGAATTGGCTTTTCACCTACAAGCAAAGCTTGTTAACTTTTTGTAAAAAGACGTGAACAGCCACTCAGAGGTCCTTGTACTGACTTCAGTGCCTGGCAAATTGGGTCCATGCCCTGCATCTAGCCAACAACAACCCTCTTCAGCCTTTAAAACAGTCGTTTATTTAAAAAATGTGGCTTTTTCTTCTAACATTAAAAGAAGCACTATGCAGTTTAGAAAGATAGCCCAGTCCATTGAATAATTGTGCAGGACAAGAGCAGATCTCAAAGTGTTGCTATCAAAAGCAAGTGTAGTTCCCTACGGCTGGCTTTTGATTATTGATACAGCAGAGGGAAAGGTTCATTTAAATATAGAAATAAAAATCCACTATTAAAAAGGTTCAGCTACTTGCAGAAGGCGTTTTTTTTCTTAGTAGTTTCTAATGCGGCTGCTTCCTTTAACACTTTAACCCTGAAAAAGGGCAAGAAAACAAATACCCTCTAAATGCACTGTCAGAGCAGCTTTTTGCTTTTACAGAGGGCTGCTAAATCCAGCATGGTTTGAAAACTTCAGCTTCATCAAATCCTCCTGATCACCACCCTCCCAACAAAGCTTTGAGTGTTGGCTTTCCAACTCGGTCAATTTTGGTAGAACTTAGGCTCCTAACTTTGGCATTTTAGAAATTTGTGTTAGAGGGGACTTTCGGGGAACCTGGAAAGCTCTAAAAATCCTGGTCCTGTAGAAAGAAATTGGGAAGTTTCCCCCTCATTTTGAGGGATGTTGGAACCTATAGCTCCCCATAACAAGGTGCTCCCAAAGTCGGTGGCTGTCAGTAGCAAGACCAAGGAAAAAAAATATTTCTTCCCCATCACCTTCTTTTATTACTTCTTCCCCCTGTCAAGGAGAGGTTTTAGAGCAAATGTCTGTTAGTATAACTGGCACATATATCGAATCTGCTTAGTCTGGGCTGTTAAGTAAGTTTAATTAATTTACTAAGTTAATGTTCCAATGCTAGCAACAAAGCATCATTGCAATCAGCTGGGTAGCAGGAATTGGAACCCCTAAATGAGCTCATTTTTTCACAGTTGGAATTAGGGACCAGTTAGCCAGTTGTGTGGTTTTTCCAATTTCTCCACTTGCCCTAGGGGAGTTGCAAGTTATTCATTCCCTGTTGCTAAGTGTGAGTAAGATGGGGAGCCGGGGGGGGACACACGACACATGAACAAACCCTACTCCATGTAGGAGTCCATCTTTGATCCCAGCACTGCTGATTCCCTGGCTGTTCTCTGCACTTACCTTCCTGCCTTGGTCCTCGAATGGCATTTGCTACTATTTGTAACAGTTTGGGGAAGCAAGAAAAGGCATCACTGAGAGATATTTACTGCATGTATTTTCATCCTGAGCGTGTGCAGATAAAGGGGGGAAAAACAAATAAACAATAAAAGAATGGAAACAAAATTACAGAAATTTGCAAAGTTTGACAAATGGTGGCCAGGAGTTGCCACAAGCTAATGGCTTGCAATGATTAATAAGAGTAAAAATAATTGCATTTCATTAAGATTGATGACACCCCATTTAACCTCCCTTCTCGTTTCAGCCCTAAAGTGGAAAGAGATGAAGTTCTCATCTATAATAGCTCCTGTAACATTACCATGGAAACTGAGGCAGAGATGGAGTGTGAGGGAGCTAATCAGCCAATTACCGCCAAGATTACTGAGATATGGAAAAACTGGGGCCAGAACACTCAGGTATAATCAAATCTTTTTTACAGACTGATTCAAACAGCTTAAAATTAAATTTGTAATATTGTGTACATTTAAAGGGAGGGCGGAAAAAAAACAATTTAGGCTGAGCTGCAGCAATATATAATATTAAATGCTTTCCAACTTTGAATAGCAGTTCTAATGCAGTGCAGCTGAATTAATGCTTAACTATGGTTAATCATGTATTTTATGAGACATAAATGAGCTTTAGCTTATTTTCTAGGCAATGCATACCTTTTTTAACACTCTCTTATTTTTATATAAATTCAAACTCTGTTCTGAAAGTGTTATTTTCTGTTACTTGAGCAGAAATTTTAGTCAGTAGACACAGTTTCAGCTTTCTGGCAGAGTTTAGCATCTGGGCAGCTCTGCTTATATTTGTTTTATGCCCCTCCAGTATCTGAAGTAAAATGTGACAGTGTTCCCAGTGCTATGTGTGGGTATAGCAAGAAGAAAGACATCCATAAAGTGTTAATTACCGAAGCTATGATTCTGAACTAACATCATGATAAGGCTCTATGTCTAAAAATGTTCCTTGCAAACATAAAATGTCCTTTTAGAGTCCTTGGGGTATTGCAGAGCTTTTATCATAGAATCATAGAACGATTTGGGTTAGAAGAGACTTTTAAAGGTCATCTAGTCCAACCCCACTGCAATGAGCAGGGGTGGTTTTTTGGGGGTGTTGAGCTAAAAGCTGGGTTGCGCCACCCGTGAGAAGAAATTCAGAGAGGCTGGATATTTGGGGAACATCAAATATCCCTTTTTCACCATCCTTTCCTAAATGAGCAGTTCCTGAGAAGTGATGGAGACCTAGCACATAGTGGTAGTGGGATGAGATACACACCTCACTTATCAGACCAAATGCTGTTTTTTGTCTCATAAACCAAATTATCATGCAATTGTCTTAGTATGGTTGAGACCTAAGAAACTGAAGTTTGTTTTTTTCAGGATTGATATTAAAGTTACCATGTTAATTTTTCACTCTGCAACAGAATTTCCTTTACTGTCTCCACCACTCCAGGAGTAGCTGCTGTGTCCTGGTAGAGTAATTTTGGTGTGTAGGATCTAGCATCAGATTCTAGATCTTTTACTAAAAGTCTCTGAATATTTGCCCTGCAAATCTACTTTAAATGTGTGTTACTATTGCAGCTGAGCATTGTAAAATATAATTGCTTTCCTTTATTCTGCTGTTTTAAGCCTGTCCTTGGTCTGTGAAGGAATGTCACATGTTGCCTTTTACCTATTAGGGGTTTTTTTTGCTAGTTATGCTACCAGGAACATCACTAAATAAGGAGAAAACCAAGTCAAAAAAGAAAATAAAATATTGCTAGTTGGCAACTGCAGGAGGTCAGCAAAGCGCAGTGCTCAGGTGAGCATCAGATCAAATGGTAACTACTGCTTTCATTCATATTTTCCTTCCCAAATGTGAGAAGGGCATCTCTACCACCCTAAAGACTGGGCTGTGGCTTAGAGGAGCTATTGCTTGCTGTTGGCTGGGATCTGAACAGATCAGCTGCGTCACGGGTCCTGTAGCCTCAGCGATGAGATGATGACAGGTTGTCTTTTGACTCAGGTGGGGGTAAGAATAGGAAGCAGGAGTGAGGTTTGTCCCTGTAATGGTTCTTCTCCTCAGAGTAGGGAAAATGAAGGAAGTCCTAAGTGTCCTGAATGAATGAATTCATTCAGGGAGAGCGGGACGAAACCAGCAGCGCTTTTAGATCTGGGAGTTGCCGCTGCTTAATGAACCCAGCGGGTGTTTGGAATCATTTTATCCCTCTTCCCAAAACTGGCCTGGCTGAGCAGAGGTGGATGGGTAGGGAGTTCAGATAAATGGTTTCAATTTTGGTCCCTTTCTAGCTGACAGCATCCCGTTAAGATTTACGACCTGGTGCAGCATATGCATGCTTCACCGTAGAGGTTTAAATCATGTCATGTGAACTGGCCTTACCTTTCCAGTGGAAATAATGGTCCCCAGGTTCAGCACCAAGCAGTGAAATGCATTAATAGCACCACGTGCCTTAGGATAATGGTGCTATTAACAGGCAGCACAACTCTATGTACAAGTAATGGGACTGCATCTCTTTATAATAACATCTGGCACTTCTGTTGCACTCCCATGCAAGGATCTCAAAGCATTTCATTAAAAATGGGTCTGATCCATAGCTGTTTTCAGCATAGACACACTGCTCAGTGTTTTGTTTTCTGCTTACTCTTCTGCCAGCTGAATGGTGCCTGGGTAGGCTGAAAACTCAGGAGTGTCTTAGCACAGCTGGGCTTTGTGAGAGGGTAGGGGTAGAGATGATTAGATGGTGATGGAGCCAGGATTTGCTCCAGGATGACACTGGAAGTAGGAAGAGGCATGGCAGAAATGCTGACAGAGGCTTGTCAAGAGCATGAAATGAACAGGCATTGGCAAGAAGAAAGAACAACCTCGGTTCAGGACACAAAACTAAAAGAACCCAAATATCAAACGGCTGGTTCTATGAACTTGAGTCTAAGGTAAAGCCATTCTTTTCTTCAGTCTTTATAAGACATCGAATAGGACCTGCCCATAATTCTTAAAATAATAAGGAAGAGAGTAATGTGATTAGTTGGGATTTGGTAAGTTGGAAATGAGGCAAACATAGACTGTGAATATGACAAGGTTTTGCAGCAGTATCCTGGGGGGAGAATGCTGGGCAGAAAGCTCCAGAGATGCCTGGGGAGGAGCCTGGTGGCTGTATGGGAGAGGCTGGGTGACGTGATACCCCCAGTAGCAGGAAACCAAACTCCGTGGTGATCTCTTCCAGGTCTGTGTTTCTATGATGCTTTTAGCAGCCCTGTTAGCAATAGCCCACAGTCACAACCCAGTGACATTGAAGGGGAATCCGTGCTTAAGGATCCTGGTCTACAGCAAGCAGCAGAGATGTCCATCAGCTTGATCTGCCTTCTTTGACCAGCAGGAGCCTTGTCTGGAAATAGTTCATTTTTCTCTTGCCTGACTCTGCAGAACAATATCCAGACAGTGAATTCACCCTGGATCTCTGTGTCAGCCTTACTAAAAATTGCATTAAATGTCTGTTGTAACTCTTCTAGGAATCAGACCTTAGCCACGCTGGTTGGGTTTTGAATAACATATTGCCAGACCCCTCCTCCAAGTTTCTGGTCACATCCAGAATATATTATATGCATTCCCGTGGTTTTCCCTCACTGTCTGTTTGAATTCCAAGTGCATGTGTAAACCAGGGACACCAAAATTATCTGATGAGATTAGGAAACACGATAAGCACTCTTTCTCAGTGAGTTAATGAGGTGGTTGTCATTTGAATTTCTTTTATTGTCTTAAATATAAAGAAATGCCAAATACCAGAAGATCATTGTACCTAGATACAAACTCTTCACAGGTGCACTTTTTCTCCCATTTCTTTAGCTCCTTTTTTTTTCTCCTGATAAATACATATAAATATCTATTTTAATGCAAATCAAGAGCTTAATTCTAGATACCTTAATTTTTGTAAGATCTGCATGAGATAGCTAAGCTTAATTCTGCAGGGAAGAGAGCTCTTCCACCTCTGATTTCAACACAACTTTGCTTGAAAAATGGGCCATAGCTTTCATTGAAAGTTAGAAAGTTATTTTTTGATAATGCTGGCTGTCCTAATCATGTTGTGTGTGCTGCTCCCTTGAGTTACTCACTTGAATTTGTGGTCTGGGTTGAACCTCTTTGAAAACTTTTGGGTAGGGCCCTCAGCGAGGGAAAATAGCTGTATTTTCTGGGAGCTGATACAATATCCATCACTTAAGTTTTCTTCCTTCAAATCTGGTCTCTGAGCTATTGCTTGCATGGTTACAAACTAAAGTGGGCTCAGCTCCGAATCTAGAGGAGTTTTAAGTTGCTGGCTGTAGATCTGTGAGTTTCATGGCAGACTTAATGAAGTTTGAGTTCACGAACTTGGCCTTTTCCTTGGGCCTGGTCTGTGCCTGGTCATCCCCTAGAGAATAGCTTTTATGGACTTTTTCAGAAGCTGATTTAGGCCCTTGCCCCACTTTGTGTTTGAAGTACTTGCCCCCGTATGACTTAATTAGGTCAGTAAGTAAGCAGCAGGCTTCTGCCCCACTGTTGCATTCGGCATCATTAGTGCTTGTAACTTACTCCATTATTATCTAAGGAGGAGTTGCAGAATTATTTTTATATCAGTATATAATGCAATTTAGCCTACTGAAAGGAGGGGGGGGAATGGGGAAAAAAATCCAGCACCGATTGTATATCCCACAGGACTTAATTAGTTCACAGTTTCATGATACACTGGATAATGGGAAGATATGAATTAAATAATAAAGGGAAAAGAAAAGTTCTAATGCTCACTCAGTACCTGTCCACTTCCACCTCGGCTGCATAATGAGACGTCAGCTACCCTGACACTGATGAGACATGCAAAACACACTGATAACACGGGTAAAGGATGCTCATGGGAAGGTTTGACCAGGCTCGGATGTCTCTGAACCCATTATGCTTAGTGAGCCTTCAGATTATTATTCCGGATCACTGGACCAGACCTAATCATCATGCGAACATGCTGTTTGAGCAGCGTTTCCCTGCTCCCACTCGCCCCCCTCCTCTGGCCCAGATGGGTGATACAGCGTTCGTTGGAGGGCAGATGCCACGTATATTAAGTCAGTCATAGGGAAGCTGAACTGGTATGCTAGTGAATCCTCTACAACCCAACCCTCGAGGGGTCTCTATTAAGAAATAGAAGGCTAATAAAAAATAACTTGCTAGATAAAAATGCCATCCCGGATTATGGGTCTGCCTGGGTATGCTGTGCTGCCTTCAGTTTGTTTTTAAATAGGGCATTAAGGGAAGGTCTTGAGATTTAAAAAGTAGCTTAGAGTATTGAGGATCTGTGAATTCTTAGCAAGGTGATTGATACCGGGATAACTACCTTGTTCACTTCTCAGAAAAAAAAAAATCTAAATTAAAAACCCCACAAAAGCTGTGTCTAAGATGTGCACATTCACCTAAGAGACCCTTGCTGTTCAGCTTCCACTTAATGTAATCAGCACTAGCTCCCCAAATCCCTTGGATTCCTCTGCAGATCTTAGAATCATTCTTTTCCTTCTTATTTTTTCTCCTTATTTTCCCCATTTACCATCTCTCTGGATGCCACAGTATTTGGAAGTGAGGCAGGAGATGAGATAATTTTGCCTATTGGAGATATTTGGTACTTTATATAGGTGGCAAATCCTAGCCAGCTTTCTGGGGAGCATAAAAGGCTCTCTGGAAGCATGCAGGACTCTGGATATAAAGGGCTGTTACTTTATTTTTCACAGCAAGATTGATGCTGAATCTCTTGAACATGTTGTCTGTCTGTAAGGGTTACAAGTGATGGGAGGTGACTCTCCCTTCCAGGGCCAGCAGGCTCTTTATGCTCCACGTGGTAGATGTGTGATGCTCTTTCACTCTCATTTTAGTGCCATCCTCACGTTGTGTAAAGGTTTTATGGGTATATTTTTGAGGGGCAAGTCCTCACAGTTGGTTGCCCATGCTTGTGGACACGTGTGGGCCTCCAGTCTATAGGCAGATATTTTTATAAGTATTTTCTGTTTAAAAATTAAATAAATAAATAAGATCAAGTAACTTCAGTAAAGCACCAGTGCCTAAGGGTGAAGGTGGGGTTTCATTTCTCAAGCTTCTTTGCCTTCAGAGCCTTGGCGCACTCTAATTCCTACGCTGTCCCCTTTTGGTACCCTTTGACCATCTGTCTCCACCTGCCCTCCTTCTCCTATGCTCTCCTTTGATTTCTGGAGCAGCAAAAGGTGTCAGAAAGGGCAAACGACTCCCTGTCTGCCTTCTCCAGTGCTCCCCTGTCCTGTAATGTTTGTGAAGAGAACCATTGCACCAATCTGAGACTGGTTAAGCAGGGTATGGATGAAACATGCCACCTATGAGGATGGACGAATCCTTGTTGGAGTGGGAGCCCGTGAATAAGCCCTGGCACCATGTGCTAGTAGAGATACTAGAGTTTTCTTCACTGGAAGGGTTGTCAAGCATTGGAACACACTGCCCAGGGAAGTGATTGAGTTGCCATCCCTGGAGATATTTAAAAGATGGGTAGATATGGTGCTGAGAGACATGGTTTGATGGTAGCTTGGCAATTCTAGGTTAACAGGTGGACCTGATGATCGCAACAGTCTCTTCTAACCAAAATGATTCTATGACTTCCAAGATGGGGCTATCAGGTCTGTTATTCCTCCCCCTTGGTGTAAGGGAAGCAGTGCCGCCTGCTCTTGGTCGGTGTGTTGTGGAGTTGGATGTTAAAAGGCACTTCAGAGCAGGGTTTCTTCCTCACTCTCCTTACTTTAAAAAGTTTATAGGGGAAGTGACAGAGCAGATTCTAGCTTGTAGCTTGTTTGTAGCTCCCCTCTTCTTAACTTGAGGGAGAACTGGTATAAAATATGATATTTCATTCCTGTGTATCCCTTTAGATACCATAAAACCTCAGATCCCTTTATTTGGACATAGGGATCACATCTCACAGAGGCTGGGGAACAGTTTCCTTTGACTACAGCTTATGAGGAAGCATCCTGATAGCACCTGACATTGTGGTGACTTGGGCTTTGAGTAGGGTTCTTGGGCGTTTTGGCAGTACAAACAGCCTAAAAAAACCACTTTACACAGGATGGGATGTCAGAAGTAGGACTAGATAAAATTATTCTAAAATACAGTGTGTGTATTTTTTCATAAACCTGCATGTTTTTGTACAGCCCAACAAACCCACCCTTGCATCTCCATGTTCCCTATTTCTTAACCTCCTTGCTTGGTGACAGTGCTATTTTCAGGGGTGGAGGGGGCAGAGAATACCACAAAACCAACCCAGGTTTGCAAGCCTCACAGCAAAGAAATGGTGGAGTCCATAAAGATCTAATAAAAATAAAAGCACAAAGTCAGTCTTGGGGTGTGGATGCTATCAGAGCAGAGAGAGGGACCATCTGCAAGGTTGTTAAGATGTAGAGAACCAAGATGGCCTCCACAGTAACCACAGGCAATGTGAAGAGATAAATGGTTGACCCGAGCCCGTGTCAGGCTAGGATTGATGCCACTATCAGCCCTAGTGCCTTTGCAATGATTTTTTAAAAAATCTCTGATAGAGTGTGTTATCTAGTTACTGGCACGAGGGCAATAGCCCGGAGGCAGCGTGGAGGAGGGGGGAGGAAGAAGGAGAGGAGGAGAGAGAGAAAGAAAAAAAGGTCATTCCAGGAGGACAATCTCTGTTGGACTAAATGAGAAAATAAGGGCCTTGCTCTGAAAGGGGGAGGTAAATAAATAAATAATTAAAAAAAGTGGCTGCTAGGTGTGTGAGAAAAGGATAAGCAAAATCGCTTCTCTTTCTTTCTCTGTTTTTCTTTTTTCTTCTTTCTTTTTTTTTCTCTTCTTTTCTTTTCATTTCTTTTTTCTTTTTTTTTTTTAATGGGATCGGCCTTGGGCTGCAATGGGAAATTTAGGAGATGTGCTTGTGGTGTGGCAATTGTGTTATTTTTCATTTACTTTAACTTTTTCCTTCCTGATTTGAGGTTTAACTCTTTCCTCTCCTGCTGTCGGATCAAACACCAAGGGCTGAACTGCAGCTTTCTTTCAACACCACCCCGTTTTGAACAACATCTTGAGGTTTTTTTCAACCCCACCATCTTTCTAGTGCCTCTGAGGAGATTGCTTCTTAAATTGTATGTGCCTTTGCAGGGAGTCCTCTTCTCCCCATCGCTCATACTGCTGTACTAGAGGTACGTTGGGAGTTACCCCCAGGATGGGATGCTGTTACCCCCAGGATGGGATGCCAGTCCTCCATAACCCACACCACATCAAAACAGTTCTACTCACATTTAAATGCACCTGTGTGAAATCAAAATTGAGCATGACTCGGTTTAATGAGAGCCGTTTTCCTTCTCCACTTGCTCTGTTTATTCCTGCTCCTAACCTTTAGAGGAAACACCGTTTCAGAGTGAAAAGTGTCGTTTTGGAGGTGTTCCTCCAGGGAACAGAAAGCAAGTCTTTCCCTTCCCACGAAAAAAAGAAGGCTCGAATTAAGGTCAGGAGGGTGCGGGGAAGCCTTCCTGGGGGACTGTGGGTGCATTTTCTCTCCCCTTGCTCCCATGCTCTTGCACAGAGTCTTGCTGCCACTTTCCTGTTTAATTATGACATTCTAATTGACTCCTTTGACGTTTAGGCACTTTTGGAGGGGGAAGGATTGTCTGCAGTTGAAAGTGTGGCTCTGGTTCTCCATCTGTGGGACTTTCTCAGTCTTGGGGAAGGGGATGGGGGTGTTTGATGCCTGGATTTGTGCTGGGGTGTATGGCTCTGGGTGAAGTCAGAGGGAAGGTTTCTCCATCTCCCCTTCTTGAATTCAATTGGAAAAGGGCTGAATTTGGAGACACGTACAGCCCAGACTTGATGTTCTTCTGCACAGGAGCATGGCTTTAACTACAAGAGGGTCCTAGGTGTGAGGTGGGCTGAAGGTGCTTTCATACACTCACATCACTAACACTGGACTCTGCCACATGTTTAACTTTGTGTCCTCCTTCCAATACCAAACAGAGCAATACTGTGGACTTGATGCCCCACACAGGAGGTCTCTGTGGAGCAGGCGTGTTGGCTGACCTTCAACTGTTTCCCAAATGTTTCTGGGGCTTGATTCAGCACCAAGCAATGGCCGGGCACGTGGTCACCTGGTCTGAAAAGTCAGTCGGAAAAGTTTGGTCTTGCAGTAAGCTAACAGTAGTGATGGAAAGATAATCATCTTGTATCATAGTTTCTTCTGTGTTCAGACTTTAGAGCAAGGAGTAAAGAGAAGTATTATTTGTTGTGTTAGGTTTTTTCAAGTTTGATTTTTCTCCCGCTTTGTTACTGTTAGCGCTATCACAAGGATTTTCATAAACTAAACAGTCTACAGTTAGAGGAAAAATTAATTGCTGTGTTATTTCAGTTCAGAAAGTGTTTATTAAAACAAATTAAAAAAATGCTGCAGCAGGAGGAAAAAACCAGCATGTTCAAGCTCTGTGCCACAATTAATCTAGTAGAGCTTTCCTTCTGTGTTTAAGGAAAGGGTTAATTTTATGTGATTGCCAGTAAAAACAAGCTGTTTTCATGATGAGTCTGTAATAGCCCGGTGATAGACTGACTTAACAACTGCTTGCTAAATGCTGGGTACCTTTTCCTGATTGGCAGCTCTGTAAGTGGAAGCCCCTCATCTCCAATCTGTCCTTGTGAATACCTGCAGAGCAAAGGACTTGATTAAGGGATCTTAAGGCTACCTCGTAAAAAACTAGCAAATAATTACAACAGCGATGGGAAGGAGCGGAGGAGACCAAGAACTCTGTGGTCCTCGTGAAGAAAAGCAGACATCCCAGGGCAGGGAAGCATCAGGTGAAGTGGATGCTATAAACACTTTCCCATGAACGCTGCCTCTTCTCAATAAAGCAGCAGTTTAGCCCGTCTATGGCTTTAACAAAATATTCCCAGTTAACTCCATGGGTGGTGCAGGGCTGGGAGCTGTTAGCTCATATTCAGTTAAATTTCAAATGTCAGAGCTCATTAGCAGTGATTTTAGCCAAAGACAGTTTGTGAGGAGCTCGGTAAATTTGACTTCCTCAAATAAAATTGAGGAAAGAGATTGCCGTTTTGCTTATTGATTTATTTTCCTGCTTTCACACATCTTCTTTGGGTCTGTGATTCTGATCAGGGGTCAGGCTCAGCTTCACCCACTTAGGGATTACGGTTCCTCTCTCTTTCACACACGCTCTCTCACTCTTTCACTCTCTAATTCTCATTTATTTGCCTTTTTTCCTCCCGAATTAACCTGTGTTTGGCAAATGGAAGATGCAATTTTCTCTTTCAGTGTTGAGGAGAACCTTTCCCTAAATTCACCAGCAAGCCCACGTGGGCACATGCAGCAAGGCAGCATGGCTTTACGTGTCCAGACTGAACTCTACAAAGCTGGGTCAAGAGGTATGAAACAATTCTGTATTAATTGGAGAGATGACTCAGCCAAGATCTGTCTGTCTATGTTTTTCTGCTCCTGGGACTTAGCTCCTTGTTTTCTTGAACCCCTCTATGCCAAATAAATTGGTGCAGAAGAAGTCGCTGGGCAGTTGGTGTTGCTCAGCAGCGTCTTTTTGGGAGCCCTACGGGGGTCAGAATAGAGGTGAGTCAGGGAACAGAGCCACTGGAGATAAAAACGTGGCTTCAAAGCTGAGGTGGCCCAGGCAATGCTGCAGAAACTGAGATTTTCCATGCAGGAAGGACTGCAGTCGCTAGTCGCTGGTGTGGCCACAAGCCAGTGTTCATCTTCAGGTCTGGGAGAGGTGATTGATGGATTGGCAGGTACCTGAAGGACTTGAAGGCAGGTACCATGGGGTAACAATTTTGGGTGAGTTTCTCCAGGTGGTGACAGCCAGAAGCAGATAGGTCTTTTTGGGTTTGGACCGAGGCACTTCCACCTCCTGTATGTACATCCTCACTTGGGTATGTACTCTAGTATGGTACCCATCTCTCCCTGAAATCAAATCTGCCTTTGGAAAACGCTACTAGGCACCCATCCGCATCCCTAAGCGCTTGAAGGCATTCAGATATGGGGATAAGGATGTGCCAGCAAGGGTCCTTGGGAGAGGGACTCTGGATTTTATGTCCTGCCAAGCAACTAACAGGCAGACAAGTGTGTGTGTGGGAGGCAGCTGGTGAAAGCCACGGAGTGTACATTATTTCACGGGATCTGCATTCCCAACAAAGATGAGCTATTATGGCCCTGCTAGACAGAGGGATGGCTTCATAGCTCAAACAGGAGGAGTTTGTGCTTTCAATTCAAAGGGCCCTCAGTTCAGCGGGCAGCGTATTGGTCGAGAGGTTCTCTCTCACGCTAGCCTCTCGTCTTCTTGTCTCATTAAAATGAAGCTTGGGCTAAAATCTCTTGAAATCACAAGAGTGGTTACTGTCCCATACCGTGTGTGATGCCTCCCTTCAGCGGAGGCGTAGCTGGTGATGGCACAGTGGTTCAGTACAAAGTGCACAAAATTAACTTCAGCTGCCTTCTGGCTTCTGTTGTGGTGCTGCTTGCCCCCTTGCTGAAATCGCCTCTATCATGCGCCACTGTGAGCTCAAACTGCTGAAAAAAATAAAAATTTAAATAGATGGAAGCACTGTTCCATTGAGAATCAGTTCTAAATTTAGCTATGTAAAATAAATGTATTAAAGTGTACATATCTGCTGCAGACATGCCCTCATTTGGAAGGCGTCTTGCATCAGGCAAGTTCTCCTATGTTTGTGCAGCTCCTTGCACAGTAGGATCTGAGGGTTTATCTGGATTTATGGCAATTAAATAGACACTCTCAACTGCAGGGAAAATTGCATGGGTGTTCCCAGTCTTCTAAATGCCACTTAATCCTCAGATTCCCATTAGGACTTGGCAAATTCAGCAAAAAGTGACAGTGCAAAGGTAGCTATCTCCCTAGCCATGATAGCCCAGTGTTACCCTATTGCTTATGTGACCTTTTCTGTAAGAGTCCCATCTTCACCTTTTTACCTTTCTGGCAGATAAGTGTTTTTGATGATGACAATAAAGATACCACAAAGCACTTTTATTCTTGGTTGCCCCATCTGGGCTGTGCGTTTGATCCGAATGGCCCGGCGTTCCAGTCAGATTGCACTATCAGATGGAGCTGGCTCTATTTCCTGCATTATTCTTCCTGGCTGTACCACATTATGCAATTATGTTTGCATTTAAACCTGAGCACTTACCTGTAATGATGCTGTAGTTCAGTCCATGATACATTACAGCAGTAGATAATGCATACAGATAGGCTAAGAAAGCATGTTGTTGATGTGCTAAAACTAAACAGGGCATTGCATTTGAAAGCGGACTCTGAAAGCTCGCAGATTAGGCTGAGCCATTCAAAAAGCTCGTTACTGAAATAACAGGCTTGCAGGGTGAAACCCTCTCCCTGCTGGGCAGGTAGAGGATTGAAAGAGCAGTGCAAGGCTTCCCCGGTACTGCCCTTTGGTCTCCATAGTGTAAATCTGTGCCCCTGTACTCAGCACTGGTGAGGCCACACCTGGAGTACTGTGTCCAGTTTTGGGCACCTCAATACAAGAGAGATATCGAGGTGCTGGAGCGAG
>JAOXJM010000023.1:115048015-115094826 GCA_026413425.1 Tringa solitaria | reverse complement strand
CCCTCAGCCTCTCCTCACAAGACTTGTGCTCCAGACCCCTCACCAGCTCCGTTGCTCTTCTCTGGACCCGCTCCAGCTCCTCAATGTCTTTTTTGTGGTAAGGGGCCCAAAACTGGACACAGCCCTCGAGGTGGGGCCTCACCAGTGCTAAGTACGGGGGCACAGTCACTTCCCTAGTCCTGGCCACACTGTTCTTGATGCAGACCAGGATGCTGTTGTGCAGGAGTATTGCTGTGCTCTTATCGGATGTGTCTGAGGGAAAAAATAAATCCAGCTGTTGGGGGTGGAGTTGGGGGGAAAGCCCTCCTAACTTCTTATTTCTCTCCGTGGCTAAGTTGCAGATAACTCTTGGCTGAAACCCACAGCCCAGAAGAAGCGAGAGTGTTCAGCACAACAGTAAGCAGAGTCTGTGTTTGACTCCATCGCTGGTTCTTGGTTTGATTTTAAAATTTCTTTCCTTTTCTGATGAGAGGATGAGTGCTCTTGTCTTTGTGTCTGTAATGGTTGTTGCCGTCCTCTTTTTTGAGACTGTACTCTAAGAAAGCCCACCCCACCAAATTGGAAAGTTACCACAGAGATCCAATGATCCGTGATTCCTCTAAACAGGAGTTTCTCAACCCTTTTAAGGCAAAACCTTGCGTTTTGGGGAAGAGGGAGTTAAAAATCCCCAGATAAACACGTGTTGTGTTGGCAGAATGATTGTCATTTACAAAAAATTTAGGCCAAACATTGAAGTAGCGGTCACTTTACAATTTCTTCCCTTTGTGACTTGCTTGCCAGCCTGTGTGGGAATGCAAGTCTATCACTGTTATTTATTCATCCGTGGTGGTTGCTGCTGCTGTTTCTGGGCCCTGGTAATCACAGGCACAAGCTGAGAAACTGGTACTGAGAGATCGTGTCCCCAAAGGCTGATATAAAGGCAACTCCAGGCTGGCTGACAACAGCAGCAGCTAAAAACATAAAATGGGAAGAAATCTGCCTGAAAACAGGAAAAAAAAAAAAAAAAAGAAAAAAAGAAGGTGCAGGAGGGCGGAAGGGGGTAATGTGCTGAATTACAAGGAGCGTGTGCATCTTTTATTGTATGCTGTTAAAATGTTATTCTATATTTACATAATTCATTCATGGGTTTGGTGCTCTAATGGAGTTGATATACCCCAAAATTACCCTGTGTTAGACACAAGCTATGGGTTTGGTACACAAGGTGTGGGCTTGAAGTTGTACATGACACACACCAAGTGGGTGTCAGAGGTGGGGAAGATATTGCAGGTCTCTGCTCGTTGAATCCTCATATCTGTTTCCCTCCCTGGTCCTCATGTTTTTGGTACCCCAGGAAGAACAACTGACTCCTTAGGGATTCCTACTGCTTGTGATTTCCCATCCACCTGGGATTTTTGTCCACTTTTTGCAGATTTGGTTCTTTATGGAATTAGTGTCATATGCTGTGCTGGATTCAAAATGTGAAGCGCTGCCGGGGTGGGTTTTCTGTGGATGTCTGACATAAGAGCACATCCTGCAAAAGTTTAAGTGACCATTTTTAAGTTTTCAGCTCACGTTATACTTGTGTCCTTGGGGGAAACACCAAAGGAATCTCTTGCCTCAATCTAACTACTGATTTTCATGAACCTTGCAGAAATACAGCGTTTTGGTGGTCTCTCTCCTCCTGTTAAACCTAGTTGAAGTTGGCCACATTCAAGAGTTTTATGCCAACTCCTCTTTCCCCCACCCAGATTTTCAGGCTCCCTGCCATTTGTTGTGCCCCGTGCTGAAGCTGGAAGAAGCACAGGAGGAAAATGCCCCCTGCCAGCTGCTGACATGCAGCTTTCCTTGGCTCTGCGGGTTCCTCCTGGTCCATTCAACAAGCGTGCATGGGCTGGGCACTCAGCCATGACCCTGGTGCTTGCAGCTGCTGCTGCTCTTCAGTCTTACTGAGAAATGTTTAATTTAAACACCATAGGTCAAACACTGGATGCCAAGCAGGCAAAGAAAAGGAAAAAGGAGTTTTGCTTCTATGCAAAAACACTGTGCGGGATGTTCTCATCCTGCTCAGCTGCAGGCAGAAGGAAAGGAGATGGAGTCTCTGCATGATGAAGATGTTTAGGACATGGCCAGACAGCTCTTCAAGAGACAGGTCTCACTGATTTTAATTTGGGGTCTTAAACGAGTCAGTTCCTTCCAGTGGTTGTGAGACCATGCTCAGCCTGCAGGGCAGCAAAGTCCCCCATGCCACCCCCGTGCACGAAGAGATGGTGGTATTTGGTGTCTGTAGGGTCAGTGTGGGCGACAGCCTGTCCCATATTGATAACAGGGCAGCTAGACAAGACAGGCGTGATAACCCTGGAGGTGCCCCAAGATCACATGGAGGATCAGATGAGAGAGTGGCTTGCTGGAGCTGTGAGTCTGTCACCCACCCTGCTTGATGAGGGATGTGCAATTAGTTTATGTGTGTATTAGACTGTGTTATTTTACTGTGGGCTGCTTAATAGGGACAGGACATAACCACCACCATTCAGCAAAGAACTTAATGAGTCTGTTACATTTGGAGATCGCACTGTGCTTTTCTCCCAGAAAAAAGGGAGAGGGTAATCATATGGGATTCACAAGGTCCAGGGAAACTGTACGACAATTTCTTCTTTCAAAGGTCTTACAGAGATGCTCTTTCATCTTAGGGAAGGATGTAGGACTGCAAGAGAAGGGTCACCTTCTCTTGTGTAAAATCTTCTGTTATGTCATTTCCCTCCATCACTTCAATGTTTTTCCTCCATTACTACCAGCTGCTTTCCCTCTAAACCCCCTGTACACTGTGGTAATTTAAAATACATTTTTAAAGGACTTCTCCCTTTTCTCTCTTCAGAGAGATGCTTCAAATGTATTCTCTCCATGACAATGCAAGGATAGTACAAGTGATTAGTAGTATCTCTTGGTCCTTTGTTATTAGTTGATGTTCACCTGTTTGCTTTTAGTAAAAAGATTTTAAAAAAAAGAAGAAAAAAATTCAGAAATCATTTAAAAGGTGTGTGTGCAGGTGGTGCACGTGGCAGCAGACTAAATCAGGCATCTTCTCACTAGAAACCTTTAGTTACAGACTGGGTGAAACGACAGAGATTTTTATGACCTTGTCCAATTTATTTTCAGCCTCTATATAATGATTCTTGGGTAGCAAACCTTCTTTTGAGCAATAAAATCTGTCTGTGTTTAGGTTGATAGTGTAGGGACCACCTCTTGCTGTGGACACGTGTATCACCTGAATAACAGAGCACTTGGCTTCAGCATATTTGTATCTTTTCTGAGTTATATTTTTAAGATAGTTAATAGTTCTTGGTTTCCCAGATGGTTTTAACCATTTCTTGTGCTTTATTACACTGGCATGTATAAGCCACTAGCTTTTAAGTCGGAGGGTATGGGTAGAACTGAATGGGTACAGAGTCTTCTAAGAGGTGACAGCCGAAAACTAGCAAGAGTAACTTAAACACTGATGTTATATAGAGAGAAGCTTAAATAACCTAGGATGTTTTCTAGCTAGAAAGGGGAACCCTCTTAAAAAAAAAATAGCCAAATTCATAAGAGGAATTTATTTTTCTTAACTCTTGTAAGACTTTTACCCAACAGTTTACTAAGTTTTTGGTGCTGGCAAGAACAATCCGATGTATTTATTCCTTATGCCTTTGCTTTCCCATTAGAGGCAACTGGAGTTTTCTAAGTGACTTTGGAGGCTCAGAGTGACTTCAAGGCATTTAACCAACTTTCTCAGCAAGATGTTCAGATGGATCCCACCATTTCACAACTGTATCACGCGGTGTTTTGCCAGCAGCACTGGTTGAGGTTGTACCAGATAGGAATTTAGGGAATTTGTAATTTTGTGCTACAGTTGGCTTAACAAACAGTATATCTGGGAAATATGTGCCAGAGACTGTCCCCTGCTCTGAAGTAAAAACAAGTTTAATTAGCTCCTTTTTCGTTGCATCTGTTGTATACTCTTGTATATTGTATATAATCTGCTTCAAAGCACTATCAATAACGAGTAATTCATAGTCTTTCTGGAAAGACAGTGGATAAAGGTATTTATCCTTTTAGCTGGAATTTTGTCCTAAATCTCTGAGATATATAAATACATGTTTGCGAGTAATGATGGTGAAACTTGTCCTATTACACTCAGCAGCCACGGAGAAATTGTGCTCTCTGTAGCAGTTGTGTACAGACGTGAAGGCTTATCTGTACTTTTGTAATGATGAAGTGGTTCACTCCCTCTGATGCAGGGGACTTAACCCCCCATGATGTTTTCACTGCGTGTGTGTTAATTCAGTCCCAGGCTTCAGTCAAAATTGAATCAAGTAAATCTCTTTGTATGGAAATCGTAGAATCGGACAGGGGATGGAAAATACCAACACCTGTACCCTATAGCCAGGATGGGCATAAACCAATTGTAACATTTAGCCTGGGAACCAACACCCATTCCCTGGTGTAAATAATTAGGACAGTAGTCACTATATAACAGTTACCTGATTGCTCTAGGTGCTATGGGAAATGTATAAAACATCAGGCACATAAAGCTACAATTGACAATAGCACAGTCGAAAGAATAACTATTGTAACACCACCAGCTTTGATTCACCTCAACCTCAGCAGTGGAGCAAAAGCTTTAATGCCCATGATGTGCTCTGGTTGAAAATGGAGTAACTATATTTTGCTTTTGTATTGAGGTTATTCTTTCCATTGCTGTTTTGGATTAGCACAACCCAGCGAGGATCACAAATATTTCCATGACGGTTTTTGCCCTCCCCACCGTCCCCCATCCCTCCCTAGATCAGTTTAGACTGTACTTGCCAGTTTACACGTGAGTTCAAATGAATATGTTATGAATGACTATGCCCACGTTTGCACACACAGGTCTGTGCAATAAGGTGCACACATTCTTCAAAAAATAGGTCACTGCTAAGTGCATCCTCTAGTTTAGAGTTGAGGAGGAACCATGACTCAAAACAGGTGGGCATCATTTTGCCGTTCCTCATCACGAGCCAGGCTATTTGCAGTTTTAAATTTAATCTGTGCTTTATTTGTAACTGATCGCCATCAAAGGAGAGGTGCTAGTAATACTGGATAAGCTGAGAAAACTAAACCAGTATTTGAAGGGAGAAATCCCTCTCTAAATGTGGTGGATGAGTGGCAGGAGAGCCTTTGAAAAATCCTATAAAGCAAACTATTGTCCATCTAGCAGGATGTTTTAATTCTAAACTCTTCAGGCTATTTCTATGACATTGCCAGGAATTAACGTGCAGTTCTGCTTTATGGGAGGCAGAGAGAGACACACACCAGGGAACCTGCGGGCTTTCCGCAGCCAGATCTGCAGCAAGCCCTTACCCACAGCAGAAGGAGACAAGGGGCAACCCTGACACAGACACAGGTGTTTCTGAAGCCCAAGAACGTCTCCAACCCCAATGTCCCTCCATCCCTTCTCTCTACGCAGACTGCCACTGGGAAAACACCCAGTGGGGCATTGGCATCTCCTCTGCCGTGCTTTCGGCAAGCTGCCTTCCTGAAGGGTGGGAAAGGGTGAGTTTTGAACCTCTCTGGGTCTTCTTCTTTCCAGCTTGCCCTTCAGTTTTGTGGCCGGTGGGACGAGGACTCCAGCTGGCCTGGTGGCCACCAGCCGCGAGATGGCGATAACGTCACGATAGAAGGCGGCCGGACCCTGATGCTGGGGACCACCACCACCAACCTCAACCTGCTGCATCTCAAAGGTCTGCAGAAGGGGGGGGCGGGCTCAGTGCTCTTGTTCCTCCAGGGCTGGAGTTTTTCATGGCTGTGAGCTCCCCTTGCCTTGCCCTGGAAGGAGACACCTGGTCAGGCAGGCTGAGTCTGCTCTCGGGAGATACAACAGGAGGGTGATGAGGGAACGCGTTTAATTATTATGTATGCAGAAAGCATCGTTTATGCTGTTTAAGGCATAATGACAATATGAGCAGGGAGGCTTTTTTTCCCCCCCCTTTTTCTTTCCCCCAGCTACTGAAAGCGCTGCCGTCCTGAGTGGCGCTGGGTGAACATGGCAGCGCTGATAACAATAATCAACTCTTTTTTGTTTGGCATCTTTAAGGCAAGCGTGTTGCAAAAGCCTTTACAAAATTAATGATGTTACAGAATTACAGGCCACAGCTACCGAATGTAATAAATAATCCAGAATCCTAGAGCACGGCCGGTGGAGAGTAAATAACCGAGCACAATTATGGGGGGAAAGACTTGGTTTGCAGGGTTCACGTTCCCTGGGCTAGACTTGGCGTAAGAGTCAGGGCATGTTTCTCTGGGGGTGTCAAAGTAAGAATTAAAATTACATGTTGTTCGGTGCCAGATAATTTTTTTTTTCCTAGAAATTAGGCCCTGGTTGTGAAAACTGTTGTGCATGTGCTTGGTATTAAGTGAATGAACTTTTCTGGTGAAATTGTTTGCTCAAAGTTAAGCCTACGTGTAAACCTCTGCTGGAATAGAGCTCGAAAAATGGAAAGAAGAGGTTTTATATCTTTAAAAACCCGGATCTTCCTTGCTGGTAAAAATGATTTTATATTAAAAGGATGTTAAAGGTAATAATTCTTCATTGAGAGGATGATGAAAATCATGCATTTAACAATTATATTTTAATCTATCTTTGAATGATCATTCTATAAAGAAAAAAACAACTTTGCAAATTTATCCCTGTTGTAAGAACATTTCCAAAAATAGTTTGAAATGTAAAAAAAAAAAAAAAGAAAGAATTTGAGATTTTAAAAAAGTGAAATGTTTTAGTACAACTTTCTTCCCTCTCTTCCCCAGTGGAAATCCTAATTCTGGGTGATACAAGATTCTTCTTAACCCTGGTCTGATTATGAAATATGGTAGAGGAGGAAGGTCAGAGCCCCTGATTTCTGAGTCTTTTGGCTGCAAATATGGATGAGGATTTTTGGGGTTCAGTCTCTGACTTTGTGAAGAACTGGGGCACAATATTGCAGCAAAAACCCTGTGAACTTTGGGTCTACTCAAAGGTACTTTTGATCTATGAGTCAGCACTCATGAAGCAAACGGAGGTCTGATTGAATTTAATGAAGTCTGGAGCAGTATCTTTATGGCTTCAGCTCATCTGACATTCAAATAATTTCTCCTCTTTATCACATTTTCCAAGAAACTTGGTTTATAATGTAGATTCAGTTAGGAAAGCAGCATTAAAATATTCTAGATGCTATTATTCTCTGCATTGCTACATACCAAACATAGGGACCAAACATTTTAGAAGCACAAGTCTACATGATAATTGTTTGTCTGAGCTTCATCTTTGCTGAAATTTCCTTCTTGCATCCACCCCCACTTACACAGGTGCTGTGACTTGTTTAGCCTTGGTTAGATTCGGAGTCAAAACGTGTTGAGATCTACTCTGATATGAGACTGAGGTTTATCTTTCCTAACCTTACCTTCCTTTTAGTTGTCCAGCTCAGGGGACTCATTTAGGCTCCTGTATTGATGCTCTTTGCTCACAGATGCCACCGATGACTCATTCATTTAGGGTATTTTTTGTAGATGCCCATCTTAAGATGAGTCACAGTTAGGTGAGTAGCAACTACTGAGTCTGTGAAATAATTGATGACTTTTCTCAGCTGCAAATGGGCATGACAATAAACCCCTAACCTACAGGGGGGGTGCAGATATGGGCTTTGATTGAAGCATCCCATTCCTATTCTATATGGAGAGTTTTTCTTAGTTGGAGCTGGAGAACGGGATTAAATTGTAGTTCTGCTCCCTTTGGTTTTCATGACTCAACATCAGGCTGTCTGTGCATTCACAAGATGAAAATATAATAGACTTTATGGATGAAAAAAACCTGTAATGCTGCTGAGCCTACTCCTCTGAGAAGACACTCTTTTGTCTATTTCCTAGAGCTGTACCCAGCAAACAGAAAATGGACCTATTTCTTGAAATTCTTCTTTTTTAGGACACTATGAGGATTTTGAATACTACTTCTATGGTGTCTCTTTATGGTGACTTCAATATTGTAAAGATTGTTCAAAGAGTAGGATGTCAGCTACACGCGGAGCTTTAAAGTGACCCTACTTTGGCTGTATTAACATATAGCCAAATACATATAGTGGTCCTGGTAGTGACCAGACTGTCTGGACAGAAGATCTGGAGGTCAAAGCAATACAGGTATAGGACTAGGCAGCTGGCTCCTGCTCACTGCCATGAGGGCTCAGCAGTTTCTACTTCCACCTCAACGAGCAGAGCATGAACACGTGGTTATCGGCAGTGGAAAGTTTAATAGTCAGACTGTGAAACGGCTCAGACAATACTGATTGGGGAAGAGATACAAGATAGACAGATTGTAGATAACTCTGTAAATTCAGCAGATTGCAGTTATTTTTATAATCCCAACATCACAAGTATGGAAATATTTATGATAACCCAGGACAGATGGAAAATTCCTTTGCGCAGAGCTTGCACTGGAGTAACTCCTTTGTATTTGATGGCTCGATACCTCAGACACGTGCTATTACCGTTGTCTGAATTTTATATTACTGTGCAGAACAGCCTCTAGGGAGGTCTGGAGACCAAACCCCTTCCTCTTCTTTCAGGAGTATCTTGGGGATGAATTTTGGAGTGATGCTGCTGGTCTATGCTGGTGGGGTTGAAGATCCCAGGTGTCGAACTGACCATTTCCCTTTGCGATGGCAACCTTGAGATGGTCACCCCTCCAGGCATAAGGGAGAAGATTGTTTTGGTCCCTACTCTGGAAAAAAACCCAGTATCACTTGTCACAGCGCTTCCTCTCACTTGTAGGCATTGCTGCATCTTGGCAGTCCTGCTGAAACCAGCACCCCAGTTCCCTCTTCCATGATCAGACTCCAGGTTGAGGTTTTGAAACGGGCTGACCAGCTTCATTTGCCTTTAAAAACTGTGCACCCAGTTTCTGAAATATCACAGCCAATATGGGCTTTTTATTTTTTTTTTAAACTCTGAGATGTCAGAAAAAAAAAGAAAAAAGAAAAAAAGAGAACTGACAAGCCACAAGGATATTGTCAGTTATTATCTGATTTTGGACCCATGTCCAAAAATCAATGCTTATCCATCAATATTTTGGAACTCCTGTAATCCACACTCCGAACAGGCTGCGGCTAGAACAGAGCCTACGAGTAGATCTAGGGAGGAGTGAAATTCAAATATTGATTTTGCTTGACTTTTTCCTAGGCCTTGATGCTATTAGCAAAGAGCATCAAATATTAACTGATACACCTGCATAAGCAGTTGTCAAATAAGCAGTGCTTCAATCACTGCTGGTATAGACTGGGTTTGAATTCACTGGATGAAGGAAAAAGCTTTTCCTTCTGTTTTCCTGTCTATGGCATCTACCACCCCTTAAACCTGGCTTAAAATCCCTTCTCAGTTGGAAACTGCTTGTGTTGCGGTGTTTTCTGTGCCGTTCTGCTCAACCCATTTCGGATGTGCATTGTGATACTTTTTGCAGGCAGTTTCCAGTTCATATTTTCTTTTTTTAATCAGGCAGAGACATTACAATTAAAATACCGTAAAAGCGATTCTGGCAGTATTGCAATAAGCATGTTTTTTAATTAAAGAAAGAACATGGGATGTACAAATAGTACCAGCTAATGGGAAATTTCATCCAATGTATTTTTTAATTGAGATTTAAAAGGAAGAAAAGTCAGGCCTATTTCTCCCTGTCACTGTGTGATAGATTCCTATATTTTTACAGCAAGGTGTACCACAGCTGTAATAATTACAGTCTCAAAGGTTTAAAGTCCTGTCTGTTTTCATGGAAAAAAAAATGAAAGGCATCACTTGTTTAATTTGTTAGTACCTTTTTTTTGGTAGAAATTCAGTTTTATTCAGTAAAGTGCAACTCACAGAGCTGGACATTCCTGAAGGAAGGGTTTTAACGCCCCAAATCTGTAGCAATTTGATGATTTTTTAATTTTTTTTGCAGTTCTTCCCCCAGCTGTAAACCCTGGGTCATGTTGGGGTATGGGCTGCAGGTTTCTCTTTGTCATCCTATATAGGATGGGCTTACAGCACGTGCATTAAGCTCCCAGGGCTCTCACCTGCCAATTAAGTTGATTTTCTGCAACTTTGGCAGTTATTGAGGCTCCGCCGGGGTGCTGCAGTATGAGCAGGTCGGTGGAAGTTAATCCCAGCCAAGGAACCACACACAGCTCCTGCAGACACCGAGCCCAAACCCAAGGCAGCACCATCCCCTTCCTGGCACAGAAGGAGGGGATGTGGCCCTTTCAGGGAAGCAGATCCTGCCTCTAACCACGGGATGGGAAAATCTGCTGAGTCTGTCTCCCCCTGTCCTGGCCACTAATCAGGTCCTCATTACAGCAGCAGCAGCTTCGTACCCTTAGTAGATGTGTCCTCACACGCTTTTATGTGGTACAGAAATACAGCCAATGTAACCTGTGCAGGCTGAGAACTGAGGCCCAGGTCTTCTTGAGGATTTTACATGCAAATGAGTATCTTGAAAGGCATGAGTCTGTATCATCAGCAGGCTCTAGATAAGGAGAAACACAATCTTTCCCCACAAAACAGTGCTTCTGTTAGTGCCCACCTCCCTTCCTGAGGGTGAAGCACCTAAAGTGTGTTCATCACCTGTAGACTTTAAATGATAGCTCAAGGACCTATTTTTTTCATCACACATCTCTGTGTTTACCCAGTTGCTTTCATGAGGCCCACCTGGAAGCTTCCTTCATTAGATCCTAAATGATGGGCTGTGATATGTGCTCTCAAATCCATCCAGGAGTGTCCACGCCTCTTTCCCACCAGGTTAGCTCTCCTCTTGCAAAAGCACCAAAAGTGTTGCTAAGTCGCTTGGAGAGCTACCTAAGAGCTGAAGAAGTAGAAGGTCTTCTTTGAAGGAGATACACCTATGGCAGTGTTCTCTGGGCTGCTGACTCGAATTGCCTTTGCCTGGCTCCTGTGCTTCAATAGAAGAGCCTGACCAGCCTACAAAGGAGCACATGTGCCATCTGAACAGATGGCTGTGAGCACAGCAAGCCAAAAAGCACGGGCTTGTCAGGCTTGGGAGACAGCTTCTGTCTGAGAATACTCCAACAGCTGCTGGTTCCTCACCCAGGGACAGATTAAGGCCTTCATCCAACAAAATGCTGGAATTCAAGCTTAACTTTTCAGCGTGTTAGTGACGTCCCGGTGGAAATACACAGGCGTTTGAATTCACAGCTAGTTTGGGATATGTACCTATATATTATGAACGTGGAGGAACATATGCAGGGAGGTGGAGAATGAGTTTTGGACTCTTGGTTCAGGCAGCCTTTGGGATGGAGCCAATAGAACAAACTTCTTTTTTCCTTTGCATCTTACTCGGCAGTGGTCCAGCCTGCAATCAGCTTTTACGGCTCATCCGAATGTCATGTGAGCATGTCAATGGGGTGCAGGCAACAGGTCCATGAAATAATCGATTGTTCTTATTTAAGGCTCATAAACTCTCTATTCCTCTTCCTGTACACAGGAGGACCTTTGTTTTTGGTTTGGATTTTTTTTTTTTTTTCCTGCTTGGAGGCCCCACCAGGCACATCCTTGGAGCCAGAGAACCAGCAATAAGTGGGCTGCCAGCACACTGCGGCCTTGTTGTGTTAGGATCAGTTGTTTCAGCAAAGATATTCCAGCTCCGGCAGTTGCCTCCTGCTGTTCGCCACTCAGGGATGCTTGCCAGGAATATAACTTCTGAGCTTAAGCCTGTCTCATGGGGAATTCTGTAGCTTTGTCATGTGAAACACCAAGTGAGAGGAACAGGGAAGAACAAGCTGAAGGCTGTGGGAATATTAGTTACACATGGCCATGGTGTCCCCATAGCACAACTAGAGCAGACCTTCCCTGTGGCGAGAAGGAATAGTCCAGTTGAGGATATGACCTTTCAATCTGCAAATCCTCTTCCATGCAGAGGAGGTTTTCTGTTAGTTGAGGGGACATGACACAGTAGTGCCATGTAAGACAATTCTTCTTTTGGTACCCTCCTACTACTGATTAGAAATATATATATCCTGAGACTACCCAGCACCTTTCTTGTAGTTTGCTTGCTTCAACGCTTCATTCAGCTTTACATAAAGAAATAGGATTAACTCTGGTGATAGGAACTTTTATTCCAGTTCCCTAATGAGGTCCTCTTTAGAAAAAAATAGACTATTTCTCAGGATGGTTTTATATCGACAGTGAATGGTAAAGTGTGACCTCAAAAGATGAAAATAAAAAGACTCTCCATGTAAAATGTGCACTTTGGAATGGGGAATTTGTTTCCCTCTGAGTTTGGGAAATTTCTAGAACGCTCTAAATCACAACCTAAATGAGAAGTATCAATAAATCTTTTATGCCTTACGAGAACACCTATGTTAGAAGGATTTTTTTAAAAAATGAAGTATTTGAGAAGGGATATAAGCTCACATGTCTGAAAGCATGAACTTTCATGACAGAAGCAAGGAGAAACTTCCCACAGCGACCCTCAAAAGCCTTTACTCTGTTGTTAATTAATTCTTATTTTCAGAAGTGCACGATGCAGCTTCATTCCGTACTGAATGTTCTGGATACTTGGGCTGTGGCATTACTTCATCCAGTCCAGGACACCTGACAAAGTGAAGTGTTAATACATTATCTTTCCAATTCCTTTTCTTTCGAGTACCCCCTCCACCATTTCCCAAGGACTTCAGAAGATAAATTTATCTTCACAAAATCAGTTCTGTCAAAGGTATGATGGTGCTGTAGTTAGTTACAGAGCAGATTACAACCACCTCTTATTATCAGGTTTGTTTTCCTTAATATTCCTTTTTTTTTTTTTTTTTTTAATTTGGTCTGGCTATTTCTCCCCTCCTGTGGGACATAGGGGGTTGCCTACAGTTTAGTTTTTCTCTCTTTTTTTTTTCTTTTTTTTTTTTTTTGGTAAAGACAGAGAAAGAAAGATTTCTTTTCTGAGCAAAGAGGTGGAGGCTAATTGCTGGGTTAATTGAGAAGAATGGTGCTTCTGATGTTGTCACAAAGTATCAAATAGCCTCAACATATTCCTCCCCCCTCTCCCTCACTCCACCTAAAGAGACCCATTGAATTTGCACATTACTGTACAGAAGTGATTATGGGTTTAATTGTATTTATTTTGCTTGGTGGGGAGGCCATCATAACAGTAGTTGATTGATTTTATAAAATCACCCTCAAGGTCATATGTAGGACTTTGCTTTCCTGTGCAGCCATAACAAACAATTTGAGGGTCACAGCCAAAGGCTCCACTGAGCAATATTCTTGTTTTCTGCTTTCAGAGAAGAGGTCAAGTGCAATAAAAGAGGGAAGCATAACTTTTATTTTCTTTTAAAAAAAGGGGAAGACAATCTTGTAAAGCAGCAGCTGTATATTTATTCTGACCCAATGAAAAACACAGAGAGCTGAGGGTTAGAGGGACAATATGCAATTTTTGGACATAAGTATTTGTAAGTTTGGCTAGAGGTTGGTTGGTTTTTTTTACACTTAGACTTGGTAAATGGTTAAACGAATCCCTGCTAATGTTTTCTTTTCTTTCCTGAAATGCTGGTCTTTTTTTTTTTTTTAAATCTTCAGCAGTTTAACTTCTCTTTTTACACTTTCTTTTCTCCCAAAGACTGAGTGCCTTTGGGCTTTGATCTGGGAGGAGTTCAGAAGCTTTGCAAATAGCCAGGGGACAACGGTGTTACAGTGCGACTGTGAGCGTAGCTGATATATCTGTTTCCCATGATTACATGTTGTGTTTGACTGCTGCTTCTAAGGGAAAGCCAAAGCCTCAAAGCAAATGCCTTTTGGTGGTTTTGATCTTGCAAATCTTTGCACCATTGCCAAGAGTGCTTGGGTTGCCATTGTGAATTGGGACAGAGAAACCAGGGAACAACCCTCACCTTGATGGCCAAGTATTATCCCTACACATCCAGATCTTCACCCAGGGAGTGGAAACTATGCTTCTGTATAGGATTTCCTCCAAGAAGGGTCAAACCTGCAGACCAGGCGTGGCACAGACAGCGCCTGCATGCCTGATGCTACTGAAACACGTTGGGACTATTGCATATTCTCACACCTAGAGTAGAGCAGTCACCACCATCCAATTGCCAAGCTTACCAGGCACCTGGGTGTCCACAAAAGGTATGGAAAATATTTGAATCAATGGAGGGAAAGACTAGTCAGGAAAACTGTCATGCAGTTAGCCTATTAGTGAGAAACAGGATTTCCAAATTTTGATGAAATTTTTTATGGCTAAAATGTGGCTGAAGCTTGGGAAAGCTTTTGAGGAGATTGTCTGAGGGAGAACTATGATTTTACAATCAAAAGATAGGACAACTTTGGCTACTAGCTGTCCTGGTTCATTGGTACAGCATGGCAGCAATTAGAATACTCATTTAAAATTGTATGAAGAGAGTGGAAACAGAAATTACTACATTTCAGTGGGAACAGAGCGTAGGAAGTCAATAAAGACCTTGGGGGAGATGTCTTTTTCTTTTTTTTCATGTTAGGAATAAAATAAATCTCAGTGATTTATAGTTCCATTTCTAGATTGCGGTGATAAAATTATTAACACTGCTGCTATAAGGCAAATGTATTTAATAAATATTTCTGTTCTCAGTATGGGAAGGAACAGGATGGTAAATTATATCAGAAGAGGAAGATGGACCAGCAGTCCATTTATTACTGAAGAATGTTAATATAACGAAGATGTTAAATACAATCTTTCAGGAAAACACATTATTAAATCAACAGATCCAGTCTCATTCAAGAGCTTTAAAACTGCTTGTAGAGGCATTCTGTGGCCCACAAATATTCATTTCAGAGTGTATGGGAAATTACAGGGGGCTGTAGAAGTTCTGATCTGGTGTCAGTATCCAGACAGGTAAAGGAAGAAATATTGGCTGCTTGTTCTGATATCAACCACAGGTCAAAAGAGAAAACTGTATGAAGTTAAATGCTATAGTTGATTGAATCTATAAATTACAAACCATAGGAGTGACTGAACAACAGCATAGAAATTTTATGGAAAAAGGACAGCAAAATGCAGTACATTTTCTAAGAAAATTACAAGTTTGTTTGATAAAGTTAATTCTTTAGGACATGTGATAGTGTGATGACTGACTGAAGATCACCTGCCCAGATCTCATGGAAGCTAACAGACATAAAATTTTCTAACTCAAAAAGTAAATTCTTAGTGGGAAACCATTTTCATGCCTGCTTGGATACCATGACACATCATCAATGATATGAAGTAAATGGAGAACCACCACTGATCGCATTTTGTGAATGTCATTCAAACCAAATGCAGATTTCCCCAGCTGAGAAGAGACTTGGGCAGGGAGCAACCAGGAATGAAAGTCCCCACAATAAGGGACTTTGTTGGATAAAGTCATGATCATGAAAAGGATCAGGAATGAGTGCGGCCCAAGGACACCCACCCGATCTCCCCATGTAGTGAAGAGATAAAGGAGGTAGTATAGTTTTTTACTTTCAAAAGCAAGAGGCAGAGTGTGGGGATAATGTAGCTTTACACCTACAGGCAGCATCAGGAAGAACAAAGAAGTAGAAGAATTAGGAGGTCTGGCTTTCCAGACTCTGGAAAAATGCACTGGATTGTGGGAGAGGATGCACTGCTCCATGAACTGGAGATGATTTCTTGCAGGGAGAGTCTCAAAACCCATATCAACCAGTCGGAATGAGGGCTGACATTTGATTTTACCTGTAAGTACCTGCACAGAAAATGCCGTTTTCTTTACCTCTCTGCAGTGTAATGCGGGGGGGGGTTCAAAGAGAACCACATTCTGAAAGCTCATCCTTGACAAGTTACGATTGCAAATAAAACAGAAATTGTGAACAGTAACAGAGATGGGAAAAGATGATCATAGAGAATGGCAGAGCAATGTCCCCAAGTCACTTAATTGATTGTCTGTCTTTCTGGAGGGTATGCAGCAAACACAGACAACTTGACTTCCTCCAGTTTTTCAATAGCCTGACGAGCACAGACCATCAGGCGATATGAGCTAATGGTCCCTTCAGTCTGCAAATGAATACCATTTCAACTATTATTCCAATTTCAGCATAGCACATTTTGCATTAAAAACATTTTCTTTTTTTCTAGAAGTCTCAGGTGTATCTCAGAATAATGGTCAGGTATTTTCTGTTGTTTTGCATGAAGCAAGCTGAAATTCACGCTGTTTTATTACAGTGCATTCAGTATAATTTGTAAAAATACTATATAGCAAGCTTAACAGAAATACATTTGTATATAGAAAAGTATGTCTAGGGAAAGAGACAATTTACGCATAGGGGAGTTGGTGTTTGTGGGAACGATCCCATGATTCCCAGTGGTTATAAGCAAGAAGAAGTGAGATAAATCTTTTGTCTATCAAGCATATTTTGTAAAAACTTATCTGGAATCTACTGAAATCTGCAAAGAAAGTATGTGATGGGTAGTCCTTATTCAAATATTAGCTTTGTTATAAGACTAAGAAATTAGAACTAAGTTACAAGTTGTTATAAGGCTAAGAAATCAATGAAACAATGATAGCCCCTCAATGCCAGAAGGAATAAAGAGATCAGGATAAGCAAAATGTGTTCAGCTGAAGTGGATGCAACTGGGTGGGAAGGGCACACAAGGGCTGTGTATCTGCCTTATCACTGAGAGCACCGGGACCTGAGCAAAGGCGAGCAATGATCAAGGTAGTTTGTAATAATTTTTATAGCTGACCTTGCTTGTTATAGTCGTAAGTATAAACAAGAGCCTCTCTGCATACCATTTCTCAGCATTAATTATAAACACAAGTCTTCTCACTCTGAGAATGAACAGTTTTCTGCACAATATGCTGTTAATTCCAGAGAGTTAGAAGAGGCCTACCTAAGAAGTAAAATTCCTAAATAGAAAGTTGTTTCTGTTTTACCTCAAACCAGAATATGCACATGAAAGAAAATGTTGGGAAGGTGATAGACTTTTTCTAAGGAGTTCTGAGGTTGTCAGGCTTTGAGGTATCCTCTGGTAGGTCCCAGGAAGCATGGCTTGGCCTAGGAAGACATATCCCATCTACAGAATCATTGGACGTCTGAGGGTCCACTCTGCCCAAATACATTGTAAAGATAGTGATAGTGTCCTTCACAGGGGAGAATAGTTGAAAAGAGACGAGTAAAATATCCTCAGATGACTGGGATTGCCAGCTCACACAAGGCAAGAGCAAAGGAGGCATTTGGTAGAACTGAGGAGAGTGAAAACCAAGGAATGGAAATGCCTTTCCATGAACTATGTACTTAGGCCACAGATTTCATTACTTCAAGAAGTTATTGAGACTAAATATTAGAAAGAGTTGAAGGATCAGGTCTATATTACTGGCAAAAGTTATCTAGTTATACTAATAGATGGTAAAAGGAAAATGTCGGCAGACAGATGAAACATGATGCTTTGAGGCGAAGCTAATCTCTAATTAGGGATTAAAATGAGGCTTTTATGGGATGAGGAGATCATCTCGCATCCAGCTAACAGGGAGAAGTTTCTTATACTGTATTTGGAAGCATCTGGTTTTGAACAGCAGCTGGAAGAGTATGTAGGATTAAATCAACCGTGGATCTAAACAGGTTGCCAGTTCTTATGTTCCAAAGATGTTTTCTCTTCTCCCTGTCACAAGTAGTTTGTAATCTGAAAAATAACATACATATTAAGTTGTAATATCCCTTTTTAACATTTAGAGAGTGAATAGGTCAAGACTGGGGTTTTCCAAGCCACTCCCTTGCTCTGGAATTAGAGAGACTTAGATGTCTGCCCAGTCGGCCTTGCTCAAGTCTGGAAAGGCAGCCTGTGGTAGAACTTAAAACTGGACTGAATTAAAAAGGTCTGTAAAGATATGATAAATCTATAGGGAGAAGTACAGGGCAAGGTGGAATCTTTACCGGAAGCAATTTTATTCTATCCTTTATCTCATAATTTTATTGCAAAACCATTTGTGGACCCATGTCTTATGCTCCTTTGACCATGAGATAATGACTGACTATTAAACCTATGGTTGCATTTTCTTCTGTTGTCTTCAGGTGGCAAACTTTTGTTCACTGGTCCAGGACCTGTAGAACTGCATGCTCATTACATTCTGATATCTGATGGAGGAGAGCTCCAGGTGGGATCCTCCAAGGCCCCTTTCCGTCACAAAGCACACATCTATCTCTACGGAAGCCTTCATTCTCCACCCTTATTTCCATACGGGGTCAAGTTCCTGGCAGTGAGGAATGGGACTCTTTCCATTCATGGTGAGTACATTTTTAATTCTCTTCAAAAGCAAAGCATAAATGAATAAAAGAAAAGAAAGTAAAAGAAAGCAAAAAAGTTTCTAGAGGAAAAAAAAAGAAAACCGACTTTGATCATGAACTTGGATTTCTAATTACTGTTAAGTATTTATTGAAATCATCTTTTGGGGCCAGAACTTCGTATCTTCCCATTCACCATGAGTGTCCTATTTCTAGAGTACCTTATGCACCAAAGCTCAGTGCTGTATGTCCATAAAAGCTCTCATACTCGGAAGTGAGTAATTTTGAAAATCTGGACCCCAAGAAGAAGATAGATGGTATCAAATAGTCAATAAACCCTGGCACTTGTTTAGGTGCCTCAAGGTTAGTTGATTTTGTGCATGTCTGTCCACAATTAAAAGTCTCCATCCCATGTTGGGTATCATGTGGCTTTGCTCTGCTGCTAAAAAGGGATATCCTTCTCCATCATGTCTCTCTATAATAATTGGAACGTTTCCTTCCCAAAGAGGTAATGGCTTTTGGGGTTTGGAAGAGATGGGGGTCTTCCATGTGTGTCCAATGGTGAGGTGAATGCCAAGTGTGCTGTGGTTAGCACCCTGTGTCTGCTGGAGTGGGGATGATACTTCTCTTCAAAGCAGAAGCAAAGTGCTCCTGGCAGTGTGGTTTCCCTTTCTCCTCCATCTCTCCGTGCTGTGCTGGCATCCCAATGCCAGTAGTGTCTCTCTAGAATCAGGAGCACAGCTGGCAGGTTTTTCTGGTGGTCCACATAGCCACACCTGATCAGCACGGGTTGTTGTCGTAAAAGATAAGCCCAGGGCTATGCAGAAAATGCCAATAATTTCACTCCTAGATGCCTGGTCCTCTGTCCTTTGCTCTAACCACTGGAATTTTTCTCAAAGGGCCAGAGCTCTACATTCCTACTAATTGGAACGGACAAGGGGCCTGAAGGACAGAAATTGGCAGATGTTGTGAGGTAGAAGAATTTAGATACAGAACTTGAAATACAGATATAAAATGGCCATTTCTTGGTGCAGTGGATTGGATATGGAATTCAGGTCCAAACTCAGCATGAACCAGAACATTAGTGCGATGCATCCATAAAATGAGGAGGAACGGTTTTAAAATGAAAGAGAGGAGATTTAGATGAGACATTAAGAAAAAATTCTTTCCTATGAGGTTGGTGACACACTGAACAGGCTGCCCAGAGAAGTTGTGGCTGCCCCATTCCTGGAGGTGTTCAAGGCCAGGTTGGACAGGGCTTTGATCAATCTGTTCTACTGGAAGGTGTCCCTGCCAATGGCAGGGGTGTGGGACTTGATGATCATTAAGGTCCCTTCCAACTCTAACCATTCTGTGATTTTGTGTCAAGTTCTTAACTAACAGGCTGTTTATAAAGGCAGTGTGTGTCACAGAGGAGCAAAGAAATAAACCCAGTGCATCTGAATGCCTCATCTCCCTCCCTTATGTTCTTGTGTGTCAACCTTCATATTGGTAGGCGTTCATATCCTCCAGCAGGGCTTGAACTTCCACCCTCCTGGCCTGCAGGCAGAAATGTTGCTCTCTGAGCATCACTGACATGTATGGCTCTCAGTCAGAAATGATGTCAGACACCAAAGGGTACAAGCTGAGCACAGCCAGGGAGCGAGCTCTACCACTGTGCGGTGCGCCTGTCAGTTCACAGGAGCAGGGCAAGGTCAGGCGAGGTCCCTTCTTGGAGAGGAGTCGGTGAACAGATGCTTTTTGGAATGAGGAGAGATCACAGGAGGCTGGGGAAGGTGCTCCTGGCAGCGGCAAGGGAGGTGGGTTGCACTACTCCCGAAAGCCATGTCAGGTACACTTGAAGACTATGTCAAGACATAGCAAGGCTAAATTATTTAGCTCTCACAAACAGCTTTAATAATTTCAGTAAACTGGCTTTGCAGAAGGGCAGAGCATTTCTATCCCGTTTCCTAGAGGGGCTCTGTGAAGAACTGCTATTAGATCACGTGGGCTGAATTGACTGTCCGTTACTGGCCATTGAGTTTCATACCGTTATTCCAGCCTTGAGTTCAGTAACTCGCATTAGATTAAAGCATGCCTTCCAGAAAGGCTTGGTCTTTGAGGACATCAAGGGAAACGGAAGCCAGCATTTTCTGTAGAAGCTTGTTCCAGGGGATTAATTTGGTTAATCATCCATGTTTTTATTTTTTGTTTCTTTTTTTTAAGAAAAGTATTAAAATGTCTGGTTTGAATTCTCCTGATAACAGCTTTTGCTGTTTCACTTTCTATATCTTCTGCTATTTTAAAGTATCCTTCCATTCTCAGTTTGACCCTTGTATGTCGGGATTTTGTCCTTAAATTCTCAGAGCTTTATAACAAGAGCCTTGCTTTCTTCTTGCTGTTAAGTTTTTTAGCAATGTAGGAAAAACCAGCAGCAGCTCCTTTCTGCTGTGCCTCCTGTGCTGCTTCTCGTTTCCCTTTTGAGCCTGTATCATCCCTGGTTTGTTGACTCTATCCTCACAGGCAACCAGGGCAGAAGCACTTCTTACAGTGTTACCTTGGCAATATGATGGAGGGAACTAAACCCAGGTGTCCGTGTCAGTACCCTCAAGGTCTTTCTCACTGATATTCCATACATTTTACCCAGTGCTATAATTCCTAGTGATTCTTCATTCTTGAGGAAACCAAGGTGAAGTCTGAAACCCAAGCATTACCTGGATGGAGATACGTGGAGCCAAAGGTGGCTCAGCCCATCAGTGGAAACATCTCTTGGTTTTAATTTTTTATCAATTCTTATTCAAGAATTCTTATCAATTTCTTATTCAAGAAATCCAGACTAGCTGTGAAGTCACTTTTCAGCTCTGCACTACACACAGTCCCAGTGCGTGGCTGCAATTAAGGTCCATTCAAACCATGTAATCCACAATTTAGCAGTGAAGCAGTAGAAGCCCAGTAGAAAACAAGACCAAAAGGAGTGTGTTCTTCTACTGGGTTCATATTGCTTACATGAAAGAGAGATATGTTGTTCTGTCTCCAATTTAGCACCAGTGTGGCCTGTGGTATAGAACAAATTGTTGAGCATGACATCCCCTTTCATATATATATGAAAGAGGCTGACATGCTCAACGATACACATTTGTGAGATACATACATATACACGCATATATATGTTATCTCAGATCAAAATCATTAAATAAACAGGCTTCCAAATTCTTAGCTGTCTTGGTGAAGACAGGACCGAGCGCATTTTAATTTCTTTCCTCCTTCAGACTGGGAAGTTTGGGGGATGCTCTGCAGCCATGGTTGAGTTCAGCTTGTTTAGTAAGCGCTGTCAGCTCCTCGCTTTGATATGTTAATATGACTAAGGGTTTCCCACAATTCCCTTGTGAGTGGCAGTCCTTTGCTCCGGTGGTTGTAGCAGACTGGGAAATTTCACTGTTGCCTTTGGCTTTAGCCAACTCCCCTGCCAGTCAGAGCATGCCACCCATAAACTGCCTGTCAATCACCCGTCACTTCTAAAGGGGGTTTCAGTCAGCCAGGGCAACTCGACTTTTTGACAATGTAATTACGGCCCTCGCATCCGCGGTAGGGGCCTGAGCGGGGCTGAGAGAATTTTATTGATTGTTCAGAAGGGAAATTTATCACTGTCTCCAGCTCCGTTCGCACTTTATTCCCTGAGAAACTCTCCTGACAAGCTATGGGAGAGAAGTTTAGCATGGTGGCCTTGGCTGTTCTTGCGCCTTTGTCCTTTCCAGGGAAACCGGACTGGAGATACCAGCAGATACTGAGCAGAGGGCAGGGGCCGGCTATGGAGGCAGCATCAGTGAGATGCTACATCAGTAGGCAAGGACACCTACAGCCTAATTCACGGTCCTAACACTGTTATTACCAGGGATGGAAAAATTTTCAAGGCCTTTTCCATTCTGCTCCATTTTTTAACCGTCCTGTGTAGGTGAGGTCATTATTTCATTGTGTCCCCTCAAAGCAAATTATGCCTCTTCCTACACCAAAGTCCAGCATTTTTGCTGTGTGTTTAGGTGAAACTTTGCCCGTAGCAATCCTGTGATGATGCAGGGCGTGAATATATGAGCCTGTTCCTTGCATTTTGGACTCATAATCTATGCCTCTCCAACTAGATGGAAGATGCTACAGATTTAATATAACGTTACATTCACGTTTTCCAGACTGTAAAAACTGTGTGGTAAAGAAAGAAAACAACGTCCAGAGAGTTTTGGTTTAATACCGTACTGATTTATAATTAGCAAAATTAAAACAGAATTGTCAGTGGTTGTTTCAGTCCTCTACAGTAATGGATTGTCCTCCTGCAAAGAATGTCCCTGCACTTGCAATGGATGCTGGGAGTGGAAGATGACATTCTAGAGGCAATTCTGCACTTCTATCCCAGACTTCCCTGCATCCAAACCAATCTTATACATTTTCAGTGTTAGCTCAGGAAAAGAAGCATTTTTTTTAATCAGTTGAACCAATTATTAATTTTAATCACTTTTAATCAATAATAAAACACAAAATATTTGTGATCTGTGCACTGTGCTCTGCAGAGCCTATGCATTCCTCAAGAGATCAAACATTTAATCAAATGCTTCTTGCTTTTCCTCCATTAAGCAGTATTATGTATCTGTGCTGAGTTTGAGATTAAGAGATCATAGACAACATGAGAGAATTTGTTCTGCTTTACTCACATATTAAAAAGAAAATCTTCCCAGGGGAAAAAAAGAAAAAGGAAAAAAACAATGTGTAGCAGGGGGATTCAAGACAGGGTGCAGAGATCTGCTAGAGATAAGATGTGCTTTTTTACCTTACTGAAGTGTTCATCCATCCAACACATGTTATTTCGCACTAACTGAAGCCATGGATTTGCACACCCCCGTTACACCAGGGGTTCAGATCTTTTTCCCCTTTCTGGGCTCACTTCCATAGGCTGGTTTTCCTTAGATGCTAGTTATTCTGTGTGGTGGTTGCAGGAGGATTTTTTGCCCTTTGTGACAGCATTTTGCCTTTCAAGACCTTGACTTTAACATGATGCATTAAAGCAGATGGCTCTTGAACAGAAGGCTAAGCTGCCTTGAATCCCCTTGTGTTCACTGGGGGTTAAGAAACTGCACTTAGGCACTTCCCATGGAGTAACTAATGTACAATGACTTGTTTCTTCACTTTCTTATTCACAAATACAAGATGACCATTAGATTTTAAAAACCTAGCAGATGGGGGGGAAAAAACCCAGAGAGCTGGATTCAGGGAAAACTACTGTGTCTTTTATGGCTTGCCCTTCTCTCTATCAGAGATGGATCGATTGTCTTTGATTTAAATTTGTCGGTTGCTCTGAATTTTGGTGCTGATCTTAATGAGGAAAAAATGTGATGTAGAGAGATGAGAGATGAGTGCTGATATATACGTAAAATATAATAGATACAGAGTATAGCTACTGTATTAGCTTGAGTTTCTTGAATGGGGGGAGGTCTGGGATGAAATAGTTACCTCTTAAATTTTTGAATATTACATTGAAATACCCTTTCCAATTCTGGCCCCAGCTGCAACTGCGGAAGAGAACTGAGGAAGAGAAGCAATCAACAACAAAATCAGGGCGAACTTTCACCCCAGATGGGAGAAAGCCTCAAAAGTGTGGCAAGCTGGACTCAGACCTGGGTTTTCTCAGGGCTGAGGCAGACTGAGGCAGGCAAGGACCTTCCATTGGGGCTCATCCTCACTTTTCCCCCGTGTCTAATTCTCTTTCATCGCGTGCCGGGGAAGCAGAGAACTGATCTTAGCATTTAAATGGCCGTGCCGCCCCACGTACCCGCTCCCGCGGGCAGACGTTCCCCGTCTCGTTCGGCAGCGGCGCGGGAGATTAACTGGCAATAACGTAAAATGTTAACAGCTGTGCACGGCTCACGATGGCATCCGTGGTAGGTGGCTGCTGCGTTTGAAGCTGCCTGCTCCTGGTGTCAGTTTAAAGAGGTTTTTCCTGCCTGGCACTTCTGGTTGTGGGCTATTCGCAAGTGTGGAGCATAGGTTTCGTGTCAGGCTTGCTGGTTTATGCATTGAAGGAGCTGGTAAAATTTTTCCCCTTCCTTTCTGGACTGATGCAACCTGAGAAAGTGACTGGGTAATCTGTAATTAAAGGACATGTTTGGAAACGTTTGCGTTTATGGGACAGCCCGTAGGGATGGTACTCTTTCTGCAGTGTAATGGAAAGAGCAACGATGAATTTCTATTGACCTGTTTAATCACAACAGTCCCTCCCATCCTCAGTCACATACTCCTTGCTTTCTTGAGGGTGCCATTGAAAAATGTTGGAAATACATTGGAAATGTTTTAAGGTGAAAACTGGTTTCATGAAACATTCAGCAAGGTTAGGTCACTTTCAAGGATATTTCCTAGTGGAAAAAATCAAAATTATTCACTTTGTCCTCTTATTTGGATGATGTTAGATTTGTTTTTCCCACTGGGAGAAGGAAGATGTGTAATTCTGGCATTTTTCTTTCATCTGGACTTTCATAGTATTATTTTTAATATTATATCTGTTTCATATCAACATTTCTTCACCAGTGAAATGCAATGTTTTTACAGAATAAAACTGTGACATTAATACAAAGAAAAAACAAGTGTTCCAAAAGTTTGGGGGAGGTATGTGGAATTTTTTCATTCTGTGGAAGATGTTGAGGGTTTGGCCTCATTTGAATTTGCAGTGAAATCACATCTGGTTAGCTGAAGACTTGGGTTTCATCCTCCAGAACCCACTTATAAGGGGTTCATCACCCCTATTTTACATGAGAGAAGGAAGAAGTCAGAGACATGCTGAAGCTGTGTCTTCACTGGTCTTTGGATGAGTGATCTACCAGGCAGATTAAAAGCTGATCCATGAGCCACAGGAAACATGGCAGCCTGAGTCCAAAACAGTACCCCAAATTCCCTGCCCTGGTGGTGTGCAGCAACATGCCCTCATGGCCAAGAAAGCCAATGGTCTCCTAGGGTGCATTAAAAAAAGCATGGCCAGCAGGTCAAGGGAGGTCATCCATCCCCTCTACTTTGCCCTGGAGAGGCCACACCTGGATTACTGTGTCCAGTTCTGGTCTCCCCAGTTCAAGAAAGATAGTCTATTGGAGGGCTACAAGGATTGATACAAGGGTATGGAGCACCTCTCTGATGAGGAAAAGCTGAGAGACCTCGGTCTGTTTAGCCTGGAGAAGACCGAGAGGGGGATCTTATCAATGCTTATAAATATCTAAAGGGCAGGTGTCAAAAGGATGGGGCCAAACCCTTCTCAGTGGTGCCCAGTAACAGGACAAGGGGCAATGGGCACAAACTGGAACACAGGAAGTTCCATCTGAATATGAGGAAAAAGTTCTTTACTATGAAGATGCTGGAGCACAGCACAGGCTGCCCAGAGATGGTGTGGAGTCTCCTTCTCTGGAGATATTAAAAACCTGCCTGAATGTGTTCCTGTCCAACCTGCTCTGGTGACCCTGTTTTGGCGGGGAGGAGAGAGGATGGGATGATAAGACTAGATGATCTCCAGAGATCCCTTCCAACCTTCCAGCCCCTGCCATTCTGTGATTCTGAGATTCTGTGATCAGAGCCTCTCCATGAAGGAATTCTGCCCAGAGCCATGCACATGATAGTGCCGCAAGGAAGATGGCACATGATAGCTTTGTGCATTAGCACCTACCAAGGTTCACGTGAAGGCACCAAGCAGGTCCAACTTTCCTGTCTCAGTCTGCCTGTTGCTTGCATAAAGCTTGTGCCTGATGCTGGGTTTGGTCCCACACAATGAGGCCATCAGATAAGCTATGGGTCGAATCCATGCTCAAATTCAGTCGAAAAAACCTGGAGTGATCCTTAGCGCCCAGCACGGAGGCTGCTGCAGGTTGCCTGTGAAAGTCAAAAAGCTGATAAACTCACAGGTGTCTCAAGGGTTAATGAGCTGTTATAAATTAGAAAGGACCTCCTATTTTACCTCAGGATATGAATAAAAAGCTTTCTGCATGGCTGTGTGACAGAAGAAGTAACAGAAAAGCTGTCTGCATCTCCCCAGGAGCTGCCCACACAAACCAGTTTTTCCTGCAGGACTGCATGGGGGTGGAAAGACATCTCCCACTTTCAGAGCAGAGACATCCTTGTCTTTCTGAGATGCATAGTGGGGAAAAAAAAACCCCAACAGACTCCTCTCATTGCAAAACAAGCTAGAAATGTCATGCAAATGGTAATATACCTAGGATTGGAATTATCGTGTATTCCTAGGATTGGAATTAACAGGGAGCAAAAGTGAGCTGGAGACCTTCAGAGTTCAGGCAAGCATTTTTAAACACACATGAACAAGTAGGGAAGCAGCTCTCATCCTTCCTTTTCTGATTCCCTACATGTTATGGCCAATGACTGGAATTTTGACCACAAGAGTTGAGGCAGCTGGAACATTTTTTAAAAAAAGTCCTCATGTAATCCATGTTCATGAAACAATTTCTTCAGGTCCTTAATTAAGGATCTGGGGCTTCAAAGTCCATTTGACCATAGTGAGGTGTAGCAGCACAGCTGTGTGTTATCCTGACCAAGGAGGCTTTCTAGAAAAGATTTTCTATTCTTTTTCACTTAAGAAATCTTATACATTATTATTTTTATGGTTCATTTTATTAACTGAAGCAGCAGCAGCAAGAAGTCTCTGTCCCTGATCTAAAACTATATTTAAAAAAAAAATATCTCTTTTCTGAAGCACCCATTTCCAGTGGATGTATTGTCATTTATCACTCTGACATTTGGAAATTTTAAGAATGACCAAGCTAAGTGTGAGTAGGCAGTGCAACCTGGATGGGGAAAAAGGAATAATAAGGGATTATGACAGTGGAGAGGGAGCTGGGTTCCTTAGGCAGTCTGACACCTGAAATGCTGCAGTAAATTGTTTTGTGTTTTATTACAGAGACTTTTATACCAGTGGTGTGGGGGGTTTTTCTCTCCTTTTTAATCATAGCTATAATCCATTGAATTACATTTTTAATACTGTCTCTTGCAAAATTCTTTTCTTTTTGGGGGGGAATATAAACTGCATGTTTCTTTTCACTTTGTTCATGGGAATTGAAAGATCTTATTCTCACTCACACTAAAGATTTACAACATAGCTGCAGCAGATTGACAGATTATCTGCAGTATAACTTGTGTAGTCATGGTGAGTAGATTGTGTGTCTGAGCCTGCAGTTCTTGTAAATTCCTTTTGTGGTACAAAGGGATCTCATTACCTTAACTTTAAAGCACCAATAAACTCTCAAAAGGTGTAAAAGAGCTTTATAGTTTGTCAACACTGCAAACAAACCGTGTGTTCCTAACCTTAGTTAATTGATTTGTGGTAAATAGGAGTGAAGATGAGATGCAGCAGGATCCTGGCCCTGTGTAGTTAGAGGAGAAGGGTTCAAAATTTGCTGTCCCATGTTAGAAGAGGAAAATTGCTTAAAACATTTAAACAGCTTTTGGGAGAAAGACCAGCAGTCCCATGGTAGGTTTAGGGCTGGAACCAGTCGTCCTAAAACCCATTTAAGGAGTCTAGTTTCTACCAACATTCCTGTGCATAATCCAGATTTTCCAGCTCTGCCTGACTCTGGATGCACCTCAAACTGGTGGCTGTCAGGCTTGGTCAGGAGGTTCCCTGGGTTTCTAAAGTTACGTGGCAACATATACTCCAGGAAGTCTGGGGCTTCAGTTTTCCATCTAAGCAACATGTCCTCTTGTCAACAAAATTCTTCGATCTGGAGCAACCCCATAGGTTTAAGGTGGAATTCATCCAGCGATACAGAAATGTGCGAAAGGTAAGAGTTCCTTTCAGAGCAAACTGAAATCATTAAACAGTGGTTGGGGAATTTTTCTTCTTCTCTTCTTGACATAAAAAAGAGCATGGCATTAGACATGTCAGAATTGCCTTGTTCTTAATAATTTTGCCAGGTCTATACAAGATTGCATTTTCGCATCGTGCTTGCAACACGAAGCATAAACCAGGGTCCTGGTGCCAAGATGTTCCTTAAGCTACGATTTGTGATTAGTTCACTTTGGAATTTGCTTTCAAGTCCATTGCATTTCTGGCTTGCCATTTGACAACATGGTTCTACTCTGCTCAGTATTTAAAGGTGTTTCTGTCAAGTTATTTAGTAAAATGTCCAATTCTTACTTTGCCTGCAATAGCATTTTAAGTCTAGAGGCTCTGTCCCTGTCCCTTTAACATGAAGGCACTTCTGCTTTAGTTCTCAAGATGTGTTTTCTTTCTAATCTGAGCTTAGTTAATTATTAAAAATGAGTTCAATAATTGAGGAGTTATACAGAGTCATCTATTTTTCAGTACTTTTGAGTGTTTCTGCTTGCAGTTCTTTTTTTTGGGAGAAATAATTTAAATATACTGCAGCTGTTGGTCTTTTAAAACTTCTGCTCTCAATCAAGTAATTTATTTACTTGTTGCACAGTCCAGTCTCAGTCACTGAAGGTTATTTTATGAATCCTCCAGGTTTCATCTGAAATAGAGTTTGTTTTCAAGGGGAAACAAGAAGGCTCTGCAATCCCAAAGGGTGGTCCTGAAGAGACAGGAGTCTTTGTTCCACGAAACCTCCTTTAGCTATTCATGATCTTTGTAGAGAGTTCATTAGTTCTTTGAAGGAGAGAAGCTGGAGAAGATCTTTGAGAAATTAAGGTTGTCTCCCAGCTGGAGGTCATTCCCTCCTGAGATGTTTATGAGCACATTTCCCCTTCCCATTTAAAAGCTGGGTGTAGGAGTGCCTCTGAAAAGTGGTGTATCTTACCCAGTAAGCCCATCCCTGATAGGTGAGCAGAGGCCTGGAAACTTCTTCAAGAAGGAGTACTTTGATTTGGCTGTCTGCTAGCTGTTTGGCTGCTCAGTTACCTGAGAAAGGTCCATTTCAGGCACCTGGAATGGCATCAAAGGTATCTATGTGGATCTGGCAGTTAGGACACAGGACTTAATGTCAGACCAGTGTCTTTCTGGAGAAGCAGCTGGAGGCCAATCGTACATGTCAAATTACACGTTAAGGTACCTGAAACCAACCCATAGTTTTCAAACCAGGTCAAGTCAGCTGCGGACTCCAGTGGTGAAAGTGACTCAGGGGCTTGGTGGGTGCTGTGCTCTTTTTCAGACTATCGTTGGTTAAACCTGTTCAGTACTGAAGCTGGAGAACACAGGGGTTGTATATTTTCCGATAACTGGAACTATGTGAGATATAGGTCACAATGCAATACTTCCCTTCAAAAAAAAAAAAAAAAAGTGAAATATTAGGGTTCCCAGCTGTAAATTGTTTCCAGAAAGGGGAATAGATGATCTTAAACAGCAACGGGTGATGGCTGTTTGAGAAAGAGTGTAGTATATTTCTGTGTGGATATATGATGGGCTTCATCAAAATCATAGGGATAGGCATATGTTATAGTTAAGGCAAAGAAGCCTCAGTTATGGTCCCTCCATGATAACACACCAGAAAACTCACCACTCCTTCTAAATAATCTAAATAACCCCTTCTAAATAAAAGGAAAAGATAAAACGAACTGTGTAATGGGAGACAGGGAGGCTGGGAGAGCACAGTAGGAAGTCAAAAAAAGAAAAAGGAAAAAAAAAAGGAGGGGTGTTTGGATACCTTCAATACTCTTTCTTTTTTTTTAAGAAGAAAAAAAAAATTGAGAAGATTTTACTTAAAATTTTTATTTCAGAGCTTGGAAGTGGAATAAATCCTGAACGAAGGCTTTTCCATTAGAGCATAATTTGAACGCAGAATGGTGGTTTGCACCTTTTAATGATAAAAGTTGTTGCCCAGCAGTGTTTTTATAATGGTTGCTGTAGTATGTGTGTGACAGATGTTCACAATGGGAGTCAGTTGTGTGTCTGGCCGCAGATGCACGCAAACACATATTAAGACATGCACACAAATCAGTACTATAAACAAAATGTCCAGAGCTGGAGAAAAATTGTGTGCTGCTCAACATGCAGATGGCTGCTGTCAGTCGTTTGCTTTTATGTGAGTCCTAAAAATTCACGAGGATCACTCAATGAAAGAAGGTAAATGAATAAAGATGATGAGACTGCTGCTAGTAAAAGAATGCACATAGGCTGATATTAAGAGGGATTTTTTTGAGCTGGCTAAAACCGTGTTGAGGATGAGCTGTCACAAGGATAATCTTTGATGTGTGTGTTCATGGATGGGGCAGGGTGTATCTTGTCTATGTCTGTATCAGAAAACAGCGTGGCCCAATAGAAGGAGGTCTGTAGAGGGAATGATGCAAGCGCTGAGAATGCAGAGTCCACACTGTCTGTGTTTTGGGGTCTGGTATAGGGTCATTCTAGTCTGGTTCTGTTAGCATCTAAAGAGTATTATATGTCCTACTGGATTACAGTTTCTGCATTGGTTTCATCTAAAGGAAATTCCTTTGATGCATCCCCAAACAGTTGCAAGATATGAACTCAAGCACATTAACTGATGGATATCTGGGAGATTTGCTTAGTTGTTAAGTCGAGAAGTTTCAAGTCTGATTTAAGAAAAAAGAGGAGATAACAAGCCAGAAGTACCTCAGATAGGTTTAGATGCCCATCATTGACACACAGAGCAGGTGCTCAAATTTACTTCAAGATGACAAAGTATAAAGACCTGATTCTTCCTTCTGTCATTTTGCTGTGAATTTATTGACTTGGACGGGCTATTCCTTATTTCCATGTTCATTAAGGAAAGATTACGGACACTAGAGTATAAGCAAAAAGAAAGTGAAACAGCATATGGAGAGAGAGAGAAACTTGCTTAAAATAATTTGAAAATGATTTATTGGAAGCAACCTCTACCCTCAGTGATTTCTGGTGTTATTACTTTTCTATAGTTCAGCCAGGGAGGACAGTAACTTGCTGTGGGCTAAAGGTAAATTATGATCTACTGCAAAGGAGGGAAGGAAGAAATATACTAAAGGTGGGTGTGTGAGGTACACACTCTCCCCTGATGGTGTTCAGTGTGTTGGATCTCACTGGACCAATCTGTTCCAAAGCCTGCTGGGGAAAAAGAAATATCAAGAGTTAAAGCAAACTTCATGAAGCGAAGAAGGGAGGGCGAAATGGCAAGATGTTTCATTGCTGGGCCTTGTTGCACACAGACTTGGTAGTATGTCCACTGAAGAGGAGGGAACTTGGGAATCTGCAGTTGCAACCTTGCTATTATCTTCCAGTGGTGGCCTAAGGTTGCTGATGAAGAGGACTTTTCTTCACCTTGCAGTTGTGCTGACCCATGTATTCACTCTTCTTACCAAACCTGTAACCCATCCCCACCCCCAGGGATGTTAAATGACCTTCACATCAACTGAACCTTAATGCTGAAACTATATTTTCAAATCCAGCCAGATTAAGGCCTCACCAAGAATAAATTTCAGCAGTGTGTTCTGAGATTCAAGTTTTAGCAAAAAAAATCTCCGAAGTTACAACACTCAAAATAGAATGGGATTCTATTTCTACTTTTGGATGAAAAAGACTGAAATAAATACTTTTCATATGAAACGTTTAAGCCACTTAACCCAAGATTTCAAAAAATGATCCCGTATTTTGGATCCTCCCTTGGAGACAGCTCTGAGACAACCTTGTGTTGCTGGCTGAGATTGTAGTGACTTAAAATTTTTTGAAACTAGTGATATTTATCTTTCCATGTCACTGAGATGTTACTAATAGAAGCATGTGTTTTTGTGAATGCAAGTTACCTGTGAGCCTAGAGTTACCACACGTTGTTTTGGACACTTAACTGGGGAATCTGCTAATTCAAAGTGCTTTTTGCACTCCGAGAAGGATGGTGGTCCCTGCAGATAGTGCTTTTCTCCACTGATTATAAAGAGTGCTTAAGAAGAGGGCGTTTCTTATATAGGGAATTAAGTTTGGGGGAAAGAAACTGAACTTTAGCTTCCAACACTTGTTGAGTAAACTTCTTTCCAGCACATTTTTTTCAGCTTTTGGAGTCCAATGAAGATGAAAGGTTTGAAATGAAGACATTGCTTGGAAAGGCCTGCATTTCTGATGCAACCAGATCTGCATAAATCCTCTTTTTAGCATTAATCCCATCTCTCCTACACAGCATCAAAAAGCAATGGGTGACTATGGCATGACTGAAGCAAGGCAGTGTTTTCTAAGCATGCTGCTCCTGAGTTTTTTTTATGTTGGTTGACTTGCTTTTTTAATGCTTTTTAATTATTTCTTTTTTCAGGCTGGATGCCCAAAGTAGCTTTCACACTCTTGAATGTATCAGCTCATGCTAATGACAGACGATTAGTGCTCCAGGAACCTGTTGACTGGCAACCTGGTGATGAAATCGTGGTGGGCAGGACAGGCATTGGAGATGCACAGCAGCAAGAAGAAATGGCTGTTATTGAGTCTGTGAACAACACGGAGCTGTACCTTAAATCACCGCTCAGGTATCTTTTCAAGGGCCACAGAGATTTCTGTAGCAGAGAGCTAAATTAGGGGAAAATTTGGTCAAAGTGAGGATTTACACTTTCCTGTGGGACATAATAACTACACAAATCCCTTTAATAAAGGTGGCCAGAGATATTTCAGTTCCTCACTCCCCCTAAAGCTAGTGAACGTTCAATCCTGAATGCTTCTCACTATGCCTAAATTCTGTATCATAACCATGAACTCAGGAAACCTTTGAAGCAGAAAACACTGATGGCCAATACAGTCCAGTGGCCTCAGCATAGGGTTGACAAAGAATTTTCCTGCATAGGTAATTTCTTGAGAAAGCACATTTTTTCACAAAAAGCGTCTGACTTCTGAAAAAAAATAATATAAATCCTCCCTTCTTGACTGATTTACTTAATCTGACTAAAAACACACTCAAAGTGAACTACTTCAGTTTGGAGATACTGCTCTGTGTTTTCACTGAGCTGTAGTTTCCCTGCTTTGCAATCTTCTGAGTGTGGAGATCTTGGTCAAACTATACTTCTTAGCATCATAATCGAGGGCCTCGGTGTTGAAAAATGTTATCTGTTTGGGAGGCAACCCAAATCCAATGCTCAGAAAGACTAGTGGTATCATTTTCAGAATTAACTGGGGCTTGAGAAAGGAAGTACTGATGTTTTTCACCAAAATATGTTTTGCAAAGACGAAAAAAGTTCAAGAGATGAAATATTTTGGTGTAAAGATACATAATGTAAGGAAAATTTGTGAGCTTGAGAGACAAAAAGATGAAAATAAACATCAGCTGAGGAAAAATATACCTAGACCATATATGCAGATGCATTAGATATGCCACTGTCCACAGTGAGATAGGAGTGAAGCCAGCTCTGAATTCAGATAGTTGGAGTCAGCAGCTTAGGGTAAAGCATCGTTCTTGCCATCCAGCAGATGCAGATACTTTTGTATTTTTTTTGTGTCTTTCCTCAGGTACTCCCATAACGTCGGAGAGGGATGGGTGACCGGCCAAAGCCCGCCTTTGAGTGCTGTGGTGGCACTGATTAGTAGAAGGATTGTTGTTCAAGGAATTGTCACAGCGGAGAGGATGTCCCACCTCAGACAGTGTGCAAAAGCAGGTGTTACAAGAGGTGAGGAGGTCTTTTCTCACTGAAATGTCCTGAGGAGGAAAATTGCTCCATTAAAATCACATTGTGGTATCACTGCGTATCAGAGATCTTTCTTGGTAAGGTAACTTTGAGACATACCATCACCAGGAAAGCGAGTTTATCTTTCCAAACATTGTTTGACATTGAAGCATGAAGTCTCGGGAGTTGTAATGCATTTTATTGTAATATCTCAGATGCACTATTTTCACATTGTTGTTTCAAGCCATCTTGGGAAAGACCCTTTAGTTTTGCCTGAGCCTAAGGGTGTAGAAAAGAAAGTGTCTTCTGAAAACATGTTTCGGTGTACATAATATTTTAAATTTTTAATTGTGTTTACTATTTAGTCACTTTAAGAAGAAGGAAAAATGAAACAGCCCAATGCTGTTTGTACTTTTTAGTGTAAAATATTGAGACGTTGTTTAGTGTTTAGGGATACAAAGGAAAAAAACCAACCAGGTGATGGTTTCTTGCAGCATTTAGTAACACTGGTGAAATGTATCTCAGTTCTATTTTAGTTTTACTTGTATGAAATGCCACAGAGTTTGACAGGTGGCTTCCAGATTTACACCAGCTGATGAGGAAGCAGAATCAGACACAGTGATTATAATTTGAGGAGAGTTAGGTTATCTGGCAACCCAGGTGTAAGTTTTCCTTTAAAAATAAAATGCCTTGGGCTTTCAGACTGTGACACAAGACTTCATTTGATATCCCGCAGCCAACTGCTTATATTACTCATAGATTTATGGTCCATTTTCTGTGGAACTCATAAATATAGTCTCTGAAATGTGCTAACCGTTTGAGGTTTTTATTTGAGTGAAAGGATAGGAGGATTTCTCAGAGGAGTCACCAGAAGATGAGTGGGCAGTGTTGTTTGTGATTAATTTACCTTCTTTTAAAGAAAATTGAGCATTACTGAGCATAAGCAGGCAGTGCTGGAATTTTAAATCCCTTCTGCACATCCACTGAACAAGCCCAAGTTGCACATTTGTAGCCTGAATCCCTTCATACCAAAATATCCTAAGCACAGACCTGGGGAAGGATGTCTTTCAGGAATGCCTGTGCCTTCCCCAGCCCTATGATTTACCTTCCTTGTCTTCAGACTGTGGGTAGTAACAGTTCCTCACCCATCTGCAGGGACGGCGGGGAAAGCAAGAGTTTTAAATAAATTTCAAAATGTTCTCATTTCAGTTCAGCCGTGCCCAATCACCTTTTCACGAGCCTCACCCAAGGTAAATCAATGTCAAATCCATCTTCCCCATGCATAGGACTATTTAAAATTGAACACAAGGAACTTTCCAAGGCATAAAACTGCCACGGCTTCCTGCTGGTTTTAATATATATTTCTGTAAAAATGTCCAGACTCTTAGGGAAGGCACCATGAGAGTATTTAGAGGGAGTATCAAGTTTGCTTGCCTGTAGCTATTTGTCTCTGGGCCCATGTTTCAGATCACTGCTGGAGATGGAGTCAATATGATGGGTCTCATGATGTTGCTTGGGACACTCTGCACATCCCGTGGTCACCATGGAGAAGTAACACTGACAGCTCCCACCGGCTTATATTCTAGGTGGCTCCAGGTGTCTGTACAAGCGAAGTGAGAGGCAGCTGGGGTCCCGGGACCTGGGGGCCATCGTGGTTGTGGAGGCCTTCCATGGAGAGGCGAGTCAGCTCCAGGTGGAGGGGGTCCAGTTCCGTCATGTGGGCCAAGCATTTCGGCAGCTCTGCAGCGCCCTGACTGTTGCTGGCAATGCATGGATGGCAGGTGAGATGGCTACACAGAAGATGGACCCCAGTAATCTCAAACGTTCACATTTTCCTGCTCAAAGCTGGGGTGGATGTCCTTAAAACCTGCTCAGCTCTTGAGTCAGTTGACAAACTGGATTGGTAAAAGTGAGAAAACAGAATCACAAAAACCTCACCTGTGATCTAAGAAAACCTCACCTGTGATATAAGCCCAGGTGAAACTTGATGGAGTACTTTAAGCTGCTTTAGTTCCTTTGTGTCTCTGGACAGCTTCTTCCTAAAATAATATTTCATTTTAATGCCAAACCTCCAAGTTGATGCGCTACATGTAACTCTGGAAATGAAAGGACTAATACTCCATGAGGGAACCCAGAGGACGCTCAGGGCTGTGTGGTAGCATAGGCCAGAATTTAATTCTAATAATAAATAATGAAGCTGAAGGTTAAGGAATGTATTAAGTTCTTTTGATTTTGTCACTGACAAACTCTCTTAACTTTGTCACCTCTGTGAAAGTGGCAATGAGGGCTCTGAAGACTGGTGGTGGTAAGATCAAGTTAGGTGGGCTCAAATAACATTTTAAGGGTACTGGATGGGACTTTCCCCACCAGCTAACCCACACTTACACCTTTCCTATGCCATCTTGAACACTGACTGAGGATCTAAGCTTTCTGGTGGCAGAAGGCAGCACTGGTTATGATCCCAGAGTACAGTGGGCAGGTCAACGTGTCTGGATAGACAAGTCCTCATTGTCCTCACTGCCCTTCTGAAACATTCCTCCTCTCCTTCAATCCCACTTCAACCAACCAACTGCCTGGGATCCTACCCTGTCTTCTCACTGGATCTCCTCCTCCTTTCTCACGATAGTAGACCACCTACTTTCACCCATTTCTACACCCAGGGCCCTTCTTTTTTACTACAGCTGTGTCAGCAATGCCTGCCATTTGGCAAAGATCTGCCAAATGAGTAAGGGTGGGCAGCTGCAACCAAGCAATCACAAAGGAGCCAAAAGGATGAATTGCCCAGCATCAAAGGATGAGGAGATAATATAAAACTGGACCTATTGGCATGAGTCTAGTAGAGGGCCACGAAGATGATCAGAGGACTGGAGCACCTCTACTGTGAGGACAGGCTGAGAGAGCTGTGGACATTCAGCCTGGAAAAGGCTCCAGGGAGACCTTATACCAGCCTTCCAGTACCTAAAGGGGGCTACAGGGGAGATGGAGAGGGACTCTTGATCAGCGAGTGGAGCATTAGGGTGAGGGGTAATGGTTTTCAACTGCAAGAGGGGAAATTTAGATGAGATATTAAGAAGAAATTCTTTCCTGTGAGGGTGGTGAGAAACTAGCCCAGGTTGCCCAGAGAAGATGTGGATGCCCCATCCCTGGAAAGGTTTAAGGCCCGGTTGGATGGGGCTTGGAGCAACCTGGTCTAGTGGGAGGTGTCCCTGCCCATGGCAGGGGGTTAGAACTAGATGATCTTTAAGGTGATCCTTCCAACCTGAACCATTTTATGATTCTATGATTTTCCCAACCTTCAAGCTACAGTGTGCTTTTTGTGCTCACAGCACTCATTTCTTTCCAGGCTCCTACATACGAGGCTGCTGTGTTTTGGACTCCTTTTGCCAAGGACTCCGTCTGACCGGGATCTCAAACCTCAGTGTGGACAGTAATGTTTTCTACAACATCTCAGGTCATGGGCTTCTGCTGGGTAAGTGAAGCAGGAAAATAGCTATCCTAGATGTAACAGCAACATGTACTGCTTACCATTTGCATGAAAAAGTCTTTGGAGGAAAGAATGGCAGATCCTTAACTGCACCCTGAGAACTTTAATCACAACTTCCACATTTTCTGGTATCCGTGAATCTGGAGTAAAGCTCCCACAATTCCACATGCAGCTCCTAGAGCTATTTCCATTTGACCATACACTCCCTGTTTTTTCAGGTCAGTCTTCATTTAATCTGAATCCTTTTTATTTTTTCAGTGTACAAGTGGAAGGAGATTTTTTTTTAGGGGATTGATTTATCTGTCTTTGGAAGAGCACCATTATGCAATATTTAAGACCCCAGTTCAGCGAGGCATTTAAGAGCATACTTACCTTTAAGTTCAGTCATTTGACATCGAAGATAATGGAGTGAAAGCATATGTTAAAAGTTAAGCAGAGGATTTAACACTTAAATAAATTGGAGCTTGGAGCAACAAAAATGTTAAACAACAAAATATTTCTCCTAACTAACCATCAGGAGACTGACTTGCAGCATCTTCTGCTGGGATCTCATGTTGCCTGAATACCTAAAGATATAGCTCGATTTTTGTTTTCCATCGGAGATGGGATAACAATGACCAATTTTAATATAAACAGAGTAGGGGGGGAAAAGCCTTCAGTCCTGGTCCTGCAGTTCCACACATGGAACGAGCTCCTGTGCTAGGTCCTTTATATAAACACAGTGAGAAACGGTAGATGTCGATTTAAACAGAGGAGACCTATAAAAAGGAGAGTGATTGTACACATCTTGCAGACAGAGAGAGCTGGCTCAGAGCGATGCAACGACTTGCCCGAGGTGATGCACAGAGTCTTGGTGGCCGTGGGGAAGCAGAACAAGATCTCCAAGCTGCTGGCATGCCTTGGCTCACTCGTGCTGGGCCATATGTCAGAGTCAAAGGACTCTGGGCTAAGCTGCACGTTTCCGCTGAAGCCTCAGCCTGAATACACCTTATCCCCAAGTTGTCTTTAATGGTTCACTGTCAGCAGCTCCAGAGGGTCTGATGGATGAATTTATATATCATTTTGTTGCCTGTGAAGGAATATTTATTATAGCTGGCTATTCGCAGCTCCAGAATTGGACTCCCTCAGTGATCTCATCTAAAACCCTTATTTTCAGGGGGTTTGCAAGACAGTCATAAAAAGTCGCTTTGGGCTTAAAATTAATTGACACACCAGGTCTCAGCTTAGAAACCAAGTCCTTTTATGCCACCTCAAAAACCTATACAGCTGTCAAAAGAACTGCTTTAGGACTCCATTCATGCTCTGATGGTGGCATTGTTTGTAGTAAATACAGCCTGGAAAGGAAATATTTCTAAATGGATCCTTCTACAAAAATGTAGAAAGACTCAAAAGACTGAGAGGAAGGCTAAAAATAATTACTGCCATCCCCAAACCGAAGGACAAAATTTTTCCCTGTAAAATGACTTACGTTTGGGGTAATAAGGGTTGGGGAAGGGATCTGTATTTGGAATAGAACTCAACCAGTTAGAGTTGAAAATAAATGTTTATGTTTGAGAAATAAAACTAAATAGATTTCATTTTCTCCTGGTGTGGTCCGAACAGAGATGATCTACTTTGTGTTCTGCTTCCAAAACACCAAAGAGGGGGACATATGCAGATGTATCCTTATTTGGATTTGACTTGTATGGGACTGTCCACTTTTTGCTGTTGGGTGGCACATTTCTTTGTGATGTAGTTTAAAAAGATATTTCTTCTTTTTTTGTCTTCCTACTTCAATATTGTTACTAGATCTGGGGCACCCCACAACTCTGAGTTGTGTGATCAATTGATTGACTGATTTTTCCTTTTTCTTCTCATACTCCATTGCTTAGAGGGACAACCCCCCCACTTTTCTGCAGAGTTACACCAGGTGCTTTTAAGTCTATTTAGAAATTTTCTTGCATGTAAGTAGGGCAGTGGATGGAGACACAGGAGATAGACAATACTTTGAATCCTAGTACTGCCAGAAGCATGCCTGGGTGTGCATAGGTGAGCCACTTCCCCATTCTGAATCTCTCTTTTTCTGACTGTAAATGTGTTTTATAATATTGCCTTTATTTGTTTCCTCCATAAACTTTTGGTACAGTGTAGCTGGTGTTATATCTAGTATAGGGTCTTGAATTGTAGAATCATGGTCTCTGTTGCCTCCTTGTAGAGTATGTGTTGTAGTATTCCTTTCCCTGATTGCTTTTATCTTATTAGAGTGTAAGGTCTTTGTCAGCTTTTTGTCATTATATGGTCAGATCTTGCTTGTGGCCTCCTGGTATTTCTGAAGCGTATAATCCTTCCTTTTCCATCCTGTGCACCACTGTGTTGAGCAGTCATGGTGGGCTGTGACTACCTCACAACCATCTTCTGGATGTGTTAAACACAGGTTTCTAAGTGCTCTTCAAACAGTGATTTACCCAGGGACCTTTGGCTGGGAAAGCTAATTCCCAGGTGGGCCATGGTAGCAAACAGGCAGGGCAAGACCCAGCAAGTTCTATGATTTGCATGACAAAGGGTTTCCAGCTACATTTACATTTGTGTTTCTTTTTGCTTTTTAAATTTTATTCCTTTTTCATTTCTTTTAATCTCTTTTTTTTTTTCTTTCCTTTTTTTTTCCTTTCTCTTTTTCTTTTTTATTTTTTTTAAAGGAGAGGGACTGGAAGAGGGGAACAGAGTCAGTAATAACATAGTGATTGGCCTTTCTGGAACAGACAGTTTATCCAACATTGAGACACTGTCACCAGCAGGGATCTACATCAGGGCTCCTGCCAACCACATCAAGGTAAGCAGTTCAGATATAAAATGTAACATTTCCTTTCTAATCAAAGATATCAAAAAGATATGGAGCTTCATTTATCTGGGAGATCATATACACAAGATTTGTTTCTTGGCTGAGCTGTCAGAAACTGTACTTGTGCTGGGATATTAAAACGAGCTCATATTCAAAATAAATTATATTCATGGGCAAATTTATTGTTACTGAAAACTTTACTGCACTTGAGTGGGATGAAATATTGAAATTAGATCCTTCATCCTGTCATACTTTAAAAAGTTGCTTTGTTTTCTAATAGTCATGCATTCATAAAAATAAAAAAAAAATCTCTAGAATGTTTTCTCATTTTTGTCATTACAAAAAAAAGTCTCAATTTTAATGGACTGATGAATAGAACACTAAAATTCAGCAATGTCAAATGCATCTTTTTCTGGATTTAAAAGGACAGCTTACATACAGTCCAAGATTTGCATTCCAGGGTGAGAAGGAGAATGATTTCCCTGCCCTATGAAAATTACATTGATTTTAAAAGAAAGCAATCTTCTCTATTCTAAATAGTGATAAAATGTTGAACTCCTAAAAAGCTATCAGACTGACAACATTTACATCAAAAACTTGAGCTCAGTAAAAATCTTTATATTCACTAATTCTCTGGTGCTTTCTTTTAGTTCATACATTTTTTGTCTTATTCAAGTTACTTTTCAGAATAAAAAGTCCCCTTTTAAAGCTTTGTGGAAAAAAAAAAGTTCCAGTGATTTCGAAGCACTTTTTCTTTCCCAACTATTTTAAATCTGAAATTTCATTGACACTGACCTTTCTTACCACAGTTTCAGTTGCGACAAATGCACATTTTCATAAAAAACCCAAACCCTGACCTGTTCTATTGCTAACCCACAGAAACCAAACCAATTATTAAGTGTAAGTGAAGACTTAATCGCCCCCTGGGCTTCTATTCCAAGAGGAAAGAATTGCATCTAAATTTGAAGGTGAAAAAGAGACCAACACATTCCCTATGTTAGTATGAAGACAACGGTGCTTAGGAAGAAGGAGAGGACTTTTCTGCAATTCCCTCAAGGGCATATTTATCATTTTTAAGACCATGAAAAAAATACAGTTAAAACATACAACAACTAAGGCAGAAGCACATGAATTTCAGCTCCACTAAACACAGAGTTTTGTACTATCATGCACTGACTTACCCTGGAGCTGTCTGCTCCATCGCCAGTGGCTCAGCTTTTGAAAAGGTTTGCTGCAATTATCTCTACGGGTACGTGTGAACTGACTGTGGTCGGTTTTCAGCACATTTGTTTAGCTCTCTTGGTTGACATGTCTTCATCGATGCGCCCAAAGCTGCATCTCTGGCTGTGTACCCAAACATGAGGGTTAAGTCTGGTCTCCAGAGATGTGCTACTCAAGGCAGAATAGCAGATGGCCCTTGAAGGGTTGCTGATAAACCTCATTGTTCTCAGTCCCTTGGAGCGGGCTATTTGAGGCCTTGCAGCAGCAAAAAGAAAATATAAAGAATTTGCCTAGCTTAAAATTGTTATTAGCTGCACTTACTGTTCTACAGTACCAAGTAGTGCTCAGCAGAAGACATGAAAGGATATGGATATTTTCTAAGAGAAAAAACATCACACTTTTTGTAAGCAAAGCACCTGTGTCTTGTGAACTTTTTGTTAGTACAATAGTAATCACTAAATGCAAGGGATGTTGGTCCAGCACCAGCATTATGTTGTTAGAGTTTCAGCACCTTTTATCTGATCTAATTGCTCAAGAAGTGGATATTGCTTTGTAGATATTTATAATCTTAATTTAATAGGGAGACTTGAAGAGTGTAAAGTGAAAAACTCATCGTCCCACTGCCTGGTTTCCAGGCCATGACATGGAATAAAAATTTCCCCCTCTAGATTTTAATGTTAGGTCCTTGTTGGTTTTTCTGTCTGTTTGTTCGTTGTTTTCAAGTTGTCATTGTTCAATTACTAGCTTTAAACTTACAGGCTGCAGTCTTCAAGGCAAGGATTGCAGCTAAATTAGACAGAGAGCTCTAGGTCTAAACTATGTTACACCTTATGTGCATGATGGATTAAGTTTTGCACAGTGAGTCCTGCATTAACATTTTCATAACTGCTCAATTTACTTGGGAGCTGAAATTTGCATTGGTGACTGAAGAGCTTAAATTTCCTGGAAAATCAGTGGTCTCCTAAATGGTGTTGAAATTGGGACAGAGCAGTCACTCAAATCTGAGCCTACAAAGACCTTTGGAGACCCAGTTCCCACTGGTTTCCATTTGACTTAAGCTTTTAAGTGCATTTGTGAATCAGGGTGTTAGGTGAAATTTTATACTCGTACAGTATAAGTGCAAAATGATTATTACAAGGTTAGGTTGTGGCGTTAAATAAAGTTGGAAGCTCTGGTCATTACTTCTTAGTGTTGTAAGACAATTTCATTAGCAGGCTGGTTTCTTGTCTTTTAAATGCTATGAGCATGAGGAACTGAAGATGCTCCTCTGACATTGGCTCTTTTTTATTATCTTCTATTGGTTCTCTTGGGCCCATGGATCTTGGACCTTTTGTAGTAATTTCCTACTCATAAAAATTCAATGCTCTTAAATCCCAGAGCCAGAATGCAGTGCTCATGTAAAACAACCTACAGTCTGGATTTAAGAAATTCAACAAGCATCCTCCCTTTCCTTTCTTGTCATGATGTGGGGGAGTGGGAAACAGCTTAATGAATGAACGGGGTGGAGATCAGCCCATATTTCCTTATGAGAGGAGTCACTGTGCTTTCGATAAATGAATTTGTTTCCCAATATCACCCAACCCAGCCATTGTCTGTGGTACCAGAGAGGTGAGGCTGCATCTGTTTGGCATCGTTTCCCACCATTTCATCCCTAGTGAGATCTTTTCTAAAGCTTTCTGCAAGGTGAGCGCAGGCTGAAGGGAGCCCACTGGGGCTGCATCCTGCCAGGTTCTGAAAACTGGGGGAGCGGTGCTGGGCCCACTCTGCAGAGCTTTAATGTCATCTTTAAGGTCAACAGTTTGAGCCCTGGCCATCTGAAAGAAATTCATGAAATATTTACATTAGCAGTGTTGTACGGTTAAGAGACACTTAAAACGTCAACCACTTTATTTTACTGGCTTGCAAAGCATACCTCCAGGTACTTGGCATGCTCAGGGAGATAATTTCTCTCTGGAATTTTGGTTGCATGGACATTCGTAATATAGTGACTTCCACAAAGAATTGATTTCCACACAAAATTCCCTGCTTGCCTAAAACCCCTGCCCTCCAGCCACTCGCTGGCTGAATAAATATGCAGGTTTTTTCCTTATGAATCATCTGTAGAACGCACAATTGGAGTCGCAAGTAAAAGATCCTGGAAATAATGTGACTGGACTGCAGAAGTGTTTCGTTAAAGGAAAATGGTCTGTGGCTGCACTTTCCAGTAATAGCGGCAGTTTTACCACAGGATAGAGTCTGGGGTATTGATACTTCTGTGTTGCTTGACAGGTGTCAGAGATCACAACCGCAGGGAATACACTTGGATGGGTCAGAAGAAAGTAATTGGTATATGGAGGCTTTCACCTCTAGGTCATGAGGCTTAGCTTTGATTTGGACCATCGGGGACCAGAAAGTCATTAGTGTTTTAACACTGTCCGGTGACCTATGAATGGTAGTGGTGGGTGTCAGTCCCAGTCTTAGACAACAAGCTCTTCTTATAGCTCAGCTTAGACTGCCCTTAGAGAACTAGATACCTCCAGATAGCAATTAATCTTATATAAGGATAGACCAGAAGAATTTCCCTCTGGACATGCCTATGCCTTATTTTTTCCTGGAAAGGGAGCCTAGGTTTACCAGCCTGGACTTCAGCATCAATTTTTCACACATCTAAGGTAGGTGAGAGGGATCATGGACAGATGTGCACATGAAAACATGGTATGGACACCATCCAAAACCATCTCAGTTTGGCCACTGTCTAAATAAGCAGGTAAGAACAAGTTTTTCCCTAGACTGGAAAAGCTCCTAACCCACTGACCACCACCCACATAACCCACTTGCTACAGACTCTATAAGTACCTAATTTCAAGGCCAGGCTGATATTACGTTCACCTTTTTTTCCACCACTTGCAATAACAACAGTTGGACTTGATGATCTTAAAGGTCTCTTCCAACCAAAATGTTTCTATAATTCATTAAGCTATATTAAATGACAGAACTTACAGCACATCTTCCCATGGTTATTCACTTATGCTGTCAAAAAGAATCCAAAATAAGTGATTCATCACGAGTCTGAGTAAGTTTAGTGGTTCAGCCACTAACATATCCTGAATATGTAGTTCTCTGCTTTCTCTTGACTTTTAGGGGTCTCACATTTCAGGACCAATGTTGCTTCCTTTTGCTGTATTTGCTTTGGGAGGTATGAGAAAGATACAGTTTGAGAAGTAAATCAATACACTGAGTAGTCTGTGATTTACCTTTCTTTCATGACATGGACTTCTTACTTAGAAAGGATTTTGTAGGGTTAATAAGTTTTCCACACACTTACCTACTTCTTGAATTGTGGGAATATCATTTTCCTGTCATTTATTTCTATTGCTTAGCCAACCCTTGTTGTCTGGCTTGAGAACAGGGTTTATTTTAAGAGCAGTCCAAGGACAGAATGAAAACAGGATGAAACTGAGGACACAAAACAAGGAACCAGCTTCTGCCGGGCAGGCTTACCACAATTTGAATGGACCTCAGTTGAGATTTTCATTTGTGCTTTTCTTAAGTTTATTTTAATTTCCAGAAATTTGTGGTAACCTTTTTTTTTTCATAGTCACATATGCTTCTCTGCAGGGTAACACAGTGTGTGCTGCTGGGTATGGCTATTTCTTTCATCTCTCCCCTGAGGGACCATCCAAAATGCCTCTCCTGTCCTTCAGCGAGAATGTAGCTCATTCCTGCACAAGGTACTTGGGGTTTTTTGGTTCAAGAGATTCTCTGTCAGTGCACGGTAGTGTTAACTATGATTGCAGTGGTGAGCAGCAAAGGCTTTGCCCCTACTTTCAGGATTTTTTTTCCCAATTTTCACCCTCTTAGGGCTTCCTCTCTTTAAGCAGAGTTCTCCACAGCAGAGCTGAATCAGTGTTTGACAACGATGTGGTTGGGATTGTTTTTCAGAACCTGATCATGAATTGTTTCCTTACTAGTTTCAATACAGTCCCTTTTTTGTTTGCAAGCCTGATTTGTGAACTTGCAGCATTTCCAGTGCTGTTAGCAAGCTCGTCCAGTTTACCCCCTTGTTTAAATGATCCTGATGTAGTTTAAGGTGCCACATTTAACACATTTCCTCATCAACCATTTAACAGAAAAGCACTGAAGCATGTGCTCATGTGTTAAATGTAAAGCTCATTTTTAAAGTGTACCAGACGTTTTTAGCAGAAGAGGGTGACGTGTAGAAGAACAGATACACAATTTCTTTCTTGCACTCCTTTAACACCTCCCGTAGGCCACGATTAGAGACATGATACTGGCTAGGACAACCTGGAGTGGCATTTCTGACCTCCAGATGCTTTATATCATAGCAGCATAAACACTCAAATATTAGAGTTTGGCCTCTAATTAGGTAGATTGAAGTAGAGACTAAGCACTTCGTAGTCCAACAGGTCAAAAGGTGTTATACATGTGTCAGACATTACATAGAACATCCAGGAACTTCACTAGAGCTTTTTCCTCTACTTCCCTAAAACAGAGGCAATAGTAAAAAAAGACATTGTGCTAAAAGTCAGTGGAAAAAGTCACATGCATGTTGAGGAAATCTGGGTATTAATCTGGATTTAAAATCTCTGAGAAGGTCAAACAAAGGACTGCATTCAGGAGTACATACATTTGTGTTGTGGACCAGGACAATTTGAAACATAATCCAAACTGTCTGAATCCAGGATCTAGAAGATCCTTACCTGTTCAGATTCATGTTGGGGTCATCTGAAGCTGACAATGTTTGAAAGCTCCTGAGCATGGTGAGGGTTTTCTGCAGTGAGTACCTGCCAGTGGTGCTGTACAGTGGTTGTAAGTCTTGGTGGGGGTAATTCTGAAAATGCTTGAAAAAAAGAAATCTTAAATATGCTCTCTGGCATGATTAGAAGTCTAAAAAAATATATTTGCTATCCACTGGTTTTTGATTTTGTATTAAATTATTGATAAAGTATCACGCAGAGAACTGTTATGGATATAAGATTTTAGATATCAACATGATGAATAGGAAAATCCACTCCTGAATTCATGCACAATCTCCTTTGCTTTCTTTCCTGAACAGGTACGGGCTGCTGGTGTACCCAGAATATTTGCCAGACAGTCCAAACAGACCTGTTCAGTTCAACAACTTCACAGCTTGGAGCAGCCAAGGTGGAGCACAGGTACATTTGTTCTGACCACCCTCTGTGATGCTGCCATGGTTTAACCCCAGTTGGCAACCAGGACCACGCAGCCATTCACTTGCTCGCCACATGTCCATAGGATAGGGAGAAGAGGGAAAAAAAGGAGGAGAAAAACTCATAAGTTGAGATAAAGACAGTTTAATAGAACAATAACAGAAGAGAAAAATAATAAAGGAAAAAAAGAATGTGCAAAATAAAGTGATCATAGAAACATAGAGTAGAATCGTAGGCTGGTTTGAGTTGGAAGAGACCTTAAAGATCAACTAGTCCAACCCACTGCCATGAGCAGGGACATCTTCAACTAGATCAGGTTGCTCAGAGCCCCATCCAA
>JAOXJM010000023.1:115010267-115027888 GCA_026413425.1 Tringa solitaria | reverse complement strand
CCACCACCTCTCTGGGCAGCCTCTTCCAGTGCTCTACCACTCTCACAGTAAAGAACTTCCTCCTCACGTTTAGGTGGAACTTGTTATACTTAAGTTTGTGCCCATTTCCACTTGTCCTGTCACTGGGCACCACTAAAAAAAGACCAGCCCCATCCTCCTGGTACCTTCCCTTTACGTATTTGTAAGCATTGATTAGATCCCCAATTTCAGTTTATTAACAGTGTAAATTTGTTCTTTCTAATGGAGAAGTCAACTGTTTTTCAGCTTGCATATCTTGATTTGCACTTTCATAAATAGAGCAGCATGGGAAAGCTCAGAAGATGACACCTATATCTTGGCCTCTTGCTACTGTTGAAGACTGAAGAGATGACAGTCTTGGGAAGGCTGGGACAAAGTGATCTGGCTGGCATATGTCACTCTTGCATCATAGATACTTTCTTGTCCTTTCCTTGCCTTCCTTTCATCTTGACTTTTATTATATGAAGAGCTCATTGTTGTTTCTCATTTCAATACAGAGAGAAATAATCATCCAGAGTACACCAGGGGAAATTTATGAAAACACCTAACATGTATAATTCATGCTGTGAACATTTTCAGCAAGGACTTTTATAGCAGCGAGATCAATAATTCAGTGTCGGGTACCTAATATCTAATGCAGCTGGTAGGGTAAAAGTCTGAAACAAAGCGAGCGGATTCCTAGCCCTGGTGTGGCACTTAATTTCTCTCCTAATCTCCGCTGTGCAGGCTGAGAGGGTGAGGATAATTAGCCATCAGAGCAGACTCATGGCATGTGGTGGACTTTCCATCACTCGGGGTCCTTAGATGACGCTTGGCCGTCTTTTCAGAGAAATATGCTCCAGCTCTACGAGAAGCTATTAAAAACCTCATGAGGCGAGATTCACGCTCCGTAGGAGGTCAGAGAAGGCTGCCACAATAGTCCCTTCTGGCCCTAAAAACCCACCAGTCCATGCACAGATCTGCAGAGGACAACGCTTGAAGGTCTGGCCTTCAGAACGCGTTCCTGCCTAACTTTGCAAGCTGGTTTTTTTTTTTATTATTTTTTATTTACATTTAACTATATGAAATAATTAGCCAACTAATTAATCCCATTTACAAGCTTTGTCGGATTCTTCAGCTGTCAGTCATGCCCGAGCCCGGGGCCGGCATTGAGTCTCAGCTCCCTCCTTCATCTGACTTGGTCTCCATGGCTACAGGCTGCATCTGCTGACACCCCACTCTCTATTTACTGCTTAATTAAGAATTTCACGCTCAGCCCTTATCTGCTGCTAAGAACAAGAACACACTGTTAAGAAACTCCAAATTTAGACTGCTGCACAAGGAAAGCCTTTCTTGTCGTCCTGACTGCGTGGAGCCTCTTTAACTACCCTCTTGGCAACTGCGCTGCCACCCTTCAATCAAAAATCATTAAATGGGGCAGAGATAATGAGCATGTAGCATATCAAAAGGAGGATGTTTGCTCGGGCTAAGGAGGAAAAGCTGTAAGGGCCTATAAGCAGCCGCCACTTCAAAGGGAGAAGGGGCTGATAAAGAGTCATTTGTTCCTGTTTGACTTATGTAAAAGGTCTGGTATGTCGGAGTCCCCCGTCTCGCAGACGCGGGTCCCCCTCTCTCGGTGCTCGTGTGTCAGCGGCCGGGCAGCTGGGCGCAAACAGCATCAGCCCAAGCATATAATCACTCGACTCCGGGGCCGACAATGGGCACTTGTAGGGGGTGGCGGAGGGAGGGCTGGGGGACAATGGGAAGACAATTATTGCAGCTGCTCGGGAGGGCCCATAATTCTTCCCCCAGAAAGTCGCCGGCTCTTGCAGGGGGCGGAGGGGAGAGCTCGAGCGCATTAGTCATCCTCCCACTTTTGGAAGCACTTTGCCGCCCCGGCGGGGTTTCGACAGCTGCTGGTGTACCGCCTCTTCCCAATAATTGTACATTCTGGCAGGGGTCAACTTACTTTTGACCCTCTGCTTTTGTGCCCATCAGAAAGCCTTTTAGGGCAAACGGTGGGGAAGTGGCAGGGGCGCATTGCATCCAAAAATTAACGTCGGTAAATACGTATCAGATGCCAGCTCATTCACAAGCAGGCTCCTGAATTCACACAGCCTTTTGCTGGGGCCTGCATGGACGGGGGAAAGGGGGGAAAAAGGGGGAAGGAAAACCCCATGACTGAGAAGATATTGTTATTCAAACAAAGCGGGCAGCTGAATGAAGCCACCTTGGCCAGCAGTTTGCGTCGGGCTCAGGCTTTCTCCATGCCCCCTTCCATCCAAAATCGCCTGGCGTCACGCAAGTGTTTGTTTATCTTTGGGGGAAAAAAAAGAGGTCTGTCTAACACAAAAGGCAAGAAAATATACCGTATGGAGGGGATTAAAGGAGTTAAGTTGCCCTGATGCTTTGCATGCTTGATGTTTTGTAAATTAGGCTTGGGCATGGGACAATGCAGCAGGGGACACTGAATGGAGAGAAATAATTGTAATGGAGAATGTTTCTGCTATGTGGGCTGCCTACGCAATGATCCTGTTAACAAAGGTACTCACTACATATATGAAACCCAGTTAACTAACCCATAAGTCCCTTCAAAAATAACCTTTTCAGACCATTTTAAAGGAATCAGCATTGAGGACAGATAATCCCATGTCCCTGCTGGATGCTGGGTGAAAGGGAGACAAGGAAGCTTCAGACATCCTGTGCTAGTCATTTCTACATCATTGGCTTTCCTTTGACATTATTCAAAGCATCATCCTGTTTTTCTCTGGGGCACCCCATGTCTTGAGAGAAGTGTTCCTCAAAGGTCACTGATGGGCCATGAAATTTTTGTGTGGGCCCCCGAAACATTGATGGGTTTGGTTTCTTCAGTCTTCATAGTATCATTCTGATTTTCTCTGGGGCACCCTACTTCTTGAGAGAAGTGTTCCTCAGAGGTCACTGATTTTTAAAATCGTTATGTGGATCCCCAAAACACTGATGGGTTGGGGCTCAACCGTTTCAGGAGACTGGTCCTAACATGACGTGACCATGTTGAATCAAAAAAGCTGTGTCTTAAGAAGGGAGGCGGAAAGAAACATCACACTGGGATGTCTGGGATATTTTTAGGAGAAATATCCTCTGTAAATTACAGTAATAACATTATGAGCTTTTTAAGTCTGCTACAAATGCGAGCATATGGTGCCACAGCGTGGCACTGCTGCTTGGTTAAGGTCTCTGGGCAATACTGGAATGGACTAAAAACCAGAAATGTTGTTTCTTTTATTGTTCACTTTTGAAATGTTTAAGCCATTTTTCTTTTGGAATGAGACAATGTGTTGGCTTGCTTCACCTCCAGACTTCTCTTGGCTTTTTTCTAAAACTGAAATGCTGGACACAAACATTATTGAAAACATCACTGAAAGGATTATCAAACTTTTTATTTACCCCAAATTTTTCAGTAGACACAACTTTTACAGAGATGGGTCATCCTGCTGACTTTACTCAAGCTACTCATGTGTGAGTTGTTAAGAGGGCCTGAGGCTCAACCTCATCTTACTGCTGTGTCAGAAGCAGGTTTACAGTTTCCATAGTTCTTAAAAAAAATAATTCGATTACACTTATTGTCTTTTCTAAATTCCCAAAGAATGATCTCACTTCCATTACTCTCTGTGGGTTTCTGTAATTGCTTTGTATAGGAGAAAAAACAGGACCTTAAGAATGTTTGTTTCTAATTTTAAAACACAGAAAATCAACAAAGATATTTTCTGCAGCCTTATTGCTCAGGGGTAAGGGGGAATCCTAGGTGAAAGACCTAAAGAATGGAGTTAATTTGTTGCAGAGGACTGGTTCTACATGAAGCTTTTCTTCCAGTTAGTTAAAACTCACCCTCTATCAGTTGTTCCAGGAGGTCAGTTGACCACATGTGGGCTGCTCAGTGGCATCCATGAAATGAAGTGTCTGTTCTTAGCAAAGAGGTGCCCTTTATGTGACAGACGTGAAGAGAAAAATCCACCTTCTCCTTGCAGATGAGCTCTTGTCCTTCTGGCATGGCAGCAGAGAGACCAGAGAATGTAGCAGTTAGAGAAATAAGATGATGAAATGCCCTTATCATCCTGTCAGGGATGGTTTTTTGACTATGCGATCTCTGCAGGAAGAATTTCATGCCTTCACCTCTGCCCCTGCAAATACTAATCTGCTGTAATCAAGAATCTATGTCCATTAGCCCCAACTTTTTTGGGGAGGTTTTTTTTTTTTCCCATCTCTTCTCCTCGCTGCTGTGTCCTCATTATACCATATTTCTGGGTGCCTCCTGTAACACATCCTGGTAAGGGATGACAAAATATCCTAGCCCCAGTTCTCCAGTTTCTAGAGATGTGTCTCACCTTGTTGTTGATTGTGCTGTCTAAAAGTTTTGATTTTCCTGTGATCTATGTTAGCCCAATTGATGTTAAATAGCATGGAGTTGCTTGTTATTTGTAAGTCAGGCTATTGGAGCCATTTATCCTAGTTTCAGCCCTTCCTAATATCCACAGGCAAAATTCCCCATCACTGCAAAGCTGATAAAAGACTAAGTTGCTCCTCCTTCATGTTCACTCAAGGAGCCCTGAACCAGAAGAAAGTTACCAGGAGTATCGTCAAGAAGGCCTATATTTATGATTCACAGCCCAAACATCCAGGAAGAGCTGTAATAAGACAGAAAATTGATGAGCCTTATAAAGGTTTTATACAACTAAACCCTGGAGCCTTATAACTACATTTTGTGAAGAGTCACCTTAATTCAATGTTTAGTAATGACGTCCTTCGTCTGTATTGCCTATATCTCTTCCTGTCCTGTACAGAAACATTGATAACATACTCAGCAGCAAAACAAAACAACTAGAAGGACTAAGTCACTGTAGTTTTGATTATTCCCAAGGCCTGTATCTCTCCTGTCTTGAGCAGGTTTTAGAAGTATTTGTGGGAAATGGCAACAAAACACTATTGCACCCCACCGATATAAATAATAGTGCAAGTTGCAGGGCTGTGGACAATTCAGCCCCCAATACTTGCACTCTTGTGGAGGGTATACATGACTGATAATGGTTTGAATTGTCATGCTCTGTGGTTGGATGACACTTCAAGTACAAGGAACTTTTATCCTTGCCCCGAATCAAGTCATGACTGTATTGAGTGTTTATGGTTCATTTCTTCACCCTGTTAGGGGACTGAACCCCTTTACGAGGTCTATATAGCATATTGATCGAGTTTTATGTCCCCTCAGGATTTAATTAGAATGGCTTTTCTCTGAACAATACAAACACCCTTAATTAGATGATTGCACCGTAGAGCCTGCAAAATTAAGCAAAAAAACCTCCAGCAAATTTGACATAATATATTTATTGAAAAATGGGTAGTGTCAGGGCTTTATTCTCTCACTTTTCCTAAGACTGATGTAACACCTTTGACTTTTGATTTGCCCTGTTATGAGAAGGAAGGCCACCATAACCATAGAAGTACCTGCAGAAGAGTATTGTCTAGAAGCCACACGAACTCTGTGTCAAACACTTTAAATTAACAGCTTCATGCCATTCTTTCTCCTCAAAGGTTCACCTTGTGGCCACCCAAAAACATGATGCTGTTCAGTTTGAGCTCTGTGTGATGATTTCGGGCAGACAGGTTTGACTGATATATGGATCAGATCAGAGCTACCATTGGGAGTGAAGGTCTCACTGAAGAACAGGGCTGAGGCACCTGATTACTAATTAATCAGATATGAGAAAAACCTCATGGAATCAGTTTCTATTTAATTATGGAAGCCTCATTTGGCATAGGAGCATATGCTGCTAACTCAATAGAGTGCTTTCAACTGACATCAAATAGTAATTATCAGAAAGAATCAAGTTTTTTGATTATTCATACTAATTTATTGAACACTTAAAATTAATGAACCTCAGTTATTTTAAATTTGCTCAGTTACACTGGGAGAGAAGGAGGGAGGTAGGGAAGGACAGTTCTCACAATTTAAAAGTACAGAGCCTTGTTTAAAGATAAAATAAGTAGATTACAATATGGCATGAAATCCCATCGGTGGCTTGATACACACGTAGGAAAGTTCTTGGCGTGTTCTGGAACTGAGGAAAGTTCTGACAATGGTTTCCTTTATACAATTCTCCTACCACCAAAAAAAAAATCTTCCGATGACATTTTAGGGTCAACATAAAGGGGTTGCTGGGCAGTGGACAGGAGATTTATGTTTGTCAGAGTGTTTCTATTTTAACCTACAGTTGTTCCAGTCTGGTGACTGAAAGGAAGTGCCTTTATATGCCACTGGAGATGAAGAGGAGGTAGTTTTTTATCTGGGTCTAAAGCAGTTTTCTCTTGCTCCTCTTAGTTTGATTAGCATTATCCTGGCCCTTCTCCTGCTGACAATATACTGGCACAAAGGTTACAACTGTGATAATTGCTTCTGACCTCTTTTCACAGCAGAGAACACAGGGTCCCTGTCCTCAGTCTATAAAGTCTGACTAATTAAAGCACCTCTTTGAGATACCAGATTTGGGGCAGGGGGGTGGTGTTGGGAATCAAAACCAAACTGCAAAACAAAAGCTTTAATTTGCTGTTTGAGCCAGTTAATACATTATGCATTCAATGGTGTAATATCGCTTGTGTTAGTGGAACTGCTGTGGATTTATAGTGGGATAAATGAGATTCATGTTCCAGCCTAGAATTTCTGATTGTTGAATGTTTCCTTTTAGCTGTTTCTAATGAGTTGTCTTGAGACCCTCTGCATCTGTAAATTAAAATGTGTTTGTTTAATCCTTTCTCAAAGTATAAAAAAAGACAAGAATGCTTAGAAAATATGTATGGTTGTTCTTAAATTTTGTTTTGTTTGAAATATAAAATTCTGTCAGAAAATCACATGTAATTGATTTACTATGATTTTGTTGTTGTTGTTAATTTGTGAGGCCTTGCTATAACTCCCTATAATTCTCTGTGTTCAGTTGCAGGAGCTGACTTAATTCAGGTCACACTGAAAGAGAAGGAAAGAGTGGCTTTCCCTACCCCAGGTGCGTGATGGTCTTTCTGAAATCTGGGAGTCACACCATTTCTTTTTCACCACTTTTTCAGAAATAGGTTGCTATTTTTCGCTTCAATATTTTGTACATCTACCGACCCAACAGGGGTTCTTGGCATTCATTTAAGCATTTCATTGAGCCATATCTACCATTGCTCATGATAAATGTGTGATTCCACAGCACAGAAGACTATAAACTTTTATTAATAAATACCATAACGGATCAGAAAGGTCATGGGATATGTAAGACTACAGTGCATTTTAGTGCTCCATAGTGATCTTAGTGTAATAATGTGACATTACATCACAGTTAAATGTTGAATCAGACAGAAAAATCCAGCAGAGACAAGGGAGACCCTCAAAGTTTGGTTTTAGTTGCACGGCTGCTTAGCTGCATGTTAAGAACAATGATGATTTATGTGGCAATAGGGTTTAGAGACCTTTTTGCAGAGTGTTTCCCCCTGAACAAGCAAGTAATGGAAAGACAGACCCAGCCTTAAGGAGCTCCACCTGGGTTTCATTTCTCTGTGTTTCCCTGTGCTGGCAACAGAGGGTTTCTCTACTCCACAGTGTCACTGAGCAGGTTCTAACCCCCCCCACACTTAGACATGAGGTTGCCCTTGTGTTTTCAATACCTAATGAAGCCCTCCTAAAGAAAATAAATGCCAAAATTTCCTTTACAGAGCTAGGAGAGAGGTAGGTGCTTGTAGAGGCCTCCAGAGGGAGGCCCTGCCTGCGTTAGTTTAGGGCTGACTAAACTTAGTGGACAGGATTCCCCCCAGATGCTTTCCTTCCTCTCTGATGGCAGAGCAAACTTAGGCAATTAATTTATGAAGACTGCCTCATTAGCTGTCTAAAATACAAGTGCAAGTTAAGCACCTACATTTTGTGAACTTAATTTATCCTGGTATTTTCCTGATGCTAAGGCTCAGAAGTTATTTTTTGGAATGAGCTGAAAAATATATCTTTGGGGAACGAGCAGGAGAGGCCATGTGTCTCAGTCAAGCTGCTTTTTCCGAGGCAGGTATTAATTATCCTTTGCAATGGGAAGAGTCTTGCTTTTCTGATGGCTAACAGGATCATGACAGTTGATCCCTCCTTTTTAAAAAATTGTCATACTTTGGGAAACTGTGGAAATTCTTGTGTCCTGGGAATTCAATCTGCTCCCTAGATCACTTGGGGAAAAAAAATGCATGAGAAGAGTTGTCACTTTCTGGCAGGGTTAGTTGCCATTGTGATGATCTGCTTTTGCCACCAAACACAGGTGACTGGCTTTTATTTTCATTTGTTCATCTTAATTTTCTGGTCAAAGTGCTCAGAGCTTTGGATTGCATAAATAAAAATATTGAAATAGTTGCTTGAGAAGCATATTTACAAGGCGTAACATAAACTAAGCATGACAAACCTCAAGACTTGCTTTGCTTTTGATGGATCCCAAAGAATTTAAATCTGTTTTTTCAGTTATCTCCCTGCCCTTTAACTTTGAAAACATGATCCTGGGAGAGATCTTTTTTCCCATCGGGCAGCTTCCTTTAAGCATGGAAAATAACAAAGAGCAGTTAGTGTTGCTTCACCAGTGACAAAAGGAGGATGTTAATGCCACAGATGCTTGACTATCAAAGAAATGGTAATTCTCCCAGCTACTGAAAATGATAATTCTGCCTTTGTATGTCCTGTTTTGTAGTTCCTTCTGATGCTGTCTTGAAATGGTCGCATCCAGAGTCATGGAACGATGTGGAAAAAGGCTGGGGTGGATTCAACCACAGCATCCCAGGCCCTGGAGAAGACGTCATCATTTTACCTAGTAAGGAAGGAAGGAAAGATGTTTAATTTCTGAAGGGGTGCTGGGGTATGCCTACATTAGGATATGTATTTGTGTTGCAATATGGGCTCCTTGGCACTAGTGTCCCTTCTAGTGTGTGCAGGACATCACATTTTTTCCTCATCACATTGACTGCAGCACAAAAGTGTGTTTTTTTGGGAACAGAATTATCTTCTTTTCCATTTACATATGCACACAAATGCGCACACTCTTCTTAAACCATACTGATATTCAAGCTCAATTATATACAGGGACTTTATTTCTGGAGGAGAGAATTTGCAAGACCCAAAATCACATCTCACAAAGAGCTCATATCTTGACCCACCTCTGTGTTTTGTGCAGGGAGCATATTTTACATTTCCACAGTTATATCACCTTCCTTTTTATTTTCCTGTTGCAATTCCCACTATCAATGATAATCTCTCTATCCATTTGTAGGTCCCTTCCAACTGAAATAGTCTATTATTATTGTGATCTTTCAGTACTCAAAGAGGGCCTACAGGAAAGATGGGGGCAAACTTTTTAGCAGGCCTGTTGCGATAGGACAAAGGATAATGGCTTTAAACTAAGAGAGGGAAGATTTAGACTAGATATAGGGAAGAAAATTTTCACAATGAAGGTGGTGAAACCTTGGCACAGGTTTCCCAGAGAGGTGGTGGATGAGATGCCTCATCCCTGGAAATATTCAAGGTCAGGTTGGACGGGACTCTGAGCAACCTGATCTAGTGGAAGGTGTCCCTTCCCATTGCAGGGGGGTTGGACTAGATGGCCTTTAAAAATCTCTTCCAACCCAAACTGTTTTGTGATTCCATTCCATTCATTTGCCATGGGTGTCTCCTAGATGTTTTAACCCACGCCTGTATTGTAACATCAGACTTCAGTTATGTTTAAATCCCAGGTCAGTTTAGTTTATAACATTATTGCATGAACAACCTTCTGAATTCTAGCAAAAATATTAGTCAATTTGCAATGAAATCTGGAGGAAAAAAACTTGTGGTAACCTTTTTACTGAATTGCTGACCCTGCTCTGATTAGGAAGTTGGAATAGATGATCTCCTGAGGTCCCTTCTAGACATGATTATTGTATCACCTTATGAACACTGTGGAGTATATATCTGACATACTCTGGAACCTGGTGCTGGCTCCTATTCATTTGTTTGAAACCACATAGCTCTCTTACCACAGCTCAACTTCTGGATATTGGGATAATGCTGCTCCATGTCTCTTACTCTTCCACTCGGTTTTACCTTATGAACTCTTTGTGGAAGGAAGTTTCTGTTGCTTTGTGTTGGCATTTGGGTGTGGAACGTCAGTCGTGGTTAAGACTTCTCTGTAATGTGTCATTAAAAGTAATTATATATAATTTCAGGTTAAATTAAGAATTATGTTCAACTTTCAGTGAATATTTTGTTTAATCTTCAGTTTTCTGAAAAATGTTAAAAAAACCCCTTTTGTTCAAAATAATGTTTTTCTTCACTTTCTGGGTAGAACTTAGATTAAACTGAAGAGTATATAATTTCCATTTTCTGATAAGGTAGCTATTTCCTATCAAACAGGCACAATGTGGGGTTTTTTTTCAGTTCTGCCATCTCACTAGCTATAATGCATAAATGCAGTTAAGTGTTTGTAAATTCAAAGGCCAGAGCAGACCCAGAAATGTCCTTCCAGGGGTTTGCTTATCTCCTGTAGGTCCTGTGTCCTTATGCGCATCTAAGGTTACAGTAAGCACATATGTTTAGGCATCTTAGCCTGTTCCTCGTCATTACAGTTAGCAGAGCTAAGTAATGAGTTAGAGTTACTAAGATACCAAATGTGGGTATCTCATGCTAATTGAGTTGTTCTTCACTGATGTTATTACATAGAGCCCTAGGGCTCAAGTCACTTGCTTATATGAAGCTATCTGGTGTTGTTTGCAGCACTCCAGGAGCATTCTGCCTAACCAGGTGAAGACCTAGATGGTCACAGGTGTCCCTTATGTCATATTTTCCAGTCCTCTGTGAGGTTTCAAATACCCAAGGGCATTTCAGATAGTACTGAATGCCTAAATGAACTTACTACGATGGGAGCTTAGACACCTAGCTCCCATCGGATAGCTCAGTTCAGGTGCCATAAATAGAGGCCTGAACCTCTTTTCTCCAGGTCACATTCAGGAGCACCTGAGATATGAACCTAACTTGCACTTAATGTATGTTGTCTAAACCATGATGTGTAGGTATACATCTATTTCCCTTGACAGTATAAGGTCTTGCCAGTGGGAATCTGTACCAGGACAGGGGATTGAGCCCCAATCTCCAAAGTCCACATGCAGCACCCAGAACACTAGAATTGCTTTCCTCTTGCAATAAAATTACTCCAGCTGAGCTGGAGTAATTTTGAACATGTGTCTGCTTGCCATTCAGAAACACAGAAAGTGTCCTTTCTGTCCTGTGTTCCTGGCATTTCTCATCCTCTTGCTGTTGCTGGATTTTGGATGCCACTGCTTATTATGTCCTTCATGGTTCTTTGAGACCCAGGCCGTAGACAACACCAGATCATCTGTTTCAATTTCTTGTATATCACATTATAACAATTGCACCAATATCAGCCCATGAATGTCAAAAGACCAAATCATTTCAGTCTCCAAAACCACACATCAGGTGCGGATATGAAGAGGCACAAGGGTGCCACTGGTAGTTTAGGTCTCCACACTGCCAGTGAGTTAATTGTGTGGAGTGTGCTCAGATGAATGTAATCTTCTAAATAAAATAATTAATTTTAGCTACCATGTGAGATATTGACCGTGACCCTTGTCACATACCAGAAGGCTCTTCGTGACTAAGCTGTGCCTGGAGCGTTGCACGTTGCTGCCCACAACCCAGCCCAACTGATCTAGTTCTGGGACTGGAAACAATACCGCTGTATCAGCACGCTGGTATACCAGAACTAATTAGCTCTCCGGAGAGACAAAGCTCATTAGCTCAGGCCTGGCACTGTGCAACATGACCGCATAGCCTTTGGGGTCAGAACTAACGCCTCCCGAATTTAGAGCAGCAATGGTTTGGTCGGTTTAGCCGGGGAATGTCTGCACTGGGCTGAGGGATGCCGTACAGGGGTTCTCTCTAGCATACTGGTGCCTACTGATTGGGAGGCAGCAGGTTGAGGGTTGGACTATTAGACATGATTTATGTATTATCATGGACACGAATATTCTCTGCCTATGAGGAACTGAGGAGCCAGGACAATAAAGGTTGCCCAAAATCAGAACCCAAGTTGTTGCCTGAGCAGGATGAGACCCTGGGAGTTCCCACTTCTAAATCACCGTGTTCAGCTGCTTAGAGAAGGGTATACAATAAAACCATCTCTGCTCTTCAGAGGAGCTTTACTGAACAGCAAAACCATAAGAAAATACTTACGGTTGAAAAGGAAAGAAGCAAATGCTATGTGAAAATGCACTACCTGCTGGGATGGGGGGAGAGCCATACTCCATGACTGTCTTCTTCCTATCAGCAATAAAAATCTCAGCTGCCATCGCTAGAGTAGATGTGTGTTTAGTTGGTGAGTAGAAACTGTTCTCCTCTCCAGTGCCTCTCTGGAATTATCTTTCAGTTTCAGCCCAAGAACATGAACATAAACATGGACACAAGCTGTCTATCAATCAATATATTTCAAAAGAGAGCTGTTCTATTGCATAGCTGCATTTTTTCATCATACTGTCTCTACTTTATTTTTACTCTCCCTCTTCACTCTTGCTGGCTTGGAGGTGCTGAGACACTTATTGGCAGTGGGAGTCAACAGAGTGCAGGGTCTTAAATTGGAGTCATAGTCATCATTGGTGTGATAAGGGCCCTGGATGTTTTGCTTAAATGAAGACACCTAAAAATCTAGTTAGGCAAGACAAATTTTCAGTCCATTTGTCATACCTTGCTTTGCTGCCACAAGTGTGTAAGTGAATTTCCGGTTGCAAGAAAGACAACCCTATGCTTGGGTCCAAAATCTAAAATGAGATCAACAGTTTTAAAATATATGTTTAATCGTGGCATTTTATGGATGTTTCTCTTGCCATTGCCGCTGGTTTGTGTGTATCCTGCTAAACTCAGAATGACTCCAGGTGGCTAAAGAACAGTGAGATTTGGTTCTCATAAGAACAAACATTCTACAAACATTCACAAAACTTTGTGCTGCTGTACACCCCAAAATAAGTTTTTGTGATCCACTTCCAGCAAGATGCGTCTCTCTCCCACCCTCCGCTGCTTTTTAGTTGCTTATAATTCTCTTCTGGGAGCCACCAATAATGATTTTCAGGTTGAAAGACAAGCCATGGGCTTACTTCTGGTATGCTGTGTATTGCTGGGTAAGTGCTTTCAGCCCCCAAAGAACAGTTCTAGAGTCTTACAAAACCAAATAGTAGATGTTCAGTGCTCATTTTAGAGTAAAGAAGTGCAGGGGAAGACTTTGGTCCAGACCTGACACTGTTGAAATCTTTGAACTAATGAGGATTCACAGAGTTCACCGAAGAGCTTAGAGCATTGTCCAAACTTAGCTAACAGAGACCTCAATTTGGTTATTTAACACAATAAGCAAAATCACTAGGGCTGCCTCATGGGCTGGACTCAGGAAAATCTGAAAAGCTAGAAAACACCTCTATTAGCAAAATGTTCATATTGAACCCCAGATTTTGTGCTACTGCTTGTTGTCTGCTTCACATTTAGAAGGTGCTCTTTGGAGGGCTTGGAAATCGGGGTTGTGTACTAAGTTATTCTATCTTTTTCCCTGCTTTGAAAGCATAGGTGGGACTTCAGGAGTTGACAGATCTCTTTATCCAAGGCTGGTTTTTCGCTTGCAACAGAGGCGGATCTCTTGTGCTAAAGTGCTACAAGTTCCCTCAGTGTCTGGATCCCCAGCAGACATAGGTCTCTTCCAAACCCAGCTGGAAAGATTTAGCTGAGGCCATAACATATTGTGCTTTTATCTCTGGAGGTTCATCCTCCAGAACCACAGGCATCCCACAAGGACCTCTCACAGGCATCAGGCTTCAGCAGTGACACCACCTTGAAAAACAAGGACGAGTTTAGTCATGACATTCTGGTGGCCAGCAATGGCATCAGCTTCTCAAGCCCTCGGATTTTCAGGGCTTTGGTTTATGGTTTTCAGTGTGACACACTCCTGATGCAGTGCGCTCTGGGTGGAAGGAGAACGTGTTATAATTCCAGGCGATGGAATGCTGTTTTGAAGGGTATTGATATGATATCATGTAGCCTCTGGCAATTTCTCTCTTCTCCTTTTTTTTTTTTTTTTTTTCTTTTCCTTCCAGTGGTGGAATTCACTCTGTTATTCATTTTCTGATTTTGATTTTCTTTGAACTTTTTCTGTTTGAAGACATGAATGCTGGAGCACTGTATCTCATATAATAGCTCTTCTGTTGTGCCTGATTTCCATTCAATGGCATGCTATGGTGTTTTATATAGCGATGCGGTTGATCAAAGGCATTTTGTGTCATTGCTGGAGTCATTAGCGACTTCTCAGCATCGTACATCTGAACATTAAGACTGTGGCATACCTGTGAGCTTTTGTCTGAAGAAAGTATACGTATAATGAAACATAGCCCTGTTTTCAGGCTCGAACTATGGTTTGCTGGAAGTGGCTGCTTGCTATTACATGAATGTCTTAATGGGAGAAAAATAACTCCAGTTTGTCTTTCTCTGAAGGTAAATCCCTTGAGCTCAGTGACCTAAACTTTATGATTTTAACCCCTTAGTCATCATCTCCCTTTACTACACAAATGACTGTATTCTGTCAGGACTTTGTAAGGAGGTCTCTTTAGAATCTGTTTGCTTTTCTCCTCAAGTGTGGAAGGACTTTTTTCCTCAAAGGAGCGTTCTGTTGTTTCTACAGAGCAACATTTCACCCTCCAAGGACTTCACACTCCAAGCATCACACCCCAGGGTGTTATTCTTTTAAACTGAGGAAACTATAGTTTTGCAGAAATATCTCTGAATGAGGGAATTTCTCACTCCTGCATTTCAAGGCTCACATACGTGATGTTACAGTTACAGAGCAGTCAGTGTTTTCTTTATAAAACCTTTTTTAGAAAGATGTGCAACTCAGCAAAAATATCTGTCCTAGACTGAAACTTGACATATAAATGGTATGCCTAGGAGCACTTCTTCTTTTCCTTGTAAAAATGTTTCAGTCTATGTTTGATGAATATACTTATGGCCTTTGTCAACTGCAGCTTTTTGCCACATTCTTGAGCTGTGATTTCACAAACTAGATTCCCCTTCTGTCTGAGAGATATCATTTTAACAACATCTCCCCCCTTATTCTCTTTTTTCTGTTTCATATCCTCACATACTGTGGCTTCACTTCTCAGCTCTGCAGGGCATAGGACTATACCTGTCCTGTAAAAGAGATTATAGACAGGAGTTTCTTCATGCCTGTAAAAATGTATCAAGTACTAACAGTATGAGATTAAGTGGGGGGAGGATAGCGCTTGCTCTGTAGAGACTTATTATATCTGAATGCTGTGAAAATTTTGCATGCTTGAAAGATGCTTCCGCCCAAGGATGCAGGGAAATTCTTTGGAGATGGGGTGTTCAGAGTACCTCAAGTAGCTGCAGTAACTTGGCCATAGTCTTTGAAAACAGAGGTCCTGGGGTTTTAGGGTGTTCCTTGCTGATGTCCAGAAAGAAAGAGGGAAAAAAGGGATAAAGGAAGAGGTAGGAAGACTGAGTTACAGGGATAGAATAGGAACATTTATATAGAACAGACAGCCAAGCACACCCAGGATCCTGGACTGTGCAGAAGTTTCTTCTCCCCTGAGGCTGTGAAAATTCAGGACTGCAAAACCAAAGATTTAAAAGCTATGAAATGCTAATATTAAGGCAATATACTCACATTTTTTCAGTCCACTCCCAAGTGCACTTTGTGTACTTTTTGATTACATTTCCTGCAAACAGAATTTGGAAGAATCGACTGGCTCAAGCCATTTAGCACAAAGGTTTAAGAATTCTTAAACCCTTTCTTTTGGGAAAAGACTTTCCCTATGCTACCTATTGCATGGTCATTTGTATCTTCATCCAAAGCAGTTGCCAATGACTATAGGCAAAAGCAAAACTGTGAAGTAGCTGATCCACTTCCCAAGACACTTCATGGCCATTCTTATGTTCCACAGCAAAACTGTTTCAAGTTTCACATCTCATGTTTCAAGAATTCTCACCACTCTGTCAAACTCCATTCCTTAATCTCTCCTTAGGTTCAAGTGACACTTGATGAGACTTAAGCATGCAACACCATCATTGTAAATATGATGTTATTATTAATTTATGAGATTACAGGCACATTATGAAGCCCCATCTGTAGACAAGGCTCTGGTTGTGGATGCTGCACAAACACACACCCCTTGTTCCAGTAGTTCTAAGCAAAACCAACCTAAATAAATCAAAGCTAATGTTCTTCACCTCCATATCACATGTTTTGGTAAGTAGTTTTGGTAGGCTGCCGTCGCTCTAAACAACCCTCTGCTTTGTTTCTCAGACAGGACCATCCTGGTGGATATGGCTCTTCCCCCTCTGAGAGGTCTCTACATCCTGGGGACCCTCAAGTTCCCCAGCAACTCTAGCAACGTCCTGAGTGCAGCCTGTATCGTGGTGCTGGGGGGTACGCTGAAAGTGGGTAAGTGAGCAACCTGTCTTCTGGATGCCCAGAGTTTATTTCTGCTCTTGACAGACAGAAAGTGGGGAAAAAAGACTGTATAGTGTTACAGTAAAGATGCTGGCCATTGTAATCCCACATAGCTATCTTGGAATCTATAATGTGGACACCCAGGATTCATGTTAAGCACAATGATTATCCACTGGAGCTAATTACTTGTTTGTTTAATAGCAATATAGTACAAATATTGTTACCCTTATCCCACCAAAGTCAGTGGCAAAACTTCTCATTTCATCATGACTGAGATTTTATCTGACATGTGTAAAAATCCTCCCTACCTCATGTGGGGTTGTTTTATGAGATGGGGCCTCAGGGCTTTTATTTATCCTTAGGGCAGGATCTACCTTAGTGTTCAGGCAGTGTTTGCTGTCTATGGGCATTAATAAGGCATTTTCTAGGTAGCACAGAAGTATTTAAAGCCAACATAAACAAAGTCATGGAGAATCCCCAGTGTGCCTGGAAATCCTGCTACGGCATGAAACTGGCATAGCTGGATTCAGCATATTTGTTCCTCTCATCCCTCTGTACAGATGAGCACCAGGACTTCAGGGAGGTACCACCTTGCCCCAACTTCTAGTGGTTTCAGAGTCCCCAATGTCACTGGGGCTGTTCCACATTATTTGCAATGGACAGGATCAGTGTTTTTCCACACAGAAGTAATTACTCACATAATTCCTTTTAAATATTGAGGTTCCTGAAGCCAGGCATTGCATTTACTTACAGGAATCCTTAGGATGCTGGGATCACTTTGTTGATCACTGCTTGACCTTTCTGAAGATTGGTTTCATGAACTTTAAAAAGAGAATTTGTTTGTGTAATCACCTCCCGAGGAAGTCTGCTCCAATATTTGTTTGTTGTTAGTCTCAAGGGACTGTTTAGTTAATACAGTACTGGCCAAAAGAGTTGTTTCACTGCCTTGTGTTTTTCTTTGGAAAAAGGGGTTTGAAAGCCTAATCTGGGGGGGGTTAATATATATATATACTTAAAAGAGGCTCAATCATTTCTCACTTAGGGTCTTTTGTAGTTTAAATATGGTTTCATATTGGTTTTAAGAAAAAGCATGTGTTCGTTGCTAAA
>JAOXJM010000023.1:114974267-114997229 GCA_026413425.1 Tringa solitaria | reverse complement strand
GCATGAAATTAGTGTATTTGTAATCTAATATGTAAGTAAACATAAAATATGTATACAGTTCTTACAGCTCTATTTCCTGTGCAGATTACATGGGATCTGTGTTTAACTGAATAAAGAGAAGCACTGTTGGTAATTTATTTAATTTGATTTCAACCCATAAAGTAAATTTATTATCATCTATTTGACAAAAATAAAAGACTTGTTATTAACAGGTCAAGTTCTGAAGCTCCAAAACCAACTTTTTTCCTGTGGAAAGCAATACTTTTTTTTTAATTTAGTCTTTATTCAAGCTAGTAAGCACCGAAGTTAGTATGATGGATGAAAAGGTTCAGAAACATGGCTGTACCTGTGCTGGTAAACAAAGTTTTACACAGAGCTGAGCCCTGTCCTACAATTAGCCACAGTGTTAATTGATAGTCTCCCCCATGGTACAGTTTTGTATGACAATTGCATTATTTTTTTAAAAAAATACAGTTTAAATTATAGCACTTCTAGATCTCATTTCCAGTAGTTTATGCACGGCCTTTCTTTTTGTGACGGAAGGAACAAACCTGCCAGTTAGTCTTGGACCCGGAGAATAGTTCTTAACCTATTTTCTTAGCTAATGTATATAGATTATAAATATATCCTGAGATGAAATGATTACATGCACATTGAGTACTGCAGCAGTTGTTAGATATAGCTGAAAAAAAAAAAAGGACTGATGGGAGAAGTAAGATTACTGGGCAAATGTAGATATCTACAGTAAATATTCACACATGAGCTAGTCTTTCTCAGCTCCCTTGATAATCAAAGCAGAAAAATACATACTGCTCACTTGTATTTCATCTCCCCCTAAAGCAGATGTATAAAATAGATAAAAAATTGCACTTGAGAATTGCCTATTGCCTCTTGCTCTCCATTGGACATGAAAACAGTTTGGATAACTAAATCATATCTGTAGATATCTAAAGTCAGCTGAGATGAATTCCAAGCTAGACACCTGCATAAACTCTCTCAAAAGTCCCTTTTAGAAAAACTTCTTTTTAGAAAGCAACCAAGAATGTATCAAATTGGTTTTTAGCATTTTCATTGGTCTGATCCTAAGGAGAATTCATGGAGAGCAGCTCTGCAGCATACTGAAGAATAACTCCAGTACATATAGCTTAGAAAAACTGAAGTGTGAATCTTGTCGTTGATTTGGCATCTGCACACCGCAGGGAAAAGGTTTAACACCTTCTTTTTCTAAAAATGAAACATGCTGGTAAAATATAAGTGCATGGTGAATATTTGATGGGCAGGTGGCCTTTCTGTTTTTGTGTTGATGCATGTAGATTGTGCTGGGGGAAAAACACACCTGAATGTCAGTGCTGATTCTGCAGAGAAGCTGTGCGTAAGCTGTCAGGCTTGATGTCCCTCAAAGCACTAGTTTATAGGTATGATAGACACTTATCACATTTTCTCTCTTGAAACTCCCCAGGGCGTTCCCATGACACAGAAGACGGTAGACGCATCCCTTTGGCTGCAGAAGTCGGACTCCTAACACGCAATGTACAGATCAAGTCTGATGTGGCTTGCGCTGGGAGGATGCTGGTGGAACGTTTTACAGACTCGAGTGGGACAGAGTTCAAAGGTAGAGATTCATCTGTCCTCATCGACCAGACCAGTTCTGCCCAAAAAAGGACTGTCTAACAGCAGAAGTATCCATATGCATGTGCTACGCAATTCTAAGCAAACTGTGACCCTGCGACTTGTATGAGACACGAGCACTAGTAATACTTCATAAATAATGGAATGTATTTTTGGAGGGGCTGTAGTGTGGTTAGCTGCTTTTTCCTATACTTAGATATATATTTATGAACAATTACCTGGCAGTACATTGACAAATACTGCTTGCTATTCTCTATGCCTGAGTGCTGTTTAAGTGAGTGTCATTCTTACCTGTTCTTAGGTAACTTTGTAAGCTTTTACTTCACTGTAGTTATCTCATTGCAGGTGTCCTCGAACTCTTAAATGTTGAATTTTTGAACTTTGGGCCTCCTCAGCTTTCTGCTATTGAATTCAGAAATATATCCCAAGGCTCCTTGGTGGTGTCATCTAGCATTAATGGCAGCTGCGGAGCTGGCATTAAAGCAGTGATGAGCAGCTGGATCATGTTGCATGATAACATGGTGTTCGACACAGTTGGACCTGGCATCGATTTGGAAGGCCAAAACCATTCTCTCATCAGGAACCTTGTTATTCTGAGCAGGCAACCAGAAGGTTTATTAAGCTGGGTTGCTGGCATCAAGGTGAACCTTGTCATTGGTGTCTCCCTCTGTGGCAATGCTGTGGCGGGATCTGAACGAATTGGTTTCCATATCAGGGGCCAAGAGTGTTTGCAAGATGGAGAGCTTTGCAGTGAAAATGTGGCCCATTCAAGTCTCCATGGTATCCATCTGTACAGGGGAGATGGATTTCAGACCTGCACTAGAATCACAGGTTTTCTGTCCTACAAGAATTACGACTATGGTGTCATGTTCCACCTTGGAAGCAGTGTCATTATGGACCATGTGGTGCTGGTGGACAATACTGTGGGTCTCCTGCCGGTAGTGTATTGTCTTTATGCCAAGCAATGCCTCACGGGGAAAAGATTCATAGAACTTAGAAACTCTGTCATTGTCGCAACGAGCTCAACTTTTGACTGCATCAGAGATAAGATCAAGCCTCTCTCAGCTGATCTAACAGCCAAGGATCGACCACCACACTACCCTCAAGGAGGCCGTGTTGGGATTTTATGGCCTACGTTTACCACTGTTCCCAGCCAAAGGCCTGATAACCCATGGCACGAAACTGGGCATTGTCCAAAAGTCCTGGGACTCATGAAGCTGAAAGGTTGGTCTTCTATGTCCACTGGCCAGACTATTCTGTCACAGTTTTTCTTCACTAGCTATATTTTTCCAATTGAAGTCGCAGCCTTCCACACCCACAAACAGATGTGGTGGGGAAATCTGAGCCTCAGTGGAATTGTTAACAGAATCATCTTCAGCTGGATACAGTTCAATTAAAAAATATATTATTTGGTATTTCTCACTTCCTGAATCCACTGAAGTTAATTATGTCATGTGCTAATGTATATATTTTACCTCAAACATGCCTGTCTTCTGTGCAATTTTCCCACTTCATTCATTTCTCTGATCTGCAGTTACTTCTAGCTAAATAAGGATACCAAGTTTGTGAAGTGAATAGCATACTTTTTATAGAATTTGCGTAGAACATTATGACTACAGCTGTACAGAAACAGTTATGGCTTTTATTGTTATAAGGGATTGTACACAAGGGACAGAGGTCAGTTATATATCCCACCTCTTTTGTTCAATGAAATTTACAGTCCCCAGTGTAATATTTGCATATAGCAGAACCAAGATAGCTGGTTGCTGTGATGGGATCTAAATACCACCCAGTTTTTATGTTTTTATCCCTCACTGCTACCTACTTTTGTAAGAAAAGACATTACCCTCCTTTTACTGAAGAATAAGAGAGACAGAGAAAGATAAATAGGCTTGTCCAGGGTCTCACAGAAAATTTGAGGCAAAGCATGGATTTTGTAGGTGCACAAGTGCTCAGTGCCAGAGCCCAGCAGGTGTCACCAGACCCAGTTCATCTCATATTAACATCTGGTGAGTGGATAAGCCACCCATAGAAGGCTGGTTCTTAGTGATTCAAATGAAAATTTATTAATCACTCTCTTTTGTTTCTTTCTCACTATTTCTTTTTATTTCATTTCCTGTTGGCATGACTTATTTTGTGTCAATTTAAGATGTAAAACTTGGCTGTGGAATATTCTAAAGCCAATTGAAGACCTATGATCAATCTAATTAGTCTGATTTAAAATTTATTTGTGTGTATATATATATGGGAGCAATTTAACACAGAAAATGTCATAGAACAGAGCCTTTTCCACTCTGGTTCTGGCACTCCTGTAACCAGTTTTCCTCTCTTGATCTTCTCTTCATCCCTGGCAGAAGTCACCTTTACTGGCTTTACAAAGAGCTGCTACAGTGAAGACAGGGATGTCTGCATCATGTCAAATCCTGACCCTTTAGGCATCATGCCTCTTATCACAGCAGAGACATCAAGGATGCCACATATCAATGAGAAGGACATGTTCTACTTTAACCCAACAAGGTAACATGTTTTATTTTGAACTATTTTTCTCAATGGTTTGTTAAAAAAAATAAAAACAAAAAAGCACCTGCAGTTTTGGGACTGTCTCCACCTCTGTTTGTATCAGCTGTCTTTTTGCATTGCCTTACAGAGAGTTTAAGAAATTGGTTTAGACTGGATGTTGAGCTGCAGAGCAGTCCCATGCTTTGTCTCTGCTCTTGTACTGCTCCTGTCTGGCGAAAATGAACAAGCTCAGACAACAAACAAACACGCACATAAAAACTCAAAGTCAGAAAAAAAAAGAAAAGAAAAAACCCCAGCTTTATTTTAGGGCATTTTTTTAAAATTTGAGGTTCAGATTCCATCAAGGTGCATCTCCAGACCAATCCTCTTGGATTTCCCCTTTTATTGACATTTGTATAGCAAAACAAGCTTCACTTATTCCATTTCTTGAAACTCCATCCTGAGCATCTCTGACTTTTCAGCCTCTGGATTCAGAAAATGTCAGCACCTCCAGCAACAAACCCTGAGACAGGGAATGTCCTTTTGGTTGGGGAAGCGGAGCTTGATTTTTGCCTGCGAGATCACATCAGAAATGTTGATCAGTACCAGGCAGGCTGTGAGATGTCAAATGATTGCCAGAACTGCTCCTCCCCAGGGAGAATATGGTCTGCGTGTGGAGGAACGTGGAGGAGGGAGGGGAGAGCTTCTTCTATAACCTTGTCGTTGCTGGATGCAGTGGTTTTAACATACCACATCCAATAGAAACCACATGCCTGTTTATTTATTACAACCAGTGAATACAATACAGAGGCTATGTCAGGAAAGCCTTGAAGTAGCAGAAAAATCCAGCGTGGACTCCACTTGCCAGTCAAAAATAATTGGAGGTGTCCCGCACTGCTATGTTTAGAGACCCTCCAGCCTTCTGCCAGAATTTTTATTTTATTCTATATTTGTGCTTTTTGCTCTGGGCATTAGTTTGCGTGTAGATTTCTGAGACCTGTCCAGCTTGTCAGCTCCCATTATGTTTCACTCTTGTATCCATCCCCCAATATTATGCTATTAGTGAGCTGCAAGAGCTGGTGATTTTCAAACATGATGAATGCACATGGATTACTGAAGGCTTTCTTAGTAGTCTGGTAAACCTCTGAGGGAGATCACATCTCTCAGTGTTCCTCATGCATTATCTGCATGCATTTATTTAATCCACCTTTGCAACTGCTGAGCTTGATCCAGACTGTGGCTGCATTGTTCTGCTTCAGCATCCTGAAGGGATATCTTGATGGATATGTTATGTCAAAGAGAAGGTGAGCGTTGCCTTAGAGCAAGAGAGGAAATAGAAACATCAGGGAATATGGCAAGACCATGAAGTACTTTACTTGTCCCACTGGTAGACCCAGCCAGCTGAAATGCTGGATCTTCTGAGAGATGTTCAAGAATTGAATTAGCTGTCAGGATCAGAGGAGCTGTCTTTCTTCTTCACATCTTTTGACCTGTGTTGATTGGGGGCACTGGCCCATTTGTTCCTCTGCCCCTACTGTAAATTTCTGCCTATATCTGTTTGCCACGTTCAAAATGTCAATAACTGGGTTCTTCCAACCTGAGCCCAAGAAATTCTAAGTTTTCTTCAAGACTTAATGTGTATCCATGTAGCAGTCTCTAGATGTCTCCATGGACTTGCTGGATTACAAGTTATTGTACTTTGTAGTAGGAGTGATACGGCCAGTGGGATTGTTCTGTTAAGCTGTGTTAAACCATTAGTCAAAATGCAACGAAAAGCACTTAAGATCCTCAGCATGTGATTCAGCTCACTATGCTTTAGTGATCCAAAATTTAGGCATGTAATCTAAGAAAGACACTAAGATCATTCTGTAGTGAAGAGACATTTGCCTAGGAAATTATTTCTCTCAACTGTCCTACATATGTCTCAGATCAGGTGAGTTCCCTGCCAACAAACCTGTCCTGTCCAAGCCACTAAATTTATAATTTCGTCCTGAGAGTATATTGATGATAAAGTTGGACAAACTTATTTGAAAATTAGATGTTGTTTGCTGAGATACATTATCATGCCATCTAAAATGAGATTTTCTGAGAAAAATGAGAATTTCTTTGCAGAGTATGCCAAACCTCAACTGAAATGCTTAGGTATCATTCATTTTTCGCTTATTTTCTGCTTTTTCTTTTCTTGAGCATGTCAAGATGTCACATGTATGTGCAAAAGTGTTTGTTGCCAGCATAAATAAATTACAAACAGCAGCACAAAATTTTTCCTTTGCTCTCTTCTTCATAATAACATGATGTCTCCTACCTGTCAGTGTACAGACCTCTGAAGACACCATGTTCCCTGAAAGGAGATGCAAAGGCTCGAGGAAAGCCCTTTTCAAGGATTTGGATGGAAGTGTCCTGGATCTAGAACCACCTGTTTCTGTTTTCCCAGAGTCAGAATTTGAATGGACGCAGTTCTACCTGCAAGCTGGTGAGTACCTGTGCTATCTGGAGGGCTTGCAAAGTCATGTGTACACTTGACTCATGAGGTATGGGTTTACCCCAGGCTTTCACTGACACCTACATCTGAGGTCAGGATGGTGGTGGTCCCAGATTCTGTGATGCCTTTCCGGGATGGAGATAGTGACTTACAGTGTAGAAGTCTTTAAGGCCTCATTGTACAGTTCTGTGTTCATCAGTACCTCTCTGCCTTCTTGCATGATTATTTCAACTGGCATCCTTAGCCCCTTTAGAGTTTAATTCATTCAATTTAAGACCTGAACAGAACATAACCACCCTTTGCAAAGTAATAGAGTCATAGAATAATTACGGTTGGAAGAGACCTTTAAGATCATCAAGTCCAACCATTAACCTAGCACTGCCAAGTTACCAGTAAACCACGTCCCTCAGCACCACATCTACACGTCTTTTAAATACCTTCAGGGATGGTGATTCCACCACTTCCCTGGGCAGCCTGTTCCAAGGCTTCACAACACTTTTGGTGCAGAAATTTTTCCTAATATCCAATCTAAAACTCCACTGGAACAATTTGAGGCCATTTCCTTCTGTCCTTTTGTCCTGTCACCTGTTGCTCGGGAGAAGAGACCAATCCCCACTTCACTACACCCTCCTTTCAGGTAGTTGTAGAGAGTGAGAAAGTCCTCCTTCAGCCTCCTTTTCTCCAGGCTGAACACCCCCAGCTCCCTCACATGCTCCTTATAAGACTTGTGCTCCTGACCCTTCACCAGCTCCGTTGCCCTTCTCTGGACACACTCCAGAACTTCACTGTCTTCTTTGTAGCTGAGGGACCTACTACAAGTCCTCTGAGAGCATTAAGTAAGACATGCCACGTAAATGCTACGTAAGTGCAAAATAATAGCAATAATTGGCCCAGTGAGGATTTTCATCCATATCCCACTGAGGAGATAATCAAGCTGAAAACTCAGTCCAGAAGTTTAAAGACCCCTCTCTCTGGTTTAAAAAGGCCCATTCTGCTCAGTAACCGCTTTCTGAAGGTTCACACAGCAAGGCTCCTTTCTCATCCTGATTAAAACTCTGCTCTCTAATTCCAAATAAACTCTTTAATTACAATTAGCATTTCCTGCGCCTGCTGCTGATGGTGGCCATTTTGCTGGAAAGGCGCATCGTTCGTGACTCCAGCGGTATGGGGGACTGATGGAAGGGACTGTAATTAATCCCCTTTTCCATCCCGCTCTAAAACTGATTAAATACAAGGAGAACTTTAATCTTTAAACAAAATGTCTAATGGTGTATCCAGTAAAGTCTTTTCCTCTAAGGATCCCGCTCTAACTGGCTGCTTACAGGGCTGATTAATGTGTTGTCTAGATGCAAACACTGTTTTTTACTCTACCTTTTCTGCCCTGATTATGAATTACATGCAAATGCTAATACCCTATCAGTATTCCCATTTAGCTCCTGTATATTAAAGAGCACATACTTTTTCAGACAGAACCTGGATTTTATTTAGACTCACACCATTTTTAGCACACCCTGGCATACAGTCCTATGCGTGCCAGGAATCCCCACCATCCAGCTCTCAAACTGAGCTCCACAGCATTTATCTCCTCATCTAATGGAGGCAACAGCACATGGGAAATGCTGCCTGCCTCTGAAGCTATAACCAAATTGCTTGTGATTTCTTTTTGTTGCCCAAATACGAATGGGGATTTCCCTCCCCTCCCCAACCTCCCTTCGCAATTGTGTGTTTAATTCCTCTGCATTTGTCATTCTGACCTGCAGTTCTTTTCATCTTGAGGTTCACATTTGGAAAGGCACAGCTTGATGCTAAGGTGAATTCATAGTTGTCCTCTTCCCCTCTCTCCTCCCTCCTTCCCTCTCTTGAACATTGTAGGACCGAGCATTCTGCACAGCTCCATGCAGGCTCCCACCCTAGACAAACAGGAGAAAATATTCACCTTTTCTGCCCTCACAGATTTTCTGTGGAGCCAGATTCCCCCTTGGCCTGACAGTCCTTCAAGGCCTCTGATGAAGGTAGCATTATGTTGCTGTCGAGCAGAATTTGACCCTTGAAGTTTTACCTGTCCTGAATCCAGATGAGTGTTTGGCACTTACTTTATCTGGGTGGTCAAGACCCATGTGCTGATCCTCTCATCCGCACATCCACCTGGTACCCTGTTAAACTGGAGTAATTCTGACCACCTTCAGCAGCTTCATCAGAACACTGCAATGCAGAGGTTAGTGCTTCACCAGCCTGACTAAGCACAGAGGCAGGAGATAATCTTTTCAGGTAGCTACACAACATCCTTGCCACCTCAACAGTTCAGGGAAACAAGTTTCTTTGAGACTCAAAAGCTCCGGCTTTCCACATCCTCTTAATTATACCTTCATCCAGATGCATGAATGCATATTCCCTTTAAGCTTCCAGCTTGGACAATCAGCTTGAAGTTATTGAACCTTAGCCATTTTTAGATGTTCTGATTACTCCTGGGGGAAGAAAAGACTGAACATACTTCAGGGATACAAAAGCCAGGAAGATGTTTACCCAGAAGAATACTGTAGGGAAAAGGCTGTCAGAGGAGTAACTGGGGAACAGTGGATCCTTCAGTATGATATTAAAGCTCCTCAAATCATATGATGTCTTCTACTGAAGATGCAATCAATATAGAATATATGTAATATTTTTTTTGTTATTATTTTTATATATATATATGTGTGTGCATGTATGCAATAGGCAAGGAGGGACTGCTTGGCTTCCTGAGTCCTGCCCACTGCAGTTGGGCAATAGCAAGCCATGCAATGTATATTTAATATATATACGTTGTACCCACTTTTTTTCCTTTTGTCTTACTGTGTGCATGATCTTTTACCACTTGTGTTAGCTCTTTGGGTCATAGACCAAATCTTTATATTGTGCCTTTCTGTAGAAGCAGAGTTGTTCACATAAAACCAAAGTTTTAGTTTTCTTGATAAACCACAGAATTCACAAAAGAAAAAAAAAAAAGAAACAAAGAGGGAACAAATCCAAGATTTTTGTTATTATTTCTACTGAAAGAAAAAGGAGCAACAACAAAAGTGGTTTTGAGTCAAACAAAGCATAATTATTTTTTAATCTAAAACTACTTTTTGCTCCCTTTTTTTTCTTTTAAATGTAATGCTGCAAAAGTTTAGAATAAAATGTTTTCCAATAACCCTCACCCCTAAATCATTTATGAGGAACTTTCACAGTTTCATTCTTCAAATTAGTCAAAACAATTTAATGAGTTTAACATGAATTTGTAATTATTTTAATCTCTTTGAGCTGCCATTTTTGGATGACAAAATGTTTTTCTCCCAAAACTCATCTCTATACCAAACTTCTTACAAAAGAGCTTGGGGCCAGGCCTGGAGCACTAAATGTACCATGATAGAGGAAATGCCAGAATCACAAGCTCGACAGCAGAATTAGCTATAAACACGAGTGTGTCTAGCTGAGGAATGAAGGATAAGTGAACAGTCTGTGCACTCCACTGATCTCTGTGTCCAGTTTAAAACCTCTATTCCACAAAGGGTTGCTGACACAACCATCATCCTGAAGTTAAAAGTTTCAACCATTCGCTGGCTGTCTGCAGTAATTATAGAACTCTGTTATCGCACTGCCTCTTGACAATGTCTGTAACCCAACAATAGCCAACTCCTAGAGACATTGAAGTTTGTTTTCTTCCCTTAGTGGAAATGTAGCTGAGAACCAGAGGCTGTCAGAAGATTCATCTGACCCTAATTCCATTACCTCAAATGGTCTCTCTGGTGAACACACTCACATCTTTGGGTCAGAAGTTACATGGGGTAAACATGGATGTCTGAGACGAACCCAAGAATTTCAAGTTTTAATTTAGAGCCTATAAACACCCTTGTTTTCTTCCTGCTGGCAGACATGTTCTATGCATTTTTTTAAAGCAATTTGTACTGAATAATCATAGAATCATAGGACAGCCTTGGCTAGAAAGGACCTTGAAAGGTCATCTGGTCCAAACTTTTGTGGAAAGGGAGCCTAGAGGAGATTTTCTAGCACACTGTCCAATGACATCTTGAAAACCTCCAGTGATGGAGACTCTACTACATCCCTGGGAAGGCTGCTCCAGTGAATGATTGTTCTCACTGTAGAAACAAATATTTCATATAGCAAGATGAGACCTCTCCTAGTGCAAATTGTACCCATTGCAACTTGCCTTCTCCTTGTGGCTCCTTGTGAAGAGAGAGTCTCCATCCCCTTTGCAGTCTCCCTCTAAATACTGGAATACTGTAATGAGGTCCCTTGAGCCTTCTCTTTTCCAGGCAGAAAAGACCTAACTACGTCAGTCTTTCCTCATAAGGCAAGTTCTTGAGCCCTTTGATCATCTTTGTGGCTTTCCTTTGGGCCCTCTCCAGCCTGTATGTATCTTTCTGAACTGTGGGTACCAGAACTAGACACTGTACTCCAAGTGTGGCCTGACAAGCTCTGAGTAGAGTGGGATGATCATGTCTCCGTGTCTTCTATCAAATTCAAAAGTGAGTCCTTTCCATTGTTATTCTTCCCCTTTGGCATGGCTTCAAATTTGGCCAGAAGAATAACCTTTCTGTGTCTCATGAAATTGTTAATTATAATTCAGAGTTCCCAATGTGACTTCCGTGCTGGTTTCTAAAGAGATGCAGAAAGATCCTTAGGTTTGCATGAAAGCAATTTCTATTGTGGATCCTATTTTATGATAGTGTAACTGGTGGAGTCCCTGTTTTGCTTGCTTTTATAATTGAGTAATTCTGATGTACTGAAAGGTAAGGAAGTTCTGGGCTGTAGGTTAGCTATTGTGCAACTTTTTCTTCCTGTTTTTAATATGTTCTCCTTGTATTTATTGTAAATAATTGCATCTATTTTCTACCTTACACAAACCTGACACATCCTTGTAAGGTCTCTGGGTACAGTAGATGCGTCAGTGAAATTTAGGTCTGTCATACCCCTGTGGGACAGGCATATATTTTGACACTAGCTTCCCAGACAGAGGACAGAATTTGTGACTTGCCCAAGGTCAGTCATTGAATTAATGCATATCCTTCCAAAATCCTGACAGCCAGACTCTTAATCTAAAGGCACCCCATCCTGCTTACACAGGTTGAAAAGTTGCATTAGCTAGAATTAGCCAAAAATATATTTTACATTCTACTTTTTTATTATAAATCATGCCTGGAGTATTTTTTGGAACTTCACTGAACGCTTAAATTCTGGCTGTTGTTTTAAATAAACAAAAAAATAAAAATTTAAAGTTTGGGTTTTTTTAATTAACATTTTAAATGCTGTGGAAGTGCTTTATTGAAAAAAAGTGAGTTGGCTTTAGTGGGAATCTGTTGGTGCATGGATTAGTGTGTTGTGGGCAGTAGATCGTTTTATCTGACCAACAGATAACTGAGACTACATTTTCCTACATTGTTTTCAATCTAGACAAATCTAAAGCTGTCAAATTCCTACAGTGATCTTGCCGGCTCTCTAGAGGTGGTCAGTACAATTTTTAGATCATAAAAGGGTAGGTATTCCATATGTAAATGCCTATCTGAAGCAACCTGGGCAGATATGTAAATACTTATATCTTGTCAACTGCTATTGTAAAAAGCGCTCAGAAAGACTGCATGGGGTTGAGGCTGGATGTTCATACAGGAATATGCAGAGGTTTGCTAGGTTTCATCAAAAATAAGATAAAATATCAGATCTAGATATAAAAAGCCCCCCAAATTCCTGGGGAGGTGGATCAAGCATTTTTCTACAATCTTTTATTTTTTTTCCCGGTAATTTTTATTATTGAATAAAATTCTCAAGTAATAATTGAGAAAGTATATAATTTTGGCACACAAGGTGCCAGTATAATCTAGAGCTAAAACTGTGTGAAAATGCTACACCATATATATTTAATATTCCAAGGACTATGATTAGCTACACCTGTTATGCATAAACATGCGTAGTAATTAAAGATGTTTGAGAAGAGAATGCAGGTTTCATAGATTTGCAGGGAATGAAACAGATGCAATATTGGCCTGAAACATTTATTGTTTTCCTCTGAAGCTTTTTTATTTTTTTGTTCACAGATAGAAATTTGCCTTTTCTGCAATAAATGGCCCATGCAAAATGGGTTGAAAGTGGCAATGGAGGAGATTAAAAGAGCTGTTACAGAATTATTGTTTTATAAAAACCAAACTTAATATGATCAGAAAATGTCTGTAACTTTTACTTAATTCTTCTGAAAACACATTCCTGTTAAAGATTTCAACAGAGCTTAGTTAAATTGAGACCAAATTCAAGAATAAAGTTGGGAGGGTTTTTTTGATGTTCATGGGAGAATAAGGTTTAAAGGAAGCCAAAAAGTACCCAAAGTAAGCCTGTGAAGTAGAAAGACAGAGGTTGCTCATCTAGACTATAGAATCAGAAATAATGGGCTGAAATTTCATCAAAGATATTTTTAGGTGTGGGGGAGTAAATGTTAAGAGAAAGACAGCAAAACGCTGGAATATCTTATCTGAGCGTGTTGTGGAGTCCTGTGGAAGTTATGCAAACACCCTTAGATGGTCCAGATAGAGATCATCTTTTCCTGAGGTGGAAGGAGGATGGATCAAATAACTGCAGAAGGCCCTTTCTAGGCCTATTTTCAAAATTCTGTTAGGGTACTCAGTGGTCTGCAGGAATCTTTGAGGTCTGACAGTGATTTATGAGTCCAAAGGCCAGGATGTTGTAGTGGGAAGGTCTGGTAATTAGGACTTTCTACATACTTTGTTGATGAAGACAAAGAGTTACTCCTAGGGAGGTAGCTGGTGCAGACAGACTCTCACCCAACCCATATGCTTGGTCCCTCTCAGCCAGTCTATTCTTGTGGAATGCTAATGCGCTTGAAAGGTTGTGCAACGTGTGGGTGTAGAGGTTAGTTCCATGGAAAATGGTGCACAGGAGTTTACAGCATCAGAGAACCAAAACTGAAGCAGGTTCCTTATCCAGAACCTCCCTTCAAAGCTCAGGAGCTCAGACACCATGCCTTTTCTTCAGAGGCACTGTTTGGCTCTCTATTCATTTCTACTTTAGTGATGCCTATAAATCTGAGTCAGTAACTGGGTCTTATTACTATTAGACCATCCAGAAACTTTTCTGGTATCTTCTGGAAGAAGCTGCTGATATCAATAGTCAATCCAGAAAGCTTCGGAAGAAAGGGAGGAAGGTGGAGAAGTGAGGTGGGGACACAGCTGAGGACAGCAGCCTACATCATAAAGCCTCTCCAGGCTCGATGGCTGTTACCTTTAAGGAGACTGGATGCCTGTGTTTATGCAATTTAAAAAAAAGAAACGTGAATTGCATCCTGTACGTATAACTCTATTATTTTCCTTAGATCTTTGAGGCATATCTATAATCCAGCCAAACTGCTGAGTGTTAGTTTCCAGAGCTTTACAGGGGAAGCACTGCATTTTGCCACAATTAATTTTGCAGAGGAAGCAGCCTGTTTAAAGACGCCTGCAGCAGTCACTAAAATATGTGTTGTTTTTCAAGGCCACCAGACACGCAGTTGGCTAGGTTGGCTAATAAACAAAACAACAATGCAAAAACCCAGCCTCGTGGGGTTTGCAGGAAGAAGGGATGAGAAATAAAATGAGTAATGCTTACCTGCTAGGGGTGGGTGAAGACTATAATTGTTTAGCCCCCAGCAGATCCCTGCAAGGGTTAAAAATGACAAATATATTAGTTGGTGAGTGCTAAGATTGTTGGTTTGAAGCTCTGGGCAAAACACAGACTGTTATTTACCGGACTTGGTCGATTTACTTCTTAATGCAATAATGACCTGTGAAATGAAACGTGAGCTAGACAATTGTTCCTCATTGTTTCCAGTAAAACATCCTTTCATACCCCATTAAACCACCATTAATTCCATTTGAAAGAGAGGCAGGCACAAACACCAAGGGATATCTCTCTCTTTTCCTCTTTCCCTCTCTTGGAGGGACTGATCAAGGCCTGTGGATAGCAAAGCAGCTTTCTTAGCCATTTTAGAGGGCGTTGGGCAACCTGTGGGGGCAACATTTCTGAATGGGCACCACAGAGATCTATTGGATTGGTGCCCAGTGGATCGCATTGCTGAGTTTTGCAGAAGAGCATATCAGCTAACCTGGCAAATGATGTTAATACATCAAGTTTCTCTTTCTTTTTTCGGTTGGCTTCTTTAAGCGTGAGATTTATGTGATCATGCAGCGTATACGCATATGTATGTGTGTGCCATTTCCCACCCAGCAATTTTTAACCCATTTTCAATATCAATTAAAGTAGTAGATGGATAAGTTCTCAGAGATAATAGATTCCTACAGGTTAAAAAAAAAAAAAAAAAAAGTGTCTGGGAAGAAAACCCCTATCAGTGAACCCTTCTGTCTCCCAGAGGGTAATATCTCTTGGCATTCATTTCCTGGATACCAAGAAATGTTCTGTGGAGACAAACTCCGGTTTTGGGTCCCAACTAAAGGAAAAACTTTTGCACATTGGTAGGTGCCAGGGAATCCAGCAACAGGTCTGTAATAAAATACTGGTTCCACTTCACATGAAACTGGTTTTCTTTAATTCCTTTTAACTTTTTAAAAATGCTCTATACTTTCATGTTATTTGCTACACTTGATGCCTTTCTTTTCCCATGCTAGATTTGTGCCTGGGGTAAGATTTTTGTCTGCAAGTTTGCTCAGAAATAGTTCAGCTGCAAAGAACAAAACAGAGCTTTTTTGGTGTATGTTAGAAAACAGATCTTTAAACTCTAGAACCTATGGGCTTGCAGTAAAAGATTGAAGGTTAGCAGGGAATCAACTCTGAGGTCAGTGTAATGTTTTCTATCTGCTGTCCCCGCAAAAAAACTGTGTAACTATCTATTAAAATAAACTGCAGAGATTCATTATCTTCTGATGTGCTATGAAAGATCTAAGTTTTGACTATTGCTTGTGAAAATTTTAGTTCCTGCTCTGCTGAGTTGTTAGAAGCACAGACATCAAATACTCTCCTTCCTTCAGCTGTCTCCAAAATACTTGAGTATTGGGAGCCTTAAATATGGAGTTCTAGTTCCCTTGCATTTTGTCTGCTAATTAGCAAAAGAATTCTGGGCACTTCATGACCCTTGTCGATGCCCAAGGCGCTGTGTCCCTAGGAGGCAAACATGTGTTTTGTTCTAATTTTGCGGACTAGGTCGGTTAGGAGCCAAGGGATTACATGGAGTCATCTGTGGTGGAAGGGAGAAGAGACCTCAAAGTTTAGCCACCAACAAGTATGCCATCAACTTGGGAACATGCTGGCTAGATTTTGGTTAACCAGCTTTATTATTAAGGTACCTAGCACAGTTTACTTTGTGTAGGATTGAGATTTTTTTTAATATATGCATATCTATGTCTCAGTGACTCTTTAGTTGTAAGATCTAGTCTCATTTGTAAGAAAAAAAAAGGATCCTTATGGAAGGATTCAGTTGCAATTCTGAAAAGAGATGGAGAATGAGAAGTGCAGAAGTCCTTGTCATGCACACAAAGAGCAATGGCCTGGGAAAATAAGTCCGTTTTTTTCCTTCCCCTGTAATCCTGTAATTCTTCCTACATAGTATAATTCTGAATCAGAGAGAATCATGACTGTATGTTTGTGTGTATGCAAGTGTGTGTGTTTATACACACACACGCAGACACTGTCCTCACAACTGCGCTTGGAAGCATTTCATCATTTTTTCCCTCTTATCTTCCAAATATTAGCATTTAATGAAATACACATTTCCTTCATTTATTTTGAATCTACTCCAAGGCCAGCAAATACCAGAACCTCAAATGTTATGACAGGATAGATTCTTTATTGGTTTGTTTTCTTTTCATTCTTTCTGTTTTCACTGTGATTTTTTTTTTTTTAAAGATTATAGACCCTTATGTTCTAACTCAAGGAGACAGGCTTCCAACTGAGGTAGACAAATATGTCCAAAAAAATGTCCCTGAGACCCATCCAATGCAGACAGCTGTGCAGCAAACAGGAAATTGAGGAAGTCAGGTTCATCAGAGACACAGGATTTCCTTCGTGGATGTTTCAGATAAAGCATCTTTAATTTTTCTACCCTGGTTCAGTGCTGTAAAATAACTATGAGAAAAGCAGTGAAACCGTGGCTTTGTGGCATGAAGACAGTGATGTGAAAGCGGAACTGAAAGACAAGTTCTTGCAGGGACCAGCGTACCTTGGCCATGTTGACATGACCTCTTTCGAGCAAACTTACACTTGTTTGACTGTGATCCGGGCTGACAGGACATAAGCCAGCCCTGAACCAGTAGCGTAGGACTGGCTACGATGGGCACATTTCCATGCTAATGTGGTCACACAGCTTCCACTTGAAGTTGGACACGGTTCTTCTAGTTTGGACTGTGGGGAGAGCAACCTCAAGTCTACCTCTGAAGATCAGTTGAAGTGCCATAGAATCAGAGAATCAGAGAATGGTTAAAGTTGGAGGAGACTTCAAAGCTCATCTGGTTCCAAACCCCCTGCCCTGGGCAGGGACACCAGTGTCTTCCTAGGTTATAACACACAGTGTAGAGGTTTCACTACTGGCAGACTTGCATCACAGGAGCCAACAGGTTCAGCTATCAGCATGCAAGGAGTGATTATTGTGAGAGTGACTGGCTGCTGCTGCAGAATCACTCAGCATGTCTGAGTTCATTGCAGGACTCTGCTAAAACCTTCTCCCTTGACTTTGAAGAAGTCACTTGATTATCCTGTGAAATGAGGTTAGTGCTTTTTTTTTTTTCCTCCACTCCTTGGTTTGTGATGGCAACACATCCAACATCCAACACATCCCAACATTTCAGTGTTGGGACTAAAGAAGTGTCTACGTAGCGTCTGTTACGATGTGATCCCAAATAGTTTAAGGCTCCTATGAAACACTGGGAAAAATTCCATACCAGTAATTAAGTGTCCATGTGGCATTACTAAAGCAGGCAAGCACTTAGATGTCTGTCTGTATGACCTTATTTTGCCTTGCTATTTATGCTTTTAGGTTTTGACACGGTCTTGCATTACATGATCACAGTAATAAGCAAGAAGTTTTGACTCATTTGGTCCAAAATGTGGTTGTTCTGGAGATGGCTCAGGGCTGTGTTGTACCACGTTTGCCAACAAGAGCTCTTTGCCTTATCTCCTGGAGAAACTGAAACATGTGGGATGAATATGGACTGGAAGAGAAGAAAGCAAGGTCTCAGCACATCTGGTTACTGAAAGCCATCTGAATAATAGAGCAACATTAAATAATCAAACCATTTGCCCTCAACCATGTCCATGTCCCCATAGCATTTCATGTCTTGCCTGGATGCAGCCACGCCTGAGCATGGTGCTGGAGAGTGCTCGTTGCAGGGACCAACACTGTGCTGGGGAATGGTAATGGTTAAAGTGTGTGGGTGTTCCTGACCAGTACGTGACATGCTAACACTATGTAGTTACTGGTGTAGACGTGGTCTGGGTGATATGCACATGCAAAAAATCCCAGTAAGTGCAGAAACCATCCATCTCAGATTCAGTCATACTGCATCCAGGACAGGGACTTAATAGGGCATTTTAGCTAATGAAACTTTAAATGTTGTCTAAGCTTGGACCAAGAGGTTGGTACATCCCAAAAGCAACTTTTCACATGATAATTACCGAGCCAAAACATGCAAGATCTTAATTTGTAAGGAATATCTTTGAATGGATGACATCGCTTGATTATAAGGTTCAAAGCACATGTGGTAGACACAATGAGCACCTTGCTATGCTCAGGATACGTGTCATGGGTATTAACGTAATTATTAAGATAATTAGTTGAAAAGAACATATGAATTTCCTCATGCATTTATGGAGAAACAGATCAGTGCTGTGGAAAAATAGTCAATTCACTGGCATTGCATTTAAGAACCTGGAAAATAGATACTTGCATCTTGAGTGATTACATCGGATACCCAGATCATGCCAAAAATACAGTTATTAACTTACCATATAAACCTTTATATGCATTTTAATATACACATATATAAATATATAAGATGATAAAATCATCCTGCATTCTCCAGTTGCTAGGTAAAGAGGCACACAGCTAGTGAGGCAGCAACCACGCTGAAGCATCTTGAGCTATTCTAGTACATCTTTTCTTTTCAAAGAAAAGGTAGATTTTTGTTCTTTTTTCTTCTGTGTTGTAAGCACGTTCAATTGGCAACAGTACCTCAACCTATCTTAGAAAACAGGTTTTCCAGACAGGGAAACCTTGCAACTGTAATCTATCCCTGAATGAGGGTCAGGGACCTGACTCAGATATTGGTCCCGCTTGGGAGTTCTATGTCTTTGCTTTATTTCTTTGTCTTTTCTATTCTTTTTTACAGTTCTGGGTAACTGCCCACTAATTTCAGTTTCAAGAGGCCTTATTTTCTGGTTGCTTGGATAAGGCAAGTTAAATTAAAACTTTGGCATAGACCTTACTTGAGAGACCAATAGAGAATTTAACTCCTGTGTTTGACAAACTAATTGGCCAAGGTTTAAAACCATCAGTTATGCAATAAAACTGTATGCAATTAATTAAAGGGAGTTGATTATTTTCAGTCGGGCTCTGTTCCTGAAACATCCTCCTACTCACTAATAAACTTTGTTCCTGCGGTGGTTTCTCTGAAATTAATAAGCAGATTGCAAAACTAGAGTAAGTCTGCCTCACTGTTTTCTTCCCATGCTTACTAGTACGCGACAGTTACTGGACTGAAAATGAAATTTCATCCCTATAGGGTCCATATTGCAAGCACACTATTTCCCCCCCCCTCCATGGGATTGATAGGAGATTGTAGCACTAGTTAATCAAAGGCACCAACTGGGTTCAAGCTTGTACCAAAAATAAATATGAAGGAAGTAGAGGGTGGAGCCCTATTGGATAAATATTCAGTTGAAGAAGATACCTGGTAAAAATAATTTTCCTAATAGCTGAGGAGGGTCCTGGACTCTTCTTGGACCTCTGATGATGATTTGATGCACATTGCGACAAATCACTTAAACTTTCTGTCCATGTCTTGCTCTGAGGAGTGACCACAGTAAAAGCAGACCTCACATTGGAGCAGAATGTAGCTGTGTCTTAGGAGATGGACACAACTGCCTTCTTTCCATCTTTGGAGGACCTGTCAGGAATGAAACATGGTAGAATACAGCTTGCTGTGGGGTAGAGGAACAGGCTGTGTCTCTTGTGGAGGACTTTTCCAGACCTCTGACTCTAAATGCTACATGGAAGTCAGTGACCACACAGAACTGAAAACATCCCTTGCTCTTGGAAAGCCTGAGGCTCACTGGAGAAAAGATCTAACTCTTTGTATGCCTGTACAGCTCTCTAGAGGAAAGAACTCCAGAAAAACTGGTTCAAGTGCAGTGCTGTCCACAGTGTCACACAAACAGGTGTCAAAACCTACGCAACCCCAACACTGGCTTAAAAATCAGGGTTAGGGGTTTAGCATGTTTCTAGTGTCTTGTTGAAGGCAGTGATTGCTTTGGGAAGAATAGTGAGCATTTACAGACTGACTTTTTCTCTCACAGTCATGCCTTCTAAAGCAACCTACTTGTTGCTTTACCCATTGGGCTGTTTGTTGATGTATCTTATCTCATCTGCTTTTTTAGCCAGTCTAACCTCCAGTGACAAGGTGTCCCGGAATTTGTGTGACTGACAACTTCTAGGCACAAGGTCTTCTTTAGGAACTATTATTAGACAATACCTCCACCTATGGCAAACTAAACAAATCACTCCTGTTCTCTAACATATTCAGGTATCAATGTTGGATATTTTCAGGGTATTTTTTTACTGTTCTCTGTGCAAAGTGAGTGTGGGGCCTGATCCAGTGGAAGGTAGTATAGAAGCTAACTTGTTTACTTTGATTTTACTTGTAGATTATGTTTCCAAAGAAGCCCTTTGTAGCTAATAACTCTTCACTGCAACCCTGAAGGGCTCACAAGTTATGGGATGGTGGATTATGGAAGAGGGTGGGTGGGAAAAAGTCAATAATAATACCAATAAAAAAGCCATCTTTCTGATCAAAGCAGAAAATGCTTGAATAAAGATTATATTAAAAAAGAAAAATGTAGAGGTCTTGTTAAAACCTTTGGGTTACTGTCCAGTTATGTGGATTTTCCCTCTAGTGCTTATTCTGGCATTCATTAAACCCTGATAAGTTACATAGAAACACTTGAAAGAATGATTAGAAATGCTATGTGTGAATAATAGAATTGCTTAAAGGGAAATGGAAATTCTTAAAGGGAAATGCATACTGACATGGAAAGTGAACTTGTGTAATTTTCTCATTGTCCAGGGTTATTATCTTATTCCTCTTTTTTGTGGGTGTTGAATTTGTATGCTTTTATATTCACAGTTTGGGGGCTGCTTAGGAAAATAATATTGCCTTTCACTTAGCTCCAGTGGGAGGCAGATGTGTTTCAGAAAGCAAAGTCTCTTTTTTCAGGTGCCTTTCTTTGAAAGGGTTAGACTACAGTTTGGAGGTGAAGTGGAAAAATAAGAAAAAAAAAAAAGAGAAAAAACCCAAACCAAACCAAACAAAAAAACCCCCAAACAAACAAACAAAAAACAACCAACCAAACAAAAACCCCCACAAGCCAGCAGCCCTAACTCAAAGCCAACCAAGGTCCTTCCTCAAAGTTGTCTGTGTGACCCTTTGCAAGGAACACGTGGTGGCTTTGCCTGAGCTCCCAGTGTGGAGTGAGCATGGGGCCACATCTCCTCAGCTGCTTGATGTCTTTACCTCAGTGTGACCTATTCACTGGGACTCACTGCCAGCCTAAGCTCAGCTGCTTCTGCTGTGATCATCTAGAAGTGGCGTCAGGGTGACCTTGGGTCTGCTGATGAAAGACTGTATGAATGCTCCCCCAGAATGGATATGTCTGAATCTTAAATAACCTTGTTAGGAGTTGGACACCAGGCACCCAATTCTTTGTGTCACTCTGGAAATCTCAGTCTGTGACTTGGAGTACCTGGGGAAGGTAAGTTCTAACACACAGATGTGTCCAAGAACTTGAACATCTTTGCAGAGGTGTGATGGAGGTCCTAGGAGAAAAGAAGTTTTGAAGTGAGAAATGAAAGTGGATTGTATGGCCACCTGAGCAACCTTAGTGCTGGGATTGTTTGATCTGCGAGAGCAGAAGTCCAGCGTGCAGATCATTTTTTGCTACTGCTCGGTAGTGCCTCAGTCTCTGTGTATTTGCAGTAGTTTCAGAGCTAACATACTGCAGCAAATGGGAGTGGAGACCCTAGGCACCATCATACAGCCAGAGATTATCTTCCTATGAGGAATTTACAGCTCTAAATGGAGAAAACAAAGGGCAGGAGGGGAAACTGAGGCACAGCCAGATCTGTGGGTTTTGAGCAAGCCCATGGCAGAGCCAGAAGCCTTTCTGTGACTGGTCTGGTCTTGGTTTTCCTCTCCATCCTCCAGTGTTCTCAGGGTGCAAGTACTTCTAATTTAGCTTCAGACCTCTTTTTATGGGTTGCTTCATGGTTAGCAGGTCCAATAGTGTTCATCTTGGCATGGCAAGGGCATGTGTCATGTCTTGCCAACAGGACTGACGAGGGAACGCTTTGTGTTGCAGGAAACAATGCTGCAACCAGCACCTTTGGGAAGTTTTTTGCTTGAGTAAGGGTTTATTGCTTGCTTACTTGGTGTTTTTCTTTAAACAACCAAAGTGTTAGTGCCCGCAATGTCAAGCATTGGAAGGTTAAATCAAAATTAACTTGTTGCCGCAAGAACATGTTATATTCCTTTTCTTTACTCTTCATGTTACAGAAATAATATATTAGCACTGCAGAGGCTCAGGCAGAGGGGAACGGAGCTGATCCTGTGGTTAGGAAGTCAAACTATAAAAGCCCTAATCTAAACTGTGGGATAATGAGATGTGAGAGGATTTTCTGAGGTCCACTGCTGATCACATCATGTTTGTTTAGTAGGATGGGAGTGTTTTCACTGAGATAAATGGGTAGATTTCATTGAGAGAAGTTTCAAAACCAACCTTCAATACTTTAAGCCGCAGTGATTTAATGGGACATGGACAAGTATTTTTAAAGCCATTCTGAGGTTTTTTGCTCTACATAAGATATATGTGGGTATAACTTTGGCATGTCTTTCTTTGCCAATGTTATCCAATGGAATTTGAAGCGTGTTCTTATTTTGTATTTTCTTTTTCAACGTGTGGTCAAAAAAAATCTCTAATGTAAAGGATGAAAGCCTGCACCTCTGAACTCTACATCTGTGTTGACATGGGCTTTGGTGCAACGGGTTGACACATGTCTGTGTTGGAATGGGCTGCCCAGGGAGGTGGTTGAGGCACCATCCCTGGAGGTATTCAAG
>JAOXJM010000023.1:114943793-114972515 GCA_026413425.1 Tringa solitaria | reverse complement strand
TTTTTTTTTTTTATTGGTTGGACTAGATGATCTTAAAAGGTCCCTTCCAACCTACGTGATTCTGTGATTCTGTGACACAACCCTCAAAGAGGGTTCTGTGGAGAAACGCAGGGCTTGATGAGTTCCCCGATCCATCCACCTTTCACCCCCACAAAGACCACACAGGTGGTGATGGCAGGGCAGAAATACCTGCAGCCTCCCATGGACAGCCAGTCCAGGTGTCCCTCACCATCTCGCAGCTTTCATGCAGGCTGAGGCTCACCTCATCACATGTGCTCTGAAAGGTGGGTTCCTTTTGTTCCTGGGGGCTTTCATTGCCAGTTTATTGTTGCTGCGGGTCAGATCTTGAGGGAGACCTTGTAGTGCCCTGAGTTGACTGGCAGAACTGAAGAAAGGTCCTTCTGTTGCCATCACATTTATGCAAAAGTTGAGCAGCAATAAATAATTCTATTCTCTATTTTGTAAACTGAAACCCTTCTTAGTTTTTCTGCAAAATATTGCCAAAGCTACCTTAAGTGTGTGTATTAACTGAATGCACACACGATGTGTCATGTAATACCCGAATAAAGTATGCATGCACATATATATATGTATTTACATTGCAAGGTAACAGATGGTAGATGGAGAATGGGGTTCTGCTGCCTTTGGTGTACAGACCACTGAAACAGTGAAGACGCCTCTTTCTTTTCTCCTGCTGCCCCAATCCCCTTGGTCACCATCACCCCCCTGCAATCCAGTGATCTAAAAAACAAGGACTGGCAGTGACAAAGCATCAGGGGGAGGCTAAAATCCGTGTGGCATGTGACATAGAGAAAAGGTCACATTGCCCTGCATCAGCCCTCTATTAAGTCAAGTTAATTAATGGTTCTTTTTTTTCTTAATTCAACTGGATGGGCCTCTAGGCAAAGTGCTATTTGTAACAGCACAGCATTCTGGAATCACCCAGCCTGATGCTGGCTATGGCCCTGCATGTCCCCATGCCTTCAGGCCAGGACGCATCAGCTCAGCCCCACACTCACTTTTCAGGTGTACATACTGCTCCCAAATCACCTGGGAAAGGGTGATAACGAGCCTGATCCAGGTGGCTTTCCATAGAAAATTCAAATGCTAGCATGAGCACCATGGAGTAAAGCAGATGCAAAGAAAGTGTCAAATTAGAGACCACAATAATTTCAGTCTTTGTTGTTGTGGGTGTGCAATGGAATCCTGTCTACAGCACCAATAGAGCCACAGGTGGAACATCTAAAGAGGGAGGAATACTGAAACACATGGCCAAGATGTGTCCATGGTCCTTCTGAGGGCAGCTCTCAGGCTGGGCAGCAGTACCTTCCTCTCTCATCAGCTCTGCCTCCACCTTGGCTGGGAGATGTGCTCCTGAGTTATCCCTTCTGTCCCTGTGCACAGATGTATTTTGGCTGAGGTGATGTTCCTGACATTGGACCTGCTTGGGAGCCTGCTGAGAGGGCTCACCTCATGCTCCTGCTATTCTTGATATCTACAAGAACACAACCTTGATCCATGCTTCTAAATCCTGCTGGCATTGATGTCTGCTGTGGATCAACCCTGCCTGTCTCTGAGCCTGTGCTCAGAGTAAATTTTGCCATATCTTCAAATAAACAACAGGTTTTACTGAGGTTCACAGTTCTCAGCCAAGGTAAAGGCAGACAAAGGATTGTTCTACCCAAAAGTCACTGGTGGCAGAGTCCTGGTGGGTGTAGCCACTCCTCATCTCATCCCAGTTTTCCTCCTGTATTTGCTCAGTGGGTCTGTAAGGAGGATTTCCACAGCTAGTTTGTTTTTGTCAGGCTTTATGCACACTCGTTTCACCCACTGTTTCTCAGAGATGAGAGGGATGCCCATGCGTGTGAAGTTGAGGAGGGGACTAACTTGACGGCATCACGCATCAGACTATTTCCCGCAGTTACATGAGGCCATGACCTCACTGAACTCAGAGATTTTGACTGACTATTGAAAACCAGAGTGGAGTGCAGCTGCATCAACCCAGAGAGATACTAGTTGAGTAGAGACAGGAAATTATTCCCAGGTTTGTTCCTCTGGTGACTCTAATCCTCCCAAACCCATCTTCCCTGTATTAATTAAAGTGCAGTGGGCAGGCACGTCTCTCTTCAGCTGCTGTCAATCTATTGCTCGTTTCCAGCTGGGAGATAACAGACAGGAGGTGACTAGATTGTCCCTTCCTTCTCTTCCACTCAAGACTGAAGTGACAAACAGAAGGCACACAGAAACAACTTTGTTTCCTGCCTCACTAATAATGGTTTTAATACTCACCTCAAACTGTTTTGCTCCCCTTAAAATATTTTTCTAGTGTAGGGAAACATCAACTCCAGCCTCGCAAACGGCTGGGTGAACAGCAATATTTTGTTTGCAACAAGTACGCAACAAATTAAAGAAATCCGAGTGCGAGAAAATTCAACAACCTCCAGCCATGCCAGGAGAAGGCCAAATATTTCACACAACGTCTGTTTGGTCTTTGCCTCTGGGTGCGAACTGTTGTCTTGAAGGTGCCCAGAATTAATACTGGCTGCAGGTTTCCCTGTTCATTTCCTTTGGCTCCAGATACCTCTCTAACTGACGTGGCCTGTGCCCTCTGATAAATTTTGCAGGTAATTTTGTGGTCGCAGCAGCACTCTCCAGGGGCAGACGTTAACGTGGAGAGGGGCTATGCCCATGCTAAAATAAATAAAGCCATGACAGGCCACAGACATGGAAACACAATCCTCTGCTCTGCGAAAATGGTTACAACAGCCCCTGGCATGCTTTTGTCCTGGGCCAATTAATGCTCTCCCAAACGATTCTTGGGTGCAGTTTGGGAGTTAACATGTGCCAAGGAACATTCCCTGGTGGTCTGCTGGATGAATCCATCCTGTTTTGAAAGCTGAGAAAGTTTAATAGATGAACGCAGCCAGACCATGTCAGTTGGCCTCGGTGTCTGGGAATACTCCTGGGCACATTTAATTTCCTAGTGAAGATGTAGCCAGAATGTCTCTTCAGGACCATTCATTACTTATATATCTGTGTTGAAGTCGATGTTTTTTGCACTAGTCTGATTGTATCCCACTGCCTCTGGTTTTAGAGCTCTTATTTTCTCTTTTGGCTGCTGTAGCTGATCTGGGATGTGATCTGCTGTCTTCATAAATCTGTGCTGTGCAGGTTTACTCGGTCTTCAAAGATGCTTAGATTCCAAGAGCTTATGGGTGGGGTTTTTTTTCCACTCTGAGTTGATTAAACGGCCCTGATTATAGTCAATTAAAAGTCATCCTTTCCCTTTTGCAGCCTATGTGTTAAATTTTTTGAACAGCTTTTTGTTCTTTTCTGCTTTTTTAGTTACTCTCGGATATTTTAGATGATCAGCACAGTCATTGCCGACCCTGTATGGGCACAGATAGCTGGGTAGGAAATATTTGCTGGTGGCCAAGTCATTTAACTCCACCAGTGCCTCCCATGCTCCTAAGCTGCTTGGAGAAGGATGTTTCTCATTGCATAATTATTAAGCTCCCGTATGCTCCAGACCTGACTGGTTGCATCCAAACTGGAATGGTCACAGAGCACACTAACGCCCAGATGGCTTCTAGACACTGTTTTGGTCAGTGTTAGTTTACCTAGACAAAAAAAAACATGCCAAGCATTGTTCTAGGAATGTAAACTATGTGTGACTGAGTACCAGGGCTAAGGCATAAGCCTTCACAAGTGTAGACATAGCCTCACTGTACCTCTGTTTAAGGCTGAGGGAAAACCTCTGGCTTTTGAGATTATTTCAGCATGGGCAGCATGACTAACATGCCATCCCTATCCCAAACCCAGGTGAAGAAATGTCTCTGTGGCAGTTCAGATATTTATTCTACTTGTGTTTTTCTGTCTTCTCTGAAAGAAAGAAATCTAACCCACCAAAATCTCAGATGTTGTTCCTGCCTGCAATGTTCATAGCTAGGTTATGAGATGTTTTATCCCTCTTCAGTTCCCATTGACATCCCCAAGGTGGAGAGTGATTCCCCCGTGTCCTGTGGGAGAGGTTTGGTGTTTGGGAGCAGAAAGATTCTGAAAAGTTACAGGTTCTTTCAAATCCTTCCTATTAATCTCTCAGATATGGAATAAAAGCAAGAGCGTTAATTGAAAAAAAAACCAACCTGAGGAAGCAAAGGAAAGGACTGAGTGATTTCTTCCTGTTCTTACAGTGGTCTCTGTTGGTTAGGACAGGGAGAAGACAGATTTGGGGAGTACAGGAGATGCTTGGACAGTCTTCAGAAATGTAGTTTTCATAGATGTTATTTTCTTAAATTGTATGTAAAAGTAGAACCTGAACTATTCTGGTTTACTACATGTTCTATGCATCCATCTCTCCAAGTGTTCAAGGCCAGGCTGGATGGGGCTTTGAGCAACCTGGTCCAGTGAGACGTGTCCCTGCCCATGGCAGGGGGCTTGGAACAAGATGATCTTTAAAGTCCTTTCCAACTCAAACCATTCTTTGTTTCTGTGATTCTTTTAAACCTGTTTTCACTAGTTACTGAGTAAGACAGAATTGATATCTCAGTTTTGGTGTTTATTCCCAAATTTACCGTGTATGGTTTGGGATTACCTGGGAAAATATAACCATCTGGTCTTGAATTACGTGAAGAATCTGATTGTTACACCAGGCAGTAGCTGTCAGGTTGTAGGAAATCTTTGTTTCCAGCAGTGAGAGAAGGTGAAGCACCAGCCTGGATTTGAAGGCTGGACCGGGTCTAGGTAGACCCTCAGATCCCTGTAGATCTCAGTTCCTAAACGGTAAAGCTCTCCTTCTTTTCCTGCTCTTTTTCAACTCTAAGATCTCTGAGAAGCGTCTCACTGTCATCTTTTTTGCAGCATATCAAAGGAGGGTCCCATCTCCATAGATCCCTGGCTGTAGCACTTTCCAGGCAGGTAATCTTAATCCATTCGTGCTCCAGTGCGGCGCTGTCAGTTTGCACAGATCAGCGGAATGATCATTAAGCGGTGATGTAAACACTGTTATGGTTAACCACAGTGCTCTGATCTCCCCTGATCATCCCATTCCATACCAGGATGGCTGGTAATGCCTGGAGTTAAAATGTGGTTGTGGTGCCTCAGAGATGCAATGGGAGCTTTGATGATACAGATCTGATCAACATCCATATGCCCCTTTGATGCCTGCTGGATGCTTGTGCAAAGGTCAGGTGTCTTTAGTGCTCTCCCAGAAGGTTTTTAATGGAGTGAGCTGCTAGCTTTTATCCTTTCTCATAATTTTATGAGGCAGAATCCCCCCTCCCCCAGGCATGCAGCCAGCCTGCCACTAGCTATTCACTTTAAAATTATGATGAAGCTTGAAATAAAACACAGCCGTGGACTGAACCACTAACCCTCAGTCCAAAGGTATTAAGGCTGCTGGTTGATATAGACAATATCTAGTTCTTGGAAATGTTTTGCTTCTAGCACCCTGGATGATTAGGAAGAGAGGACTAGGCAAAAAAGATAATGATTCGGTATTTGCTGTGGAAATGGCAAGTGCAATTAGAATTGCCAACTGAGTTGTGATCAAAATTCTGATTAATTACTTACTGCTATTTCACAGAGAAGAAATTAGTGCGTATCTAATTGGCGTTACTGAAATGTATTCTGTGCCTCACTTGCATAAATTAAATGTAAAGAACAAATCTACTGCGTGTGTGTGAGAGCGAGCGAGCGAGAGGGAGCAAAAGAGAATGTGTGATACTGGGAAAGATCCTCAGGTGATGTAAATCAGGATGGCTCCGATGAAGTCTCTGGATGGACTCAGGATGCTAAAAGAGGTATTTTGATTTAAGCGTTTACTGAGGGTCTGTGCGACATAAAAGGAGGAGGTCAGATTAGAGGATCACAGCAGCCTTTCTTCCAGTCTTATCGAATCTCACTCTACCAAAACCAGTCAGAGCAGTATCAAATCCTATTTTCAGCTCATGAGGCCACGGCACCAACCCCCACCATACCATCAGACACTTCCTATCGGATGATTTTCGTTTGCTTATTTGTTTCAATTTCAGCTCTGCACACGCTCTAGGCACATATACAATACTGGCAATTACACATCGTACAAAGCACATCAATAATTTTAGTATGAAAGAGGAAGAAAATGCAACGCTGTGATTCCAGCGCTTTAATCGGCAGGACCACATTATGTCAATGAAGCAGGGACACGGAGGACTGATTAGACGAATTCCCCCTTGCAGTTCCAGTACCCGGCACTGAAGTGCCCACCATGTTCTGAAAATGAAATGTATGCATTAAAAATGTATCTGCATTTATTTTCCCTCTGGTGTCTTTTTGGTTTTTCTAACAAACAGAATCTTATGGAAAAGAAAAGAAAAAAACATCCCTGGATGGGAGCTTTGGCGGCATATTTGCTCTCTACAAAGAAGTCAACTTGGTACCTTGGTGGAGAGGGCTGTCAATGTCAGTGGGGATTAGATGAGCCTCCTCCTCTCTACTGCCCCTCAATTAACATTTATTCTCCAAGCAGAAATGGGAGAAAAGTTGCAGAAGTGTTAAAGCAAACAGACCCTGTAATTTTTCTAATCTATGCAATTTATTATTACGTTCAAAGAGGTTATTTTCCTAAGTAGGGGTCTAATTCTGCTCGTATACTGTAGATGCAGCTGAAACAAATTTAAGGAGTCTCTCCAGTACTCTCCAAAATTACAATGAATTCAAGCAGCAGTATTAATTGCCTTGCAGTGCCTTGCCATTTTCCTCGCCTTGCCTTGCCTTTTGCCGGTCCTCATCACAGTGGCATGGAAGTATATGTTCTAACCATAAAATGTTCTTTTTTTCCTTTCTTATTCTTTTCATAATGAACTGGTGTCCCACCTCTTAAACAAATATTTCATTTCTGCCCCCTTGATTCTGAAAGGGCACAGCCATCACGAGTCAGCTGTAATGTTCTTTCTTTTCCTCTCTTCCTATCTCTGCCTCTCCTATCTCCATGATCTTCTTTTCTCTGTCTCCCTCCCCCTCCAGACAGCTTTATTAAATTCAGATCTCTACTTCTGAGGCCTCTGTGTCTGAGCTTCCATTCCATGTGAACCACTGAGAGAAAAAAGAAAAAAAAAAAGAAAAAAAGCAAAGATTCCCTCATGTTCCTCCTCCTCTAATGCCCTTGACAGCACAGGGATCTTTTCCACAGAACATCTTTCTGGTTGGGTTTTCAAGTTACAGACCACAGTGCTGCCAGGAATATTAACCCTTTTGGGGCCTCAGGGAAACATAAGGTCCAAGAAAATGTGAATTCATTTTTTGACAACCGATAACACGTGCTTGACCTTTTGGGTGCCACCCTTTTGGGCAGGATTTGGTTTGGAAAGTGAGATATCTGCTGAAAGCTCTTCTCCAGGGAAATGATCCATAAAGAGAATTCCTGTGGCTTTCATGGAGAGTGGTTATAGCCCAGATGTCTTGATATAGCAACACAAATTTAGAACAGGGTTGGACAAATTTCCTACCTGCTGGATTAGTCTTAGCACTTAGTACCTAATATTTAGAGTTTAGTACTTGATGTACTCTGACTCTGGAATGAGCCTTTCCGTGCTAGTGGGATACAAACACAATCCACAAGGCTTCAGCCTAGTGTCCCCTATAATTGGCAGGTGAGGATGTGAAAGCTGAGCGAACCCTGCCAGACAGGCTCTTTTTAGGATGCTCAAACTCTCTTGCCTCTTCATGGCAGTCTGGCATCTAAGAGATGTTCTCTGATGGCCCAAACCAGCAGAAAGGCCTGTGCAGGTTCTTGCTGAGAGCCTGCCAGCTCAGCTTCTCAGTTGGTGTGCCCAGAAAATGAAATATATTCTGATACTGTTGATGCCAAGGAATAAACAAGTGAAAAATCACGCTTCTGCTCATCCCATGTATCTGTATAGCAATGCTGGTGTTACAACACAACAAAACAGACCCAAAATTGACCATAATGGCAATTCTCTTCATAAAGTTAAATAATATAGATGGTTATGCATGAAGAGCATCCTTTAAATACTGGCAGCACACCTGAGCTAAGCAGCCTTCGGGAATCCTATGTGGATGTGCTGATGCTAATTGTGTTTCATGCTTTTCATTCACTGGTGCTAAAGCACTAAAAAATCTCAAAAGAAACAAATCTGCTCAATGCACCTGCCAGGCTTCCTGTGCACAGCTACAGTCTATTCCTAGATGATAGTCTTTGAATGAAACTTTGTATCAATTGACTATTTGCTTGATAACCAGCTATTCAGGGCAATGATAAATAAACGCATAGTATCCCAACACTAAGAGTAGCAAAAATGTCGTTTACTGCCATATATTGGGGACTGAGCATAAGGTAAGCACCCTCAATAACATTTTTATTTGGTTTTTTAAAGCAGGAACCTGGAGGATTGCCCCATGTAGGAATGCGGCTTCATAATTTTATTCTCAGATAGGGTCAAAACATCAGCTGTTTTATATTGGCCTAAGCATCAAGCTGTCATCAAATAGACCACCTGGGGAAGCGGCCTGCTGGGAATGCATGTTACCCATCCAAACAGAGACATCCAAACCTTTGCAAGCTCAACCACCAGAAATTACAGGGAAAAGCAGAGAACAAATGGACTTCGATTTAAGTCCCTTCAAGCACCATATCATGGGCTGTTACTTCTCTTTTCTGTTTCCCATTGCAGTCTGGGATGTTTTTAGACTAAACAAGTCCCCGTAACCTGAAACTCGGCCATCATTTATGGAAGTACCCTGTGCAGCATGGTTAATAAATAAAAGTTAAGGAAAATAAAAAGACAACCTTTGCACTATTAACAAAAGGCTCTTCAAAGCTATTCTTTTGCTCTGGGCTTTTACAATAATAAGCTGAAAAAATACATTAGAGAGCAGACTCCTTTCTAGCCACTTCATATTTCATTTTGCCTCTCACTTGTCTATTTATTTTCACGTCTTTCCTGATTACTTCTCAATTGTAGAAAGACAACATTAGGCACAATGAGTTTTAAATATACTCCCTGGCCAAAATAACTCCAAGGGCTGTCTGAAATTTCAAACGGCTTGCTAGTAAGTCTGGAATAAAATAAAAAAGGGAGTGATGCCCACTAGTTAGAGCAGGGCAGCCAGGACTGGGTGGGTGTTTGCAGTCCTCCACCAATATGGTTATTCTTCTTCTCCATGGGCACCATACCACAGAGCCAGGATCAGTGTGACTCTGAGTTCATTCACGTTTATATGAAGATGAAGAACAAAATTTAGTAAAGCACAAGTGTTGCTTCAGCTCCAAACCTACTTTTTCCCTGTTGAAGCTGTTCAGATGACTTTGATGGGACAAGAAAGAGAGCCTGGACTACTTAAAAATAAGCACACACAGGTATAACAACTTACAAAACTAAGCCATGAAGCCTCTTCAAACCACCTTGCAAGTTTGTGAAGTTATTTATGAAAGTGTCGTTAGGATGATAGATTGTCTTCAAGCCATTTTCAACCCTGGAAGCTTCTCTGGACATAATCTAAACTGGGAGTTTGGTCCTAGTAAATGTAAAATCCTAAAATGTAGATATACTATGATTGGTGATAAAGCCCTCAGAAGCCTGATCTAACTTTGTAGTTAGCCTTGCTCTGAGCAAAAGGTTGAAATAAATGGCATCCAGGAATCTCTTATGACCTATTTTTTTCCTAAGGTTCTATGTAGACATGATATTTTAGGACTTTGCCTACAGACACATTAGATTTGAAACCAGTCTTTTTTTTTTCTCTCTTTTTTTTTTTTTTTCCCCCCAATAAATTCTCTATATCTGTGCTTTCCAAGGTATTTTGCTCAGTGTCCCCTCTGTTTTCTGTGTGAGCTGTACTTCTCGGGAGCAGATTTTGATCTTTTTCAGGGTCTTTCTCAAACCAATTTTTGCAGCCTGTTTACATCTCTGTCAGGAATAGGGAAACTTTTTCATTTTCTAGATTAACATGCTAATGGCTTCATCTCCCTTCTTCCTGTTTTTCTCCTTGTTCAGAACTAGAGAAGACAGTTCCTTTAGAGGTGTGTACAGAGCTATCATTTCCCACTTATTTCAGAATAGGAACACCTATTACCCCAGCTGTTCTGCAAGCCTCATTAACTACATCGTTAGGAGCTGGGCTCATTTCACCTAACTTCAGCTGCCCAAATACAGGCCTTCAGTCCAAACCAGTTGTCCAGATTTCCCATATAGCCAGCAGAGAGAGATACCTCCAGAAGTGATACAATCCATCCAAGGGAAATCAGGAATGAATGACCCTCTAAGAGTCTCTCCTTTTTCTCTCTCTCTAATGATTATTGTCTAGATGAACAGCTTAGACAAGACAATTAGCTTAGACTAGATGCTTAACATTTAGGCAGCTAAAATTAATGTGATGAATCCCATTCTATGTGCTCAGATAATGACTCTAGCCTTTGTATCTCAAATTTTAGCTCTTCAATATGTTTTCATAGGTGTTCTGATTCTGCGCTATGCTTTCAGATTAATTTCGACTTCTAAGGCTTAAAATACTTGCTTCCCATTACTGTTCATTGTCATAAATATGTCATGGCATAATATAGCTGTCTGTACCTGTAATGGAATCCTTCTTCTTTAAGATTCAACTCCATAGCCCATACAGGACTAATATTGCTGAAAATCACCCTAATAATGTCACAGGGACTCCTGTGCTTGCGAACTTTTCTGTCATAAGCACAGGCTCTAGGACTGCGTCTTCAGTCAAGGCAGGTACAAATAACAGTATAAGTTTTTTTTTATAACTGACCTGTGAGAAGGAAGGAGAGGAGAGGAGAGGAGAGGAGAGGAGAGGAGACACAAGGCTGCTGATAAAAAGATATTGGTGGCATTGAACAAGATGGGGGGAGAGCTCAAGAAGTCACCTCACCCATCCATTTATTTCAAAACAGTGTCTATGCATACACTGCTCTCAACAGAAACTAAGATAACGCGCTAAAAAATTCTTCAGTCATGTTAGTTCCACTGCATTCTTAATTGGTTTCTTTCAAGGCCTCAGTATTATTTTTTTTTTAATTTTCATTATTTTTTTTCTATTTTCTAACCTAAGCTTTCCTGCTTCAAATATTAACTATTCCTTTCTTCTCTCTTCATTGAACATGGGAAAACCACCTTCATTCATTCCTGATAATTTTTATGAAGCTTTTATAAAGTAATTATACCCTTTAAGATACTAACTGAAATGTCTCCAGTCTTTCTGGGCTGAACATGGGATATTTGAAATATGCTTGTTTAAATGGTATATCTGGGGGGAAAAAAAAGGCTTTTCAACAAAATAGTTTTACAGAAAAAATTTTACATGGTTCAAAATATTATAATTTCTCAGGTAAAACTGAAAACTTTGCTCTTTAGTCAAAATGTTTGATTTGTTAATGAACAAATTAAGGGAAAACAATTTTAGGACAAATGCTGAACTCTGTCCTGTTCTCTCCTTCACCTATGTCTTATAAAAACAATCATAATTTTTAAGCTTAATTCTAACTCGAATAGTTGCAAGATCTGCAGGTATTTGGTGTTTTTCTTCTGGCCCACTTCTAGTGGAAAATCATTCAGTCTGTGAGTCTGTTCGCAGGACTAAAGAACTGTTCTCATTGGGAAGAAATGATAATGATAATAATACTAAAGAGAAGTTCGCTGCAAATTTATTTTGAGGTAGTTCATTTTATCCCCTAACTTTATTTTTGCAGAAGAAAAGGATGATTTGTCTTTGCAGTGACTGCAGGCCAAGGAGGGAAAGAGAAGTTGAGAACCTTCCCATCCATAACAAAAACTGGCAGCAATGGTCTTAATAGAGTTCAAGTTTATTTGACTAATTCTTTCACCACTTGTCAGAGAACATACTTTTGTTTGTGGTAACAAACCGAGCTCCTTCCTCCCCCATTTCTCCAGTGAGTAGCACAAGCACTTGTGTGGAGCACACATTACTGCTAACCGTTATGATGTTTGCTGTCAAACTCATTTATTTATGCAACCGCTGTGGAAAAGCCTGGGGCCCATAAGCAGCCCTGAAATATTTCAGAGCCCTGGTGTGGGGTCATGAAAGGGAAAGTGAGGGGGAGGGCGAAGCCTCCACTGGTTATGAGAAAGGAACTGACACAGGAAATGGTCACATATGGCACAGATTTATTGTGTCCGGGACTTCCCATTCAAAACTCATTATATCCACAGCTCAGAGCAGGGCATGGCACGGCCACATTCATTTTTAGGTCTGGCATCCGATGAAATTGCCGTTCTGCTGTCGGGTGGCAGTGATGGTTTTATCAGTCCTTGGCCAGAGAGATAGTGACTGGAAATGCCTCAGCAGAGGCTGTCCCTCCCACCTGTACGTTGGATACCAGTTTGACTAAGGCTTCGATCAATGGGCTTACTGGTTGGGAAGAGAGAAAAACCCTTCTGGGCTTTAAATGCACCTAAAGGAAACCAGGATTATCTTAAGGGGAGACATAATGGGAAAAGCTTTGGTAGTGACATGAGAAACAAATTGATACATGCAGAACAGCACGCTTTTTTGAAGGTGAAATAATGCTTCTCTTTGTGTTTTTCTCTTTTAATTGTCTTTTCTGGGAGACAGGATCCCTCTCACACCAGCTATTGGCTCTTTGAATGATGGTTAATGCTTTCAAGAGGTTTGTGGGAATAATTTGTTTGTATTATCTGCTTCAGCAGAACATCTAAAAGCTCCAGTCAGGGCACTGGGTCCTATTTTGCTAGGTACTGCACAAAAAGCCATTATTTCCACCCCTTAGGTGCATGTTGATAGCCCTTACGAATGCTATGGAGACCTAAACTCTCTCTCCCATGCTGTCCTATGAGGGTTCACTCTCTGCTGTTCACCCCAGTCTCATGCCACAGTTTTGACTGCATTACAGTAGGGGTTCAAGTAATGACTCCTGCATTATCCTTCATTCAGGGTTAAAATTTAAGGGTTGCCCCCACTTTTGGGGACTCTCCAAAATTGCACAGAATCATGAAATATAGTGAAATTATGCCTTTTAATCCATTTTGTCTCCACGCACAAAATGATGTCAGGTACTGTTTCTTTTGTCACCTTATTGGATCTATCTCCTGAATAAGGAGTGTAGGAAACTTTGTATTGCCAGGATGGCTAAAATGACTAAAGTTCTCTAATCATTAATGGTAATGCGGACAAAAATCCTCCCTAATTGTGTCTTTCTAATTAAGTGTAACAAACTGATATAGAAACTGCTCTCAGCCATTGCTGACAACAGTAGGAATGGGCCAAATGTCTGCCTCTACTGAGTGAAGCAGCACTAAGGTATGGACACTAGAGCTTCCCGGTAACTCCTGTTATATCATGAGAACAGCTCAAAGCCTGGTTTGGCCCCAGGCAACACCTCAGTGTCCAAGAAAATTCCTGGGCACTTTCCAGAAATTAGCACAAGTTGGGAGCCCGTCCAAAAGAGCAGTTTGGAGGTGGCCACACTCTTTTGGGGGATCAGTGATTGTAGTACTATGGTAGTGCCATGCCAGCTGGCCTCAGGGACAAGGTACTGACCTTGGCACTGGTTATTTTATTAGTTTTGATGCATGTGATGCCATCGCATCTCAGTTTCAGCCTAGTCTTCTGTGCACAGACAGCCAATGTATTTCCAGGTGTGGTCACCTTGCGATGGCAGCAGGGCATTTTGAGAAGTTCTGTGGCACTGTAAGCAACATCCTTTAATTCAGCCATGACATAAGGCCTGGGCTGGGCAACCTCACCAAAGGGCATTTCAGATTTACCGACCTTCCTCCTTTGAGATGGCTCAAGATATATTCTCCTGGCTGGGTTATTTTCCTCCCTAGCTTTTTGCGGTTTTGTGAGACAGGTTTGATATTTTCTCTCAAATATAAAAGACCAAAGATGATCTCTTTGACTCAAGATGTTCCTGACCTGTAAATCACTGAAAGTTTGAGAATTTTGGGTGAACATTTCTATATGCATGCTTTATTCCAGTACCCTTTCTAGGTGACTTTTCAATCACCACTGGAAAGCATCCTGGTCTCAGTAAGCTTCTAACCTCTCCTGTTAAGACTTTACTTGTGCACTTCTGCTTTAAGGTCAAGAATGAGTTATTACTATAGTCCCTGGGAACTGGAAAACTGCAATAATTTGTTCATAACTTGGAAAGATTTACTATCATCTACAATGTATGTGCCTTACCTTTAGGCATGGGGGAGCTCTGAAGGGTTGGTGCTAGCATAACAATATATAAACATATGAAAGATGCAAATAATGCTTGATTTCACAGTGAATAAATAGCAACAATGTGTGTGGCCATATCAACACTTGCAAACAACAAATGCAAGAACAAACATTTTGAGTATTAACCCTGTTTTTCTATGGATTTACATGTGAAAGGGAAGGGTGAACACAGGTCCTGTGGTGTGCAATGAGGGTGAGCTTACACTACAGTTTTTCCTTTCAGAGCACTAATAACTGGTTTTTTCTCTACTTGGGCACCTACTTTAGCAAAACTTGCAGGAACATAGTATCTTTGAGTCCACAAACGTGACTGAAATTGGCCAGGGGCTTCGAAGTTTTTTATGGAGGAACGATAAACAGGAGAGCATAAAACCCCCCACACTATGATGTTATGAGACTCATTTCCTTCTAAAATCATTTTCTTTAAAAGAAAGAATTAGCAGCCTAAAGCAATCACTCCATTTTTATTTACACGGTCCCTGCTATGAATACATATATCTCTGAGTGTGTATCTCACACATGTATGTACACAAACACATGAGCAAGCACACGTGCCACCGTGCATTCCTCTGAGTGTGCTCCTAACACACACTTTGTGAGAAACCCACCACAAATAAGTTACCTAACATTGCGTATCTGTGTGTTTATCCCCCAAGGGAACACTGCTAAACTCAATCGAGTGATATCCCTAATTTACAGCCAGTAGGATTTCTAAAAAACGATGGGGGATGCCTCGTTTCAGCATCTGCTGAAGTCGATGGGCTTGTTTTCATTTACCTACGCAAAGATTTACAAGATCAGCATCTGCAGAGCCTTTGCTGTCAAAGAATGCATGTGTAGGCATGAGGACCCTGTACCCGGGATCAAACAGGAGAACTGGGGCCAAAATTATTTATGGTGAACATCTGAACTCAAGAAACGTGGAAAACCTTTTCTATAGCAAAAATGACCAACCTCAGAATAATTTACCTTTGCTGGATTTCTAAGGTCCTATTCCTGGGCCTTTTTTTTTTTTTTATTTATTTCACGTTTGAATGTCAGGAGGTCAAAAGGAACAGTTAATGCTGATGAATATTTCCCCCTCAGCCAAGATATGTGCTGGCCAGCCCAAGGCCAATGAATTGCAATTTCTAAACAGTGTCCCATTTATCTCTCCCCTCCCCCTTCCTCCCCGGCTCGCTTTTATATTTTTGTAACTATAATTGTAGTTAAATTAGAAATAACTGACGGGCAAATCCAGTCGGATGGAAAGAAAATTGCGGGAGATTTATTTTATTTTGATAAAAAACTGACATTGCCTTTTGTTTTTGTCAAAAAATTACTATATTTTTCCTTGTACCATGAATTGTGAAATCTATCACGAAATGGGTAAAAATTATTGAAGGAAATGGTGGTGTTAACCTGAAGGGGAAAATCATTAATGTTGATGTATTTCATTCAATTTTAAATGTAGAATTTATTTTATTTTATTTTATTTATTTGGCATTGGGGAACTAGGGAAAAGGCAGGAGACTTGCATAGGACTCTATGTGCCTTTAAGTCAAAACATCTATTTTAAAAATACTCTTCCCTTCTTCCCTCCTGCTCCATTTTTCTAAATAAAGGATATGAGATGTTGTTGTTGGTGGTGGTTTTTTTCCTAAGCAAAGAGGACCCCCTCGGCGCATTTTTCTTTTCAAATGTGAAATGAGGTGGAAAATCCTCATTTCACGACAGGAAGGACAAATATTGACACAAAGTTAATATTTGTCAGGAGCCCTAGAAGCAACCTGAGTGTTAAAATCTCATATAGATATATGTGTTTGTGTGTGTGTGTGTGCGCACATATGGAATTAAATAATAAAATTAACTTGATAATAGGGGAATCCACGGAAAGCAGGGGCTGAGGAAATAGCTGGAGAGGGTGGACACGCTCTCTCCACGTATTTTTTCCTGCTCTTTCATGTCCTTAGTGGGACACACACCTGGCCCATGCAAGTGCCCACACCCATTTGTAGAGTCTCTTGTTGGCTCACACTCACCAGGTTTTGCTTTCTTTCTTTTTTTTTTTTTTTCTGCATTTTCCCCCCCCTCTCACACACGCGTGTGTGCAAACACACACACGCACCCCTAAATATATAACCTGTTTAATCTAATTTCACCCATTGCGAGGGGATGCTTCTGGAATTTATCGCTGTTATTGTTCATTGCCAATGTAAATAGCACATGTCAGCTCAATATTCAGTGGTCACTCAGTATTTATTAAGTCCTGTCCACTCTGGCCTTTTTTAGAGAAAAGCCCCGGGGCAGATTAGCTGCTGGCCCTGACACGCCGCGTCACTTATCTATTCCCATTGATTATGAGAGTCAGCTGTGGCCAGGACTCACTTTTTCCTTCTCCTCTCAGACCCCTCTTACAAGCACCCCTGCTTGGATTTTCATGAGGAAATAATCAGATTAGGGCTTCAGCAGCGAGTTCATATGGAGTTCTCTTTCTCCAATGTGCTACTAACTGAATAAACGTGTTTTGTGGTAAATTGTAAATGACATTATGATTACTGAGGCCAGCATGGGTTTCATTTAAAAGTGATCGAAATTGCAGGCTGCAGAAATTGTGACTGGCAGATAAGGCCATTTGGAAGGAGACAAGCGACGACACGTGTGCGTGCAGGGGTGTGTGTACAGGAAACCAAGCAAACCCACTTTGCGAGGCAGGAAAGGGCAAAGGAAAGTCCTGGAAAATCACAGAAGAACCGGCAAATCACATTTGTAGACAAGAGAAATGTCGGGGGAGGGGGGGAAATGGGGAGTTTCCAGGAGGATGAGATCTGTCAGCCTTTGCGGGGGCTGCGTCCTCCCACCGCTCCGGGACAACACCCAATGTCTCCGGGTGCATCCTTTCCACTTCTTCTGAATGAAGCTGCTGCCTCTCCCTTTGCCCCTGGCACACGCCAACAGCAAAATACTTACACTCACTCACAAAGCAAAAAGGAAAAAAAAAAAAAAAAAAAAAAAAGGAAAGGCAAGAAAAAAGGGAAAGAAAATGGTAAGCTGGTGTCTAAAAATAGGGGCTTTTGCACAGATCCTATCTGACTTGGACATCCTTCTCAAACAAAGCTTGACATTTATGTAATTTCATTGCTTTCCTCGGTGACGTGCAGGGAGAGAGCTCATTCTGGGAAACGTTTGCAGACCTGGTCTGCACGAGGAATCCCCTTGAAACAAATCATAGGTAAGTGTCCTCAGGATCCAGGCATCAAGACGTAGTTATAAGCAGAGCCCAGACTCTCATAGTTCATTTCTATTCCAGGAGTCTGGTATTTTTGGCTAGCAGTGAGTTTCCCACTTCCAATGTTTCCCTGATAAGGGGAATGCCCTTTTATTCCTCCAAAACTTTGTGACTCTCAAGGGTGTTGCTGGCCCTTTCTTTTCGTCATTAATGCCAGGCATTGTTGATCTGCCTGCACGTCCCCAGAGCTGCTGAATGAGGAACGCAGAGTTAGTTCAGACACTGGCTGTGCCTTGCCTAACATATTTGTGAGCACAGCTAAGGAAGGAGCAGACTCGTGGAGGGAAGGAGGATTATAGCTGGCTACAGCAGCAAATTCCTCCTTTGATTTTATTTTGGAGAGAGGAAGGAAAAACAGAAACACACATCTTTTTCTAAGATGCTCCAGGCAGAAATGTTTATACTTTTGGTGCCCGTATCTGAACTCATTTACTTTTATTCTCTCTTTATAATCAGTGATGATTTCATCATTACAGCCTGAGGCACAATTTCTCTAATCTTAAAACAGAGACCTATATTTGGTCAGGTGGAGCATACCCTAACTCAGAAGACTGTTTGGATTACATCTCTTCTGTATGGATCCTTCCATAAAAGGATCCTCTTGACTTGTCATCACAGACACTTGGGATGGGATTCAGTGGCAAATTCTGACATACATAGAAGGGTTTTATATCCTGTCATATTCAGTGAAAGAATACCTAAAGTGTCACCTGAAGTGGCTTTTGTATTCCCATGGATCACGTGTTACATCTGCAGCTATTGTAGCTACCCAAAGAAGTCCAAGTGACATTATACACTTGTGTTTAAGTGACAGGACCCTACCGCTTGTCACTAACGTTAGAGGGTTGTAAAGGGCAATCCAGTTGACAAAACAGAGGTATTTCAAGGTAAATTTCATTGCTTTCTAAACTACTTTGTCTGTTTTGATAATTGGGAAATTGGAGTATTTCAGTTACCGTAAATGTGTGTCTAGTGTAATTTCAGGTGCTGTGGGGTTTCCCACCAGGCCTCCAGCCGCTGCTCTTGAAGCACATAGGTCTTCTGTAGACCCTCTGTAGATACCTCAGGGCATCCCATAAGATACTAGATGCCTGCCTGTACATGAACTATTTAAACTCCAGATCTTCACTGACTGCAATGGGAGCATAGACACTTGGAGCACACCTGTCTGAATCTGGTGCTTTCTTCTAGCTCTAAAACTTACTGTGGCAATTCACAGTGTTCTGGTCCTTTCTAGGTTTTCTTGTTTGGTTGGTTTTTTGTTTGAGATAGAATCCCTGTGAGTGGGAAAAGAAGACTTCATATGCTGTTAAATCATCTTTCCAAAGAATTGTAGTCGTGCCCTGACTTTTTAACCCGCTACAGGCCTGGAACCAGGAGAACTCATAGCAGTCTTCAACCATTTTCAGCTCAAGGACATCTTGAAGTAGATGTAGTTCCTACCTATTTAATATCTCTTAGTTCCAGGCTTCTCTTAAAACTATGTAAAGTGTTAGCATCAACAACTTGACTTTGAGCACTGAATAGGAAAATAAGCAGCTATACCACAAACTTTTGAGATGATGTCTGTAACAATTCATTACTTTTTTCTCTCCCCATGTCCCTTTATTCTCTTCCAGGAATTTACAGAGATGACAGCAAGTGTATCTTCAAGCCCTCAGTACAAGGCTACGTCTGCAAACAAGCAGATCACGCACTTGTCATTCTTGAAAACTTGGATCCCAGTATGGTCAGCCAGAGATTGTTTCCAGTGGTAGCAATGACTGGCAGCTTTATGGACACCTTCAGTGACGGGACATCGTATGCATCTTGTTATACTGCAGAACATCATTCTTCTTTATTTTCTGTGTTGCCATCCACCAAACTCACTACAATTTGCTTCCCAGAGCTAGCACCTCTGACTTTCAGACTCTATCTCCTCAGTGGCCAAAACACAACCAGAGTGTCCCTTGCTATATTCTACAACGAACCACTCAGTCTTCGTGTTTTCATTCAAGGGAAATATGTCTCTCCAACTCCATCTTCTTTCTCACTGAATGAAGGGGCAGGAGCCAATTACTTTAGCTTTGAAGACAATCTTCTTTATGTTCTCCTGCATGAGAAGGAACCTGTAGAAATAGTTGCTGGCCTTTCCCTTCTTGTGGCTTTCACTGTAACTGAGGCTCTTGGGGAAGAGGGTGAAGCAAGTACAATACATCGATTAGCTGATTTCTTGAAGATTGGTCATGACCAAGTCAGAATAGTCCATCATGTGCTGGGAGGTGAAAGCATGTTGAAAATAATCTCAGACAATGCTAGCAAAAAGAGGTATCACTGCCCTGACATGGCATTTTGTACAGCCTTTCATAGCAGGTCTAGCTCACAGAAAGTGGGGAGAGGACCAGTGAGTACCCGAGCTCTGCAGCCATCTGATGAGGCTGGTCCATCAAGAGTTCTCATCATCGAACTTGGTGATCCACCAGACCATCCAAGAAATGAGTTGACAAGTGACAGCTTAAAGAGTTTGGCCAGAACAATTATCAACACCCATCAGACTGGAGACCTTCAGAGAGGCCTTGGCTTGCCAGTTGATAGCTTGATGGTGACTCAGCCTGTCTCACTGTTTCCAGTAGAAGCCAACAATAGGTAAGTAGCAGATGCAGTATCAGCAGTTTCTGATTTAAGTGTTGTGAGGCAATTTAACCACTTGATCTGCTTATTAAGATAGGGAGTAGGTTCTCCATTGACTGAAATATGACTAACCGGGGTGAAACACATTGTAAAATTTCCATAACAGAGCTATGCCCAAGTACTAGCTGGACTCATGAGGTTGAATCACTGTGTCATTCTGCTGATACTCATAAATCTCTGTAGCACAGAGGTGCCCATGATGCTTTAAACCGGGAGCAGAGATCCTGGATGTTTGCCTTGAAGTTGCTGCCTTAATTAAATTGTACGTCTAAACCTTGATTTATATACTTTTAAACTTTAAGGCCAGAAAGAGCTGTTTAATCTTCAGCTTCAGTCTCCTGCATGACACAGTCCACTGCTGTTCAATTTGATACCTCAGCACTGACCTTTATTTTGGCTAAAATACCTACTTTAGAAAAGCATCTCATCTTGAAGATACAAGAGCTGGACGTATCCAACACTACCTGTATGTGAGCCTAGATGCTGGATGCTGTCCCTGGTTTTGCCGTCACAAGTACTTGCCTGCTGTCTCTTGTCAGCCTTTCTGTCTCCAGTTTCCCGTGAGAGTCTCTTTTTCTTTCCTTCCCTGTTACATCAGTGAGTTTCTGGGCATTGGCTCTTCCTCCTCTTCCAGATACCTCCAGAGTAATCAAATCACTTAGCTGTCTGCTTTTTACTAAATTGAAAGGTTTGAGTTCTGGAGAGTGTTTCTTTCCTTCCCTGTCTCTGTTCTCTGAATCTTTTTTGAAGCATGTATGTCTGAAAAGCCAACAGTTTTCCTCTGTATCAGTGCCATACACAAAAGTGGTGCTAAATCCCATTTTCTACTGACAGAATTCAATGATCCCATTAGCCCATTTTTCCACAGATATAGGAGAACTCGTGATGCTCTGTTTTCTCACTGTATTTACCAATTACTTTTCAGTCCTAGCTTTCCAGGACCCAAGCCATCCAGTTTGTTTGCCAGATCCAACACGCCACATAGTTTAAGTGCCCATGTTTGACTCTTCTGTCCATAATATACCAGCCCACCAACCCATCTGGGTATTTTATCTTTATATTTGTTTCTTGACGTAGATAAAGCATCAGGCCAGCAGCTGATTTTGACAGAACAGCACAGGACACCCCTTTACTTTATAATGATTTCCCAATGGAAGCTACTTTTTGAGCTCTGTCAGCTACCTAGTTCTTGGTCAGTTTTGTGCTTATTAATTTTTTATTGATGTTCTGTACCAAGACTCAGTTTTTGTAGGTCATTTTTTTCCCTCTCCTCCACAGTAACGAACAATCCTTTCTGTCCCTCCTTTTTCTTTCCCCGGCTTGCTCTTTTCAGCCTCTTGCAGCCACTATTTGCATGGCCCAGATGGCAGCCTTTATCTGCAGAGAAGGCTGGGAGGAGCAAGGCTGGGAATAGAGCAGACAGCAGTGCATTTCAGCCTCAGATCCTGAATCTGTATTAAAAGCATATGGGAAATATGAAAAAGGTAATATCCCATCTGTTTTTAATAGGGAGCATGGGATTAGATGTTTGGCAACCTTATTGTGTACTCTGTTGATATTGCATAATGTTATTTTTTGATGTTGTGCACTACTGAGCCTTACCCAAGTATAAGCGTATTCCATCCATACAAGAAAGAAATTGGATTTGTCTAAGACTTACTTTCTCTAATTAATACCATATCCTCTAACATTTCCCACTGACCCCTGTACCATTCTGATGTCAGTTGGTGATACGAAGAAGTGATACAAACTACTATTCACAAGCTTAACTTTTCTTCTAGGCATTTTGCATGGCTTATGGTAGTGAAGCACCCATAGTAATGGCACTGGTCTGTCACCATAAGAATCTTTGTTTTGTTTTTTTGGTTGGTTTTGGTTTATTGGTTTTGGGTATTTTATTTTTTTTTAAGTGGTGTTATATTAAGCACAGTGGGAAATTATTATTTGCAAGATCAAATCTTAAATCAGGGCCAAACTCTGAGGATACACAATATTTTTCACCAGCAGAACTAACACCACTGTTGTCAGTGGGTGTGTTTGTGTTACGATGTAGGATGCAACAAAATGGGACAGCAAAAAAATGTTGCAGTAAGTTTTACACCCTGTGATAGGAAATGTTGCCCTGTCTTTAAGCCATCCCAAGACATGTCATAGCCTCCAGACTGTGACAGGTATGAGACCCTTCATTCAGTGTATCCATTAGTGATGATCAGAACAAGAGAAGCAACAATAGCTAAACCATGGGAAAGAAACAAGCTATAGATTTTTTTAGACTAAGTTCACCAGAACCCTATTAAATGCCTGTAGGTTCATGAATGCGTCAGCCTAACATGATGGGGGGAAAAAGCAGAGACCACCTAAAGGAGAGGACTACCCTCTTCTGTCTGCCAGGGAAGAAACCTTGTATCTGCCTTTTTTTCAGGAAGAAATGACATTTTCTCCTCACTGGGGACTACTCTCTAGCTGGGGTTTGTCTTCCTGTCTCTGTGAAACCAGTTTGAGCAGCGAGGATCAAGAGAGGTCCCTAGGACAGAGTCTGATTTATTATAGGGACAAGAGCAGTGCTAGCTTAAACCCACAGATTCACCGCCTCAGCAGGGGAAGACCCGGAATGTATACTAAAGACAATACTAACATCACCAGATCATAGGACAAGATCAGAGATCATCCACCTTTAGCTGCCTGGGCTCCTCTGCAGTGTTATTTATTGCTCCCCATCAGTCATAGCTTTTCTGGAATTACTCATGGCTGACATTTCTGATGCAATAAGGCCACAGATAACTTGTGAAATGAAATCAGGGTTTTCCTGTTGGGACATGTAGTATCCCCACTGTCTATCTGTCTCTCTTTAGGCAGTACATGCTAGCACAGGCAAGGATAATGGGGCTGGGATTACAAGTCAGGCTAAGTATTCCCGTGTATTTGTCTGTGGAAGGAAAAGAAAAATATTTTCACCCCTGAGTAGCGCAAAATCCAATCAGGCTGTCAGATATGCACAGAACCAGCACTCCTGCCAGGCCAGTCTCCCTGCGGTTTCATAGTGGCTCCTTTTGCATCAAGACAACAATAAAAATAATCTTTTATCAGCAGAGAATGGGTGTTCATCTTTGCAGCCCAGGACAGTGAGGCTGAAGGGAGCCTTGGAAACCTTGCTGTGGTTGGGTAGCAAGGCAGTAAGTCTTTATTTCACATTGTCAAGCCTCTAAAAAAAAAAAAAAAAGACTTGTCTGTTGTGATTTGAAATGTTTTTTAACATGATTTTAATTTAACTCCTTTGTAAGCGTCACTTCAAGCACAGCTCATTGGTTTGTCAAGGGAAGACGGAGGTGATTGCAGTGACAGCTATAGTCTTGCACAGCTGGAGAATCAGAGAGATAACTATCACATAGCTTTATCTTTCTCTGAATGTCTGTATATTAATTTATACTGCAATGTATTTAGAGATAGAAATCTCTGTTTTGCAAAATTTGCCTGATATCAGTATAAATATAAAAGTGAAAGAAAAAGAGAGCACAACAGCAAATGTATTGTGTGTAATGTTTCAGTGGGTGCCTTTATGCAAAATAAGAAATATAAAGCTGGACAGTCGTTCAGAAGCTATTTAGTCCATATCCCCACATTAGTGCAGGATACTTTGCTCCTTCTTGATAGACCTTTAAGCTGTACAAACTGAGTATTGCAGGCATTGATCTTTCTTTGTTAAGAGTTAGGTTTGGGGTAGCATGTGAAAAACGGTGTGTGCAGGAAATCACGGTGTTTGAGACTCACAGCAAGCAATAAAAGTGGAGCAAATCATCAAAGAACTGCTCATTCCGACAGACATGCCCATGCAGAGGACTAAATGAGAAATTACAACTAATTCACCATGTCACACGACATGTACACAGGCAGGCAGGGTTAGAAGTCCAAACTAGATTAATTCTGACGCATCCTAACCCCAAAGTGCTTGGGTTTGGTAACCTTGGTCCAGGTTTCAGGTAGGTTGCTGTATGGAATTGCATAGGGTTTTAAAATAGGGAGATGACAACTTTTTCCCTGCATAGGGATCCAGCTTTTCCTCCAGGGGGTAGGCAAAGGTAAGATGCTGAAAATCCTGATGTCAGAGCTGCTGTGATTGCAGCACTTGAGAGTCTATAAAGGCTTTATCTGCCACGCACCCCTGAAGTGAAGATGTGGAAATGGGGATACTGAGGACCTTAAACTGTAAACTTAAAAGCTCCTTAAAATTAGGGTTACATAATTGCAGGTCAGATGTTCATAGGCACACTATAAAAAGCATGTTCTTGAGTAGCGTGTGCCACTCTGCTTATTGACGTATGAAAAAGACATCCTCACTTCAAGTAGATACAGTGAAGGATATTTAAGATGACCATGGAAATGGACTTTATTTTAAGATGTAAGGAATAAAAAAAGCATGTTTTGTTTCACTTGGCAAAGCCAGGTTGAGGGGAGATATCATCCTATCTGTGAAAATATGTTGAAATAGTAAATATCAGAGGGGAGGCACTAGACACCAATGGACAATGACAGCACAGGAACAAATGGGTGTAAAGTATCAAGAGATGAATTTGGATTTAAAAATAGAAAATTAATCCTCCTCAGAGAATAAACTGAAAGAACCTGTCAATAGAACCGAAAGAAGACCTTTTCCCATTCAACAACAATCTGTTTTCCTGAAATTTTTTTGTCCACATGGTCAAAACAGTATTCTGAACATTTGGGGTTTTTTTAATAGTTTGGGAATAGCTGAGACCCATTTTTGGCCAACAACTCATTTAGCAGTCTAGTAAAATTGTGGAAAAGTACACAGTACAAAGTCTTCCTCGGGGACTGGGAAGAGACCTGGCCCCAGTGCTGGTACCCCAGTGCTGTCAAACAAAACCTGCTTTTCTCAAGGATCCGCTTTCCCCCTTAACAACTAATGTGACCTGCAGTAAAAGTGAGGATTTACACAACTCATGCACACAGCAGAGAGGAGCTGCCAGTCACGTCTCTGAGGGACCGATCCTTTCCCCACTCCACCTTATTTAACATGTGAGCGGCGTCACCTCTATCAGCTGAGCTTGTCTGGTGTGACATTCACGTGAGTGATGGCCATGCCAAGCTCCTAGGCCAGCCAGCTTTGCTGTCACGTCGCGCTCTTGACTGCTATCATGCCTTTGATGGGAAAGGGGGGAAAATTCTTCCACATGCTTCGTTAGCAGGAACCTGGCAAGCAATGGGTTAAAGGGCTTTGGATGCTGGGTCTTTGTGGGGGTGTAGGCATGTATATATATGTATACGTGTATATATATATATAGACATATACACATATACCTTGGTTTGGCTGTAGGACCCTGCGCCCGCAGGCCACAGTCACATTATCATCTGGAAATTGGATAACGACAGCACAATGACAAATCCAGGTTGCTTGCAATAAGGTGCTAATCCCTTTGCTTTAATATCGGAGCAGCGTGTAATGATGTTTGGACATCACTCCAGTTTACTGACGACCCCACTGGGGCCAGCAATAGAAGCGTACAACTGTCTAACAAGCCATCAGGTGACCGCCGTCGTCAAAGCAACGGAGGATGCAATCTAATCTTCCCTCCATCCCTTCCAGCTCCCAATAAGGACCAGATTATAGAAGTGGCCCATCAATGCTTGGTAACTCGAATCAATTAACGTTAATTCGCACAATGCTATGATGTATTGTGATCACTTTCATTTCGGAGAAGGGGGAAGAAATTGCTATAATTCACCTAAAATGAGGTTGTCTATGGTGCTGAGGTATTAATTGGGTGTCCATATTAAATGGAAAAGGAGCACGGTAGTGAAGGAAAAGTGGATGAGTGACTCTCTTGGCTGCTATTGACCTATCAGAAGAAGACAGTGCCCTTTTCCTTTGCTTTTATCTATTACAGTTTTCCCTATTGCGTGTCAAGTTGATGTATTATAAAAAATTCATTTGGTGACCTTTCACCCCCCTAGCAGATTAAACAATTTCACTGGGATGGCATCATTAACAGGGCCTTACATTTAATGATGATTTCTCTAAAAGGCCACCGAGATTCGATTTTAAGCTAACAGATTTATTGCACTATTATAACATATCGTAAAAAACTGTACCACCTACGGTCTGGTTTTAGGATAGAAACTGTTTAAGAGTTTATGTGGAGCTTAAAGTGGTATTACCTTGGGATACGCAGCAGCGGCAAGGCTCTGACCTCCGGCGGGATGCTGTTTACATTTAATAAAAGACGTTTCTCCGACAGTAAACTTCAGGAGTGTGTTATGGAGGAGGCCTGGCTTAGCTCCTCGCCACTAGCAGGCAGCTTTGTAAATTGGGGTATTTCCACCCATCTACAGCAATTACTGGAAGTCATTGATGAATTTGAAGGGTGTTTCCCTCCTATCTGATGCATTGGCTCTGTCCCTCTCCTTCTAAAGACTCCTGAGGATCCCACCTCACCCTTGAATGGATCCATTAAAGCCCTCCAGTCTCCCAGTTTTGCTTTTTTTAAGGTGTTTTATCACTCCAGACTGCAGGAATCTGGACTCCACCAGCTGCATCCACCAGGCAGCTGCTTGCCTTCAGCTTTTGATGCCACTGGACTGAAAACTGTTAAATGGAGGTTTTCCGAGCAGGGGGAGAAGAGTGACCTTATGGAGGAGACATGTCTGTGTGTTCCAGGACAGCCGTGTTCATGTTTACTGATTTGTAAAATGAGGAAAAAAAAACCCTGGAAGCTAGATTGGGAGTCATTTGGATCTTGGATGGCCTCTAGCAAATGGAACAATAGAGATCTGATGGTGATAGCACCCCAAAAACCTAATGTCAGAAGAAGCTGGACAAAAAAACTGGGCATTTTAACTAATACACACTCCAAAAGAGTATGCATTGGACCTCTTCTTCAGAACGTTTTCAGTCCAGCCAACTTACCTGATGCTTTCATCAGCCACAAAATATCTAGCTTCTAAGTGAATCGTCTTTATGAAAGGAAACCCTCACAACGATAAGATAAAGCATACTCCTCTTGCCCAGCCTTGCCCAGAGGCAATTCAGTTACTTTTTTCTTGTTCTTGTTCCCAGTTCACCCGCAACCTAGACCCCCTTCCTATGCTCTAAACCAGTAGATATTCCCTTGTTAGCTTTCTGCCATCACAGCATCTGGTCTCCAGGGCAGTTGACACACAGCTTCCTTCAAACCTCCCAGCTGACGAGAGCTACAATATGCTTTTAAGTGCCTAGGTTTTTGAATTTTGGTCTTATTGACTCAACCTACATGAAAGATGGGAGACATCAGCAATACCTGACACCATGGGTCCTATTCCATTCATTAGTTTAGTCCTCACAAGGAGATATGATCAGTATTATGTATATATTGTTTCTTTGTCATCAAGGAAAGCTGCAGCCTGCTTTATTTCCTCTAACTTTAATTTCTATAATATGGGAAACATGGGCATCATTGGAAAGAAAAGTCATCTTTTGGATAGCTTTTTTGCTTAAAGTAGGAAGGAGCTCAGACTCTTCACTGTCTTCCAGATGATCTTGTCTCTTTCCCTGTCTCTATCACTTAATGATAAGATCTGTAGGGGGAGACAAAGCTCTAACAGTGCAGATGAGAAGGCACAGGAACCTGGTGAAGTCTGGCTGACTTCATCACCACATGGCATGAGAACCCACTTTTCACTCAAAGATGCTAAATTCTTTACAGCCCTTCCAGTGAATCTGTACCTATTTTGCTTTACACAAGTCCTCCTCCTGCTTATCTCCTGTCTTCACTACAGCTTCTTTCTTGTAACCTGTCTTCTCTTCACCTGCAATCACCACCTTTTCAAGAACAAAAAAAAAGAAAACACAAACAAAACCTCTTTGGCTTGATCATGATGCATTTTGACATATTATTTATTTCCCAAATTCTTCCCAGTCTCCTTCCCCTTCCAAGGATATATTGATGCTGCAATAGTATCATTACAGACATACTCAGACAACTGTTCAATTAGTTTCATTGTCTGTTTATCAGGAAATTCAATATGTCAGGGGCTGTTCTCCGGCACCAAGACCAGCAGACATGCATCAGCCTATGTCCATAAAATCAAATTCTCTCACCCATCATTTCAGGGTGTCTTCATCCAAACTGTCAAGTGAGAATATCCTCTGATTCTCTGAGCTCCCAGACCATTTGGGAGTTGGCCTGGACTTTGCTCTTGGGCCTGGACCATAGCTTGTGAGGGACCGACAGTTTAACAGTAGAGGCAATCAAGTCTCAGTGCCAAGGCCTGGTAATTCTAACATGGATGTGTGTTTTCCAATACAGATATTTCCATCAACTTTAATGGACTCTTGACCCAGGCTCTGCATCTGATCTCTTTCCCCTTGAAGGCAACTGATAGTAATAGCTGTTATTATTATTGTTGTTCTTATTATTATACTTGCTATTAGTATCATTATTATTATAGTTCTTATTGTAATTGTAATTAAAATGACAAGCTCTCCTTGGTTTTAGGGAGGCTTACTTCCCTCTGCTCCAAATTTCTCTACCTAGTTTCTCAATCATGCCTTAAAAGTAGGTCCTCTACTT
>JAOXJM010000023.1:114851802-114894167 GCA_026413425.1 Tringa solitaria | reverse complement strand
AAAAACCATCACCCACCCACACAGCAGCCCACGACAAACCAACAATCTTGGGCACATCAACTCAAGCTGTTCAACTCCTTCTCTTAGCTGTGCTAGGTCCTAGTTCAACCCTCAGGCCATGAAGGCTTCGCTAAGGGATTGCTACTGATGTATGAGTTACTGTGGAATCTTCTTCAGTCTTTCTTACCTCCCCTCTGCCACATCAATAAAATATATGAGCAACTAAAAGAATAAATTGTGGAGGATCCGTGGACCAAGTGTTCTCCTCCTCTTGCTTGTCTTCTCCCTCTAGAATAACTCCCCTGCGCAGCCTCAAACATCTGATAATAACTAACGGCTATAGTCAGCTGGTGAAAAGCATGTCTAAGAGACAAAACAATTGTCCTGCAAATACCTCTTCCAACTTTATCTTTTGAGGGGTTTTAGCACTCAAGTTTCAGTAAAATCATTAGGCTGTAGAATTAGAGCTGTCTTTAATAACCACTGAAGCACACAGGTTCTGAGTTGTATTTGTATGCTAGCCTGTACCTGTACACGAGTCCTTGCATGTTCCTGAAGGTGACTTTGTACATATATGAATTGTCCCCAGATGCAGTTTCAGCAGGATATGAACAAAATCTTCAGCCTTATTAGGTTTAGTTTAAACAAAAATTTCCTGCTTGTTAAGTTTCTGCTGCCACCTAAAATAAATACACTCAACTCAGGAGGCTCAGGAATAAAGGATTTTGGCAGCCAACTTCTTAATAGAGTAAACTTTTGCCCTAACTCAGTTAGAGTTCATGGCTGGGAGTCAGGACATCTTGGTTTTTATCTCAGTTCTACTCTGAATTTATTGGGCATGATTCAGATCCAGGTACACTAACCTGGAATAAAGGTATCTAAAATGAACTGAAGGATGTAAGTGTTCCTTAACTCCTGTGTCTTGTCTGCCAGGCCCATGAAGACAAGTCTCAGACAGTTTAAATGGCACAAAGTATCTGTTTAAGTATCTACACAAGTAGCTGAATCTCCCTGTGATTTCCATGGACTAGAACAGGACCTTCAATGCATAGTTCACTTCTATACACATTATGCAAGTACTTAAATGCAGGTGTTTGGACCTGGAGCTGAAGCCCACTTCTTGTGTGATTTTTGGAAAGTCAGTTAGTCCTTCTGAATCTCTGTTGCCCATTAATAACAGGCAGATGATATCTCCACAAATGTCTACACACTTTGTCAGGCACTGGATCTGTTTCCTCAGAGCATTGCCCAATAAAGCCCTAGGCAACATGTCTGTTATTTTGATGCACATTTTTTTACAAGTTATTGTGAAAAAAACTGGTGGCCCAGTCCTAGACCCATGGCTCCATCAAAGGCTGTGCTGCCCATACATAGGATAAGATCCCTCTCAAGAGAGCGTAGGGGCAGAGAAGTAGGGGGCAGACACCATCTGAGGAGGGACCATAACACGCATAGCCACTGTCAAGTCTGTTGGAGAGACCTGAAAAGTAGTAAGGCTTGGGAAAAACCTCACATTCAGTTCCAGCACTGGTTTGTATCACTGCTGTTTTTCCTGGACAGGTTGTATAGTATGTAAAAGTGATTATATGCATCATCTATAAACCAGTGCACTAACGCCTTGTCCCAGCAAGAGACCCCCACCAGCAGGAACTCCTTCCAGCTTCCATATCTTTGGCACTGACGGAGGACTCTGCTTTCTGTCAGTGTATTTGTGCAGTGACACATATTCTCTAGTGATTAGATTAACGTTGGCAAAGGCAATATGAAAAACCCACACAGATTACCACTGTCATCCGCAGTAATTACATTTATTCATTTCCATTTAGCCAAGTTTTTACAAGCTGAGCAAGGGGCCAAATAAGCAATAAACACAGAGGCAAGAAATTAAAATGCTGATCCGTTCACTGTGAAAACAATCAAACCATCATCTTTCTTTAGGCAGCTCATTCATCATCCAAGAGGACCACAGTGTGCTGATATGGAGGGCTGGAAATCTAATGTTATTACATGTAAATTCACTAACATGAAATTACTGCCCCTGATGTGATTTTACTAATAAATTAGTTCATTTCTACCTTTTCGCAAGAGACTTTAGGGACCGTGGAGAATTGTACATGAGTCTCGTAATCTTGCCTGCTTTATTTCAAGTGAAGAGGCAGTTTAGTTCCTCCCTCCACTGCCATACCCTGCTTCTCCCTGTGGCTTTTACCTTGGCTCTTTTTCATTAGGGGATAAATAGACAGTCATATTTTTACTGCGTTGGGGCCAGTTTTGTTACCTTGGGTCCAGGAGAAGTGTAAGGGGATGGAGGTTCCTTGGCTTTGTATTTTACTGTGATGACACTGATTGGGAGAAGTGAGTAGTGAGAAGTGTCTCAAAGTTTTCTGAGCTGTAAAGTCTATGTAAGTTGAGTTTTAAGAGGCTAAATTTCTTTTTCACATCAAAATTAGTGGGACAAGAACACCCAGCTTCTAAGCTGATAGCAGAGTCACAGGATTACACTGAGTAGGATCAGTCAAAGAAACAGTTGATATATGGAAATAATGAGACAGCTCCATTTTTATATGTTTCAAAATAGTTTTTCACCACATATCTTTGTTAGGTCAAAGCACCAGCTTTCAAGGTGTGTAGCTTTACTGATGGGCAGGGGATGTAAGTGAGGTCAGTGATCATGCATCTATTTGCACATCATGGAGAATCCGGCCCACCAACTTCAATGGGCTTTACAGTTATGCAGAGTTGTAACGGACTCGAAGGCTTTGGCAGAGTTGCTCCTGATTTGCAAAGGTGTAAGAAGAGAGTGAGGTTAGGATTAATTTCCCATTTTCACCCTATTCAATTCGTTTCTTATAAATTGAGGGGATCTGGGAAATCTGCAGGGGGAACTGTGCTTTATTCTTCCAGATGTATTGATGGCTCTTCGGACTAACTCAGCAGCGTAGGTATTGCCTATGTTTTCCTTCTGCCTCAAAAATTTGTCTAGAGTTTACTCTTAATTTTGAGATACCTGAGTAATGTAAGCTGAACTTCAACCTAGGAAATAAATTTTATTTCTGTGTCAACACTTTGACATAACACATCGTTAACTTGTACAAGGTAATCACAAGGCAAACAGAATCAGAATATTTCATCCCTATTGCTTTTCATCACTATTGCTAGGAGTATGGCCACCGTAAATAACTTCTGACTGAAAAGCTGTTATTTCATTAAGGAAACAACTGAAATTCCCAATAGTCTTTCTACACAATAAGCTGATTATCTGTAAATCAGCCAAACTTGCTGTCAATATGGACAAGCTGTTGACAAGTTTAGTAGTTTGTCTTATCTTGATCATCTTAAAAATGAAATTATACAGTCAGACGGACCTCAATACGTCAGGAGGTATATCCGAATCACTAAGATTTACCTACCAGCCTTGTCTGAATGAGGTTGGGATGACAGAAAGGGAGTCAGTGATGAGGGCAAGGGCTGTGCTGAAACAAGAGAGCTTGTTTCTGTCCTCACCTGCTTGGAAGCTCTGGGTTGTTCCAACCAAGCCTGTAGACTCTCATCAAAATTGAACTGGCTTGAGAAGAGATTTCAGGTCCACTGCATCCACTTAGCACTGAAGTGGGACATGAAGTCAAGCAGCAGGTCACGAGACCAATCCACTGCTGGTGGAGCTCTCTGCAGTAGTCATAGCCAGGTTGACTGTGGCATATTGCCCCCATGTTTCAAAGACTAGTAGGTGTCTGGGTCATCTAAATTTTCATCAGACCAGTCTTCAGACTAGTCTTGGATTCAAAGTGAAATCCAGGCAAGGGTCTGGAACTGGATTGAGTGGCATTGACATGCTTTCCGCTTCTCTTGAAAAACTTCAAAAGAGGATCTGCTTCAAGGCAGGATTGAATATCCCTATGTTGAAAATGTCAGCCCCTCTCAGAGACCACGGGAGATGTTTAGGTATGTGACAGCCTCAGTTATCCATTCCTAGTCTGCAACCAGAGTCCATCAGAGCATTCACTGACTCACCTAAGCAAGCAATACATTTGGCATAGACATCCTAGATGGTCAGTGGGAAGGTATCTTCTGCAAGACACACAGATCTTAGGTTATTGCTCGACTTGTTACAGTTCTCTCTCTTCTCCCAAACTATCTTATCCCTTCTGCCCCATGCTTGCTTCAGCTGCTTGCTTCGATTATTTATATTATTTATGTATATTATATTATATTGAGGTCTAGAGACACAACTGAGATTGAAGCTTATCTGTACTAAACCCAGAATGAGCCAGCCTTGCTCCCAATTGCCTAACCTTCAATCCACATAGCTGAGAGCGAGCGAGCTTGCAAAAAGCTGTAGGAGATTAAGCCAGTTGTTCAATGTCCTATATCTAGTCAGTGGTGAAGCCAAAGCTGACTCCTGGATTTCTGACATCCTGTTCTTTGCCGTATTCATTAGATCACAGCGCTTCTCTGGGAACGATTTCCACATGCACATCAGCCTGCTTTGGTCCAAAGTGATCAAACATCACTCAATGCCAATCAAGTATTGTGAGGAATTAAGAGGAGGCTATGTAAAAGTATCGAGAGATACTATGTTTGCTTTTCTTTATCCCTGGGATAAATCCAGGAGCCTCTCCTTTGCTGATTTTATATTATGCATTTGAAAGTGTTGTTGGAGCAGATCAAAACCCAAGGAAGCGAGAGGGGTATTGTTTCGTGCGAGGGTGTTTCGAGGCCTCGGGTTGCTTATACAGCAAAATAAAGCGGTGCTGCCTTCTTTCTTTTCTTGAAAAGATCCTTTAGGAATTAGTCTGGCAATTCCAGCACCAGAGAAGGGTTCTTCCTTTGCTAATCACCTAGCTTTATTCGGCTCTGAAACTCACTCAGAAGCTCCCTGTGTGTGCATTAACCAAAGGTACAGGATTATGTTTGTTTAATAATATAGTGGTGTCTTGCTGAACAACTGTAATTTCCATGTACTTATTGATCTTAATTTATAATGCCATTAGCTTTCTAAACTGCCATTAACTAATGATGGGCTCTGTAGGCTTAACAGCTCTTTCAAATCAGTTGCTGACAAGTGGGCCCCAGAAGCATTTGTCAAAAGGGTAATGGATCCCTATCGGAGTGGCAATAAATTAGGTTATAGTCTTATCAAATTAAACAATGGATGAAGGAAAATTAGCTATCAATAAAAATCTATAAAGCCGCCCTGATTATTCCCAGTCAATTATATCAATTAGAGATCAAACAGTGAACCCCCTGCAGTACGTTAAATAGAACTAACCGGGGCCAAAGGCGGCCAAATTGTGTTACAAAATGCAACACCACGGGCAGCTGTAGGAGATAATCATTACTGTCATTGACAAAGGAGCTGCTTTATTAGAAAGCTGGATCTTGCCTGCAGGCAGGCTTCTGGCAAGAGGACAAAGGCTCTGCAATGAGGAAAAGGGAAAGAGGCTTGAACCTGGCTGCCAGCATGAGAAGTGTGTTTCTGGCTGATAGCTCCTCCAACTTTTGTCATTTAAAGCAGGCTGGGCTTCATCAGATTCTGCTGAGTCCTCTGAGAAGTGACTTTGTCAGGAGACTCCTTTCACTCCCTCCCTTTGTTTTTTAAAGCTATTCTGTTGATCTTCTTTTCACTAACAATACGTGATGCTTTAAAGATGTCGACTTGTTGTAGTGCTATTATGGTCCAGATTGTAACTTTAGACATGGAGTAAAATGTGGTGCTGAGAGGCAATATCCCAGCACCTAGCATACGAAGCGAGTGTCCTAGAAATTGTCTCAGAGACCTGAGCAGGTTTTCGTTTCTCTGTCAGACAATCTTTGTGTCTATGGTGGGAAAATGGGTCTCCTGCTGCTTCGTTTAAGTGACTCTCCCAGGACTGTCCTAGGCTGGAGTGGCCATTTTGTGTCCACGTTGTTTGCTATTGCAGCTCACACTACACAGAGATTAGAGCTCTTCTCCCCATTGCAGACAGACCACAGGGTACCAGGATCCATGCTTAGATATTTCATTAAGGGACGCAAAAGATCACCCAGATAACTCCCAGAAGGTCCCAAATTTTCCGTCCATTTTCACAATGTCAGCAGTGTACTCCATAGGGCTGTGTGAATTTTATCCTCGGGAACCAAAGCCCAGCAAACTGCAGTAGGACTGTACAACTGCTTGTCTTAAACCTTCATGGGATGATGATGTTGAAAGGAAGTTTGGCAACAGCTCTTCATGTGGCCACTGGATGTGGCCATCTCTGTGAAAGAGTACATGTGTGTATATGTCCCTGCTCCTGGGAGAACTTCCCCTCTAGCCCACTCTGACATTAGACCTTGGGCTGCTGCTTGACCCAGAAGATAATTATCCCTCTCCTGGACCAAGACCTGAGCAGCATTCCTGTTGGTCCACAGCTTCCCCGGGCAATCTGTTTCACATCACTGTTCTAAGCTGCCAAATGAAGCATCCATGCTAGGAAACACTGAGATTAGGGTCATCAAAGTATCTCTAAATCAGCCCATTTGTGATAATACTTCACAGGGCGATCTTGACACTGTGGCAATGTTTTACAAAACCTTCTTGTGAGGCTCCTTGCTATTCTCTCTTTTAAGCATACAAGGGGTGCAGCACACTTGTGGGTTCTAGTTTGAACCTAGCAACTGAATTCCTTCTACTATCACTTATTGTAATGTCAATGCTTTCCTTAATGTACAGGAAGCAGAGCTTTAGAGGTACATGCCTCAAACTCTGGACTAAACTCCCAAAGACACCCAAGGTCACCCTAAGCTTTGCTTTCTTTCATTCAAACCAGTGGTGCAGGTCTCTGTTTTGTGTTCTCTAACACAAACATGTAGGTATGTGCATGTGCACGTGTGTGTAGTATTTTTGAAACATTACAAAACAAAACACACCCCACACTCACTCGTCTTCCAGCAGAGGAATGTTGAGAGAACAAAAATTGATTGATGTTATTCATATTGCACTAAGGAGTATTGGAAGGCTTTCAAATACACCATGATGAGACTAGACTTGACTAGAATACCTGTAATATTTCTTGCTGAGCAAATCACTTAGTAAATGAAAGTGAAGATGATGAAATTTGGTCCTAAAGGGATGCCAGGATATAACTGCTTAGTTTTTTGATCCTGCTCAGACTTTTGAATGTGCTTTATTGCTTGCCTGAGAGTCACCCCATTCAAGACACGAGATCTCCATCCTTTTTGAAACCAGGCGTATGTGTCAGTACTTGCAGGGCTGGGATGTGACAGCACATTGGTTTGTAGTGAAGCCAGTGAGAAGAGGAATGGGTTTCTGTTGGAATATCCCCCTTTGAAATTTCCACTTCAGAAATCCTGGGTTGTTGTGCCATTTTTTTCTGTGGGTAGGTGTCATTATATAAATGACTATAGGAGTTTTTCTTTCTGTTTTCCAACTGTCCTTAAACCAACAAAGATGAGGAAAGCAAAATAGATGTACTTTTCATTCAAATTTTTAGGGTGGAAACATTCCAAAATGGAGTAACACCAAGAAAAATTTGTATATTTCTTTCAAAAAGGTAGATTTTATATAGAAACAATTTTTTAACACCTTTGTAATTTTAAAGAATAGTTTTTTTTGTTCCATATCCCACGGGAAGGAAATTGTGCACTAAAATTTTTTGCAAGGAAGTCTAGGTTAAGCAGTGAACACACACCCACCACCTTTTCCTGTTCTGTAAATGGCCAAATAGATGCTCAGGATTGTTGCCAGTAACTATGCCAAGACCAAATCAATAACAAATGTTAACTGACAGCATGCAGAGAGACAGCAATTCCAGCCCTGAGCATCTGAAATACAATCAATCATTTTCTTCTTATGAAGGCTTATGAAGGGGTTGAAAAATTCACTTGTGGTGATGGTCAGTAAAGCAAGTCATCCAAATCTGGACAGTACCAGAGGATGGAAAGTATGAGCAAAATTATGTTATGGATTACTGTTGTCATTATTAAGTATAATCAACAGCTTGGTTCTTGCTACTCATGTAACATGGTCACACAGGGAAGGGGTAGGGGGTGTTAGATGTGGCTTGTGTTTTTCCTGTTACCTAAAAACCACTTTCTGGATGTGCTTATCAGTGTGTTCCAAGCAAATTAGCACTCCTGAGGTCTTGTTGTGGATATCTGAGCTTCACTGCTAGCTTCACCTATGCAGCCTTACAGAAGTCAGTAGGGTTCCATGTTGCAAAAGCTTTCATTTCATAAGCAGTAAAATAGACAGAGCAAATTTGAAGTGGTGGAAGATGACCACCAATGGACTGCCTTCTGGGAACGGACCCAGGTCTCTGCTAAACCCCAGTCTGTGCCTGAGCATTTTGGGGGTCACAGCTAGCTGGAGAAAGCATAACAATTTAGCGTTATAACCAACCGAGATCTATTGTACAGAAGCATGCTCAGGAACTATTTAGTATCAATGTAGCCAGAGATTCTTCGCTTATTTCAGTGTTTGAAATATAGAAGTGCCCTGTAAGAAGGTAGGAGTTGGGCATCTCATGCTATTCAACCCCTGAGGTCATTCAGAGAGCCCCTGACAGAGAAGACAACCAGCTCTTCCTTTCCCAAATTTCATTAACACCAGCACTTCTGATTTCTAGGCATCTGACCAACTCAAAACCAGTGTATAACCCTGTCAGAATAGCATATGCATAAAGGAAAATGGGGAATTTGGAAGAGTGAAGCGCCCAGTGCCCAGGGGCACAGGTTACCGCGCTCTGCATAGTAAAAGTCACGCTTTCCAATCCCTTCCATATTTTCATTTGAGTCCTTGGAGCCAGCTTGCTATATATATATATTCCTGAGTAATCTATTTGACTGCCCTGAAAAAGTTTGGTCTCTCCAATTCTTCCTTTTTGTCTTAGAGATCTGCTCATCCTCATTTCCTGCTCTGACAGTATTAGCCAGAAGACTAATGGGAGGCCAGAAAGCAGCTAATGATGCAAAGTTTCCTGGGGAAAAAAATAAATAAAATAAAATAAAAATACAACTTTTTAAAACAGCCCAAGGACTCAGAAATTTGGATTCACATAGGCACGCTCTGTTGCAGAAGCCTGGGTCACTAATCTTCCCTTTTAACGGAGTACCTCTGCAATTTGATTCAGGGGCTCCTTTCCGAGCAATGAGATGCAGCATTAGACACCAGACGCGGAGCAAGTGGGGTGGGTGCATGGAGGGGGGGAAGGGAAAGAAAGTCATTTAGCATCTGGCAAAATGGATTGTGAACATACAGAAGATGTTACACTGCTAAGACTTCTCTCTGTCTCCCTTTCACTCTCTCTCCTCCTTTTATTAAAGGCCTAGGCAATTTAAAAATGGAGACAGTGTATCCCACTTAATAGCGTTGCTGTTAATCTTCTCACCAGTCAGCTCTCTCAGCTCTAAGTATCGAACGCACAAAAAACCTCCTCCTGTCACCAGCTGTGGTTAGGGAGTGACTGTCCTCAGGGGCTCCGAGCCTTAAAAAAAAATAAATAAAAAAAATTCACCGCTGAGAAAAGGCAATAACAGGAGTCTGCTGTTGTCTAACCTGCCATATAAATGAAACAATCAAAGAAGACAACAAAGGAAACTCCACTAACATCCAGAGGCAAAACCAGTTTGCTGTAATATATCCTGGCTTGGGGAACTATTTTTAGCCAAACCTCTCTTTTTTTAACAGACACACACAATCTCTTTCTAATTTTGATTAAGAGAGGAGAGAAAAAAAAAAACAAACCAAACAAAAAAACAAAAACAACTGAAAGACAGGTAGGGAAGAATGTGAAGAGGCAGCCGGTTACAAGAGAAAGCTGAATTAAAATAAGTCTTTGAGCTTGTATAAAGGATAAAAATATATATATATACTTTGAATGTTTAAATAAAAGTGGGGTCTGATATTATCACTGTTCGTCTCTCTGAAAAACTTGATCCTTACTACTATTTAATATTTGCACTGTAAGCACATGTAGGTCCTACTGGCCTGAAACCGTGTTGTGCTTGGAGCTGTATTCATATAAAAGGAAAAGATAGTTCTGACCATAAATTTATATGTATATTTATACATTTATATACATTTGTTTTATGTATCGAATGTGTACAGATGCATGCCTTCACACACATAAGCAAGGGCACAGGAACACACAGAGTGGCATATGTTATGTATATAAAGCACATATTTCAATCATAATAACGAAACTGAATTTAAAAAAAAATCCGAGGTTTGGGATGGGTGTTAATTTTGAGATTTTTATTTCTAAGCTTGCTTCCTGGGCCATGATTTTCTCATGTAGTTATGGATCTCCCAGAGCTAAAAAATACCCAGACATTCCCCATTCACTGTCAAACCCTGAATGGGCAGCACTAGAGAAATGAACCTGTGTAGTTCCTTAAGGCCACAAGAGTGATTTATAGCTAGCACCCGCAATCAACACCACACTATCAGGCCATATTTAGAGCATCCAACTGGTAGGGACAATCCTTTAGTTTTGCTCCACAAATTATTTGCAGTCTCAGGGCTATCTAACACATGTATGAGCATCACCACACCTAACTGTGTTTCTGTATAAATGTCATCATATCTAACTTTAGAGAAGACATCTGGGTTTCAGGTAGTTCTCTAGACTGCCTTTATAGTCTTTGTAAACAAGTGGCTACTTCTCAGTTAAGTTTTTTCTTCTTCAGATGACCCATTTTTAAATTAAACAGATGATACCCTTGAACTGTTACATTTCTGCATAGATGATACATGGAGACTTGTTTGGAACAAGTTCAACTGTAGACAGATGGACTTCATCCATGATACACTGTCTTTTGGCTATACTTTGGTCCAGTTTCAATAGGTGAGATGATTTGTATCCTCTAGAAAGACTATTCAAGAACATGCAGATTACAGCAGATTCACAGGAGATGTGGTTTGAATAACACCAATCTGAAGTTGACCAGAGTGGTCTCCTCACCAAAGACAAAACCAAGCTCTGCTCATTAATGTCTTGTCCTTGAGTACAAAGTTCCTGGATCAGAAAGGTTGATGATATCTAACATGCATCCCTGAACTAGCCTCTAACCTCTAGAGGAGAACATGCCCTCACCTGCTGTAAACATTTCCCTTACTGAGTATATGTGCTTTCTGGATTGCCATTCGAAGGTATCTGACTATCTCCACTGAATGTATGGAGAATATAGACCCCTAAATTGGGCACTCTGGGTCACCCTTTTGGAATCAAAGCCTGAAGTTTTATCCATTTATGCCCTTGGGTCTAGAGGTCGTAGGTTGATACCATGCCATGAGCCAGAGTCATAGCAAACCTACAGTATAAATACCTGTTAATTGGATAACAGCCCCTAGCAAAGCACTAGTTATTAAGGAACTTTAAAAGTAAGTTGGCAGCTTGGATCCATCAGCCCCTTAAAATCTACCAGTCATGTCCTGGAAAGTTACTTAACAAAAATACAGCTTTTAAAAAAAATAGTTCCTGTTGTTGCTGGTAGTCTTGGCTGAGAGCCAAAGTGCTACAATGGTTTTCTTGCTGCTGGGAATAAAAATTGCTATCCACAACCGTGTCAGCTCTTGGTAGAAATATTCCCTTGTTTTGCGAGAGTGTTCTAGAAGGTGATTGCAGATTTCCACAGAAGTGCCTTCGTGTCAAAGACACATCCTTTGTAAAGGGTCACTGCTAATTAATAGATCACCGTTATTAAAGATGAACCCATTTTTGCCATGCCCAGTGGGTAAATAATGGGAATACCATCCCCTCTAATATCCTCTATTAACGTGCTTATAGCCATTTATAATTCAGAAGACTTACATCCATGGCACACTTATTCCTGCTATTAATCATTGATCAGTCTTTGATAAAATCTTGAGAAATCTATCTCTTTACATAGGGAGTTACCAACAGATTGATAAATTAGGTGTGGTGAGTGCTAATGCCAAGTTAGCATTCTGTTATTTTTATCCATCCCTTTTCAAATTTTTAAAAACATATTTATTATGACTTCACTCTGGTAATGAATGTGTTGTGCTCAAGCTATAGAACTGAGAAAATTAAGGCTCTTGAGACTCAACTCTTAAGGAAGGCCAGCAAGCAAACAAAGAAAATGTGGGGAGCAGGGCAAGAAGTATTTTGTTATCGCAAGCTCAATGGGAATAGATGTAAATAATTGTGAATGACTGAAAGCGTATTCAGGCTGGTTTTCTATTAGGATGCTTGAGAATGTGTTGGGAGTCTTCAGAGGTGGCCACCTCCCATCCTTCTGTTTCATATCCAGCAACAGGGTTTGGGCGATGTGGTAGCACTAACGAGGAGGGTATGTGGTGGAGTCGGGAGCTGGAGCTCATACTTCACTGGTTGTTACCAGATGATTGAGATGCAAAGGATTACTTTGCCAAATGGGTTGGCAAGTCAAAGATGGACAGAATTTCACTGAATTTCACTGAATTTTTACAGTTGGAAGGGACCATAGGGATCATCTAGTCCAACTCCCCTGCTGAAGCAGGACCACCCAGAGCATGCCACTCAGGACTGCATCCAGGCGGGTCTTGAAAATCTCCAAAGAAGNNNTGCCCCTTGTCCTCTCACTGGCTACTACTGAAAAGAGTCTGGCTCCCTCCTCCTTCAGCCCGCCCTTGAGATACTTGTAGGCATCAATAAGGTCTCCCCCCAGCCTTCTCTTCTCCAGGCGCATCGTTTCGCTGGTTATTGCTACCTAAAGAAATACATTTCTGAGCCATAATGGTCCAACAGGCCACCTCGCACAGGTTGATCATTGAGGACTCAAAATCAGCAAGAGTTTACTGAATCCTTTATAAACAAGATTTCTGCAAAACGCTCAACTTCTCGCTGTTAATTTCAAGCCCGGCTGACAGAGCTCAGCTTGGATCTCGTACCCGTCGGGAGCCGATAAGCAGTTTCCACTCACAGATCACACACAGCTGAGTGATGTTCGGAGACCCCCTCGTTCCCCCAGCCCTGCGCCCTGCGAAGTGACATTAGCGCTGGGTAATGATCTGTAAACGTGTCAGAACTGTGCCACCTAGTGACACCGCCGCCTCCTTCCTTTGGTGAAGCCACACCGATCGCACAACAGCAAGCCGTAATATAATTAGCGCTAATTTGGTTTCTCAGTGGCTGGCTGCTGCACAGCTCCCCGCTCAGCCACTCTCTGCTTCTCCAGAAGACTTTTCTCAACGTAATAAGAGCTTCATTAGGGATTTGTTTCCTCCATTTTTGGTTGTATAAGACAATTATATATATATTTATTTTTTTAGGTATTTTTTTAATGGATTTTCTGCACATCAGAATGAATCTAAACTGCATGAAGAATTTAGCAGGAAGCAATCTGTTAATGAAATCTGCTGGATTGTCTATACCTAAAAACTAAAGCTGACTGGCAATTTCTGGGCAGTTTTTTTTCCCATTATATAGTACAAATTCCTTAATATAAGAACATTTTGCTTTTGAGAAAGTTTCCATTTCCAAAAATTGTTGACTCTAGTTTTCTGATTGCCAGTTCCTCCTGGTCCACAATCCTTCAAAGCAGAGTTCCAGGTTTCATTTGGAAATATCCATTAATACAGTGGTGTATATTGTAAAAAAAAATGTGAAATTGAAGTAAAGTACTCTGGCTGATCCAAACCAGCTTTTGGGAATTAATTTTTCTTATTTTGTTGTTCTTGTTCTTGCATTTGTTGAGATTTTTCCCTTTTCTGTGAATGCAGTGAAAATAAAGTTCTGAAAGCTAAATTTTTTTTTGGTTGAGAACACTGATCAAAATTAACTTTCCTTATAACAGTCACTGCCAGCAACATTATTGTGTGCAGTATAACCTACCTTGGTTTTGACATGGTGCAGTAGAGACCTCAGAGAGAAGGAGTCCAACAAAATGATCAGACAGCAGATTTAAAATAAAACAAAGGTTGCACCTCTTTTATTTGTTTGGTTTGTGTTTTTTGTTTGTTTTTCATAAAACCTAACCACAATGCAGAAGCCATTGCATTGAGATCTTGTGGAATCTTAAAGTATAAGCCCCAAACAACCCAAAACAAATTCATGAAAGCTAATCACAGAATGATGGAATAATGAATGCTCTAGGTCAGAAAGGATCTTTGGAAGTCATCTGATCTGATCCTTTGCTCAAAATAAGGTCAGCACTGCTGTCCTAATATTCCTGTTTTCCTTCAGCATGTGATGTGGATGGTGGATGGTGATAGCTGTGAGGCATCCTCAAATATTGGTGATTTCATGCTTTAATGCTTTTCAACCAGCACAATGTCCAGTTTTCAGAGGTATATATTTAATTAAAAAGTGGCATTGAGTTTAGCTATATTATTACGTGTAGCTGGTTATTTTAATATTAATGTATCCCATTTGTCTTTTCCCATTGGTAGCTATTGAACTGTTTTTAGAGAAGATCAGCATTTTTATCACCATTTTAAAGACATGGAAATTGTGGAACGGAGGCATCCCAGAGTCACAGAGATGATTGGAAGGGATGTCTGGAGGTCCAGCCTCTCACCTGAAGCCAACTATGATAAACACTAGATCAGGTTCAGCTAGAGTTTTGTCTAACCAAGTCTTGGGATACTCCAAGCATGGAGTTTCTACAAACTCTACAGGCCCTAATTCTGGTGCTGCACAACCTCCTGGTGAAAACATTTTCCTGACATCCAGTCTGAACCTTCCAATCTGCAGTCCATGACTGTGATTGTTGTATCTACAGACAACTGAGAAATGTTTTGGTCTGTTGTGTTTGTGGGTACATGTCAAATCTTTATGGGCTGTTATTAGATTACCCCTTAGACACCTTTTTGCCATACTACACAAGTCGTGCCCCTGCAAAGTCTCCTTGTGGGTCACTTGCTCTAAAATCCTTATGATTTAGTAGCTGCCTGTTGGACCCTCTCCGGTTTCTTTGTGTCCTTCTTGAACTGGGGTCCCCATCTGGACACGTCATTCCAGATGTGGCCTCAGAAGCTCCAAGCAGAAGGGTAAAAATTTCCCCAGTCTGCTGGATATACTCTTGTGCTGGATACTCTCCTTTGCAGTGTAGAGAACAGTACATGGTTTGCTGTATTCATGATGACAGGACACTGCCAGCTCATATATAACCTGGTGTGATCTTCACATCATTTTAATTGGAGGCTCTACTCAACCAGTCAGTTCCCATGAGCTTATTCTACCCCAGGTTCATCACTTTGTACTTCTTACCGAACTTCACAAAGCTTCTTTTGTCCTAGTCCTTAAATTTCTCATGTTTCCACTGGATTGAAACGCTGTCATTAGCTGTGTCAGCCACTCTCTCTAGCTTAATAACATCTTTAAATTTGTTGAGGGTGCAAAATTTGTCTCAGGAGGAGTCTGCACTTCGGCCAAGGTGTTGATGGAGATACTGAGCAATATAAGTCCTAGTGTCGACCCTTGGGTTAGTCCACTTCATATCAATCTACAACCGTGTGTTAAGATATTGATTACTAACCCCTTGAATCTGGTGTCTCAGTCATGTTTCAACCCATTTGAGAGTCTGTTTGTTCAGCCTGCACTTCCTCAACTTCCAAATGAGATGCTGTGGGAGAATGTGACAAAGAACAAGTTATATCCTATGTTCCTTCTCATTCTGTATAACCTGTCATTTCGTTAAAGAAGGTAATCAAAGTGTTCAAATATTATTTGCCCCTGGTAAATCACCGTTGACTAATCTGATTACCTTCATGTCCTTTATGCTTTTGGAAATTATTTGGAAATGCTACATGGCCTTTCTAGAAACTCTAGGCCCTTTCTCCTTCATTCTTTTCTTAAAGATGGGAAAAGCATTAGCCTTTTTTTTTTTTCAGACATGAACAACCTCTCTTGATAGTCACAATTTTTCATAAATGATAGACAGAGACCTCACCCAGCCACATCAGCTAATGCTTTTAGTATCCTCAAGTGTATCCTCTCTGGTTCAGTGGATTTGAGAGCATCAAGGTCCTCTAAGTAGTGCCTTCTCTGTTCCTTCCTCACTCTTGGCTGCCCTTCTTTCTACCAAGATATGTTGATAAACACAGAGGCGTGGAGCAGTCTTTGTGAAAACTGATTGTCTCCTGCATCCAGCAGTGGACTTGCATTTCCCCTGAGCTTCCTTCTGTTACTGGCATGCCTGTGGATTCCCTCCTTGCTATTCTTCTTCTCTCTTCTATCTTAGTGCCAGATGGGATTTGGTCATTTTCTTTCATCCGTAAGAGCACAACTAAAGCTTTTATGCTCCTCCCTTGATTCTCTTCCTTATTTTCACTTCATGTATAGTCCCTTTCAACATTTTCGCTCATCAGGAAGCTCCTTGATTAGCCAAGCAGACCTGCTTGAAATTCTTTCTCTTTCTGCACAAATAGAACATTTATTCCAGAGCTCTTTAGTTAAGTTTTCTTTAAAAGTATGTCAGCTTTTCACAACATCTCGCTTTTTTTTCTGGCCACTTTCAGGGGAGTTTGCATAGCAGTTTTTACTGACCTAGCCTGCTCTCCAGAAGTCCGCCGTTCTGACTTTGCAACCACTTTCCCAAACCTTCCTCCAGATCCTGCAGCCTTGCTGCATCCCTGCTGTCCAAACTGCCATCTGTGGCTGTATTCACCATTAGTTTTTCCTCGTTGATAAGAAGCAGGGCTAGCAGAGCACTGACCCTGGCTGTCCTTTCTACCATTTACATCACAAAATATCTTACCCAAGGCCACCCAGAGACAAGAATAGAATCTAGTATTTTGTTTTCTGTGCAGTCTTAAATGAAAAAGTTCTATAAATATGTGCAAGCAATGAGGAGATTGGAAGTCTCTGAAGACACATTCCCATCTTTGTGCCTTATTTACTGGAGAAGATGGTTAAAAAGCATCTTATCTTACTTGGGGAAAATAGCTGTACGTTTGCCAAGGTCAGCAAGATGCAAAGAGATTTGCTAAGGGCTATATTCTCCTCTCTGATCCATTCTGCCAATTTCCACTTCATATGCAGCAATCTGTCCACACATGGGCCTCCTAAGGATGTCAGCAAGAATTCCACAACCACAAGAGAAGAGCTGGGCCCTTCAAAAGTTAGTTGCTCAAGTTAGAACCGCCTCAGGGCAACTTTGACTTATGCATTCGGTTCCTTTTGATAAAATTATATGTATTCACAAGCTGCTATTTTGTCTGTCAAGACAGAAAAAGCGTAAATAAAAAGAACATAGGGTCGGAGTGGATTGCTTCAATCATTGAGTTTAGGTTACCCTTTAACTTAGACAAGCATATCATATCGTGCCTTTTATAACTTCTATCAAGTCCCATCTTTAAACTAGCTGTATTTGTTGTGTCCTAGTGGTCTTACTGAAATGTTGTTCCAGGGTTTTATTTCTTTGGTGGCTGGAAACCTAATTTCCAGCCTACAATTGTTTGCTTGTTTGTAAGCAGTTTTTCCTTTGCCAGCTTTGTCCATTTGTTTAAAAAGCTTTTCTCCCTTCTGTCTGCTTATTCTCTCCTCTCTAAACTTATTCCTTCAAAGCTTTCTATGTAAAACTAAAACAATCCTGCTTTTCCTGTCTCTTCATATGTATCAGAGTTCCCATTCTCCTTATTAGCTGTGGTGACCTCCGTTCCATCTCTTCCAATCTGCAATTTTTTAACTTGGGTGAGTTTGACTGACCTCTGTGAGGCACATTGCTGTGTGCAGACATATGATGAAGACTTGTCCTTCTTAAAGCATGTTCAAAGTCTAAAGAAACCCATCCTTTCCTAAACCCTTTAAAACCATTTCTTTTTTTTTTCTGTTTCCAGCTTTGTGCTGTTGCTACCCTTTTGCCTTCTCATCAGCACATTCACACTTCTGGTATTGCATGCTTTGCACAGCCCTCCTTGTCTTTCTCTGTCTCTTCCTGCCTATTTTTTATCTTTGTTTATCTATTTTAAACCAAGAAAAGCATCTATTTATTTATTTTTAAGGAGAAACCTACAATAGGTTTACTAATGTAATCACGTATTTGAATAGAATAGAATTAGAAAAATTTAGTTCAGTTGGAAGGGATTTATGATGATTCTCTAGTCCAACTGCAGTTAGACTTGATTTTACGTACTGCAGTTTTGGTTCCTCATGAGTTTCATCTTTGTTCATTGCCAACCTTACCACCATGTTTGAATTAGATGAGAAATTCTTTGGATATTGCTTTGCTTGAAGACACAGCTATGATTCTGCAAAGATTATAATTATGATACACTGGATAATCCTAAAATCTGCCTTCTCTGTATTTGTTACTCAGCTATGGCCTAAACTGGACCTTTTAGAGAAGGAGAGAGAAGAAACTTTGATAAGCCAGCACGAGGATTTCCACCTTTCCCAAAGGAAGCGCCATTTCTGCTATCTCTATAGCTGCTTCTTTCTTCTTCTTTGTCTTTCATGAACTAATCCTCTTCTCCAGATCTTGCTGCTTTCTCCACATCTGCATCTCTCCCTTTGCATTCCAAACCCCATCCGCTCCTCCCTTTCCCCATCTCCTACCCCCATGTCCCTGCCTCAATACCTTGACAGAGCTGCTACCTTCCCTGCACAGTACACTTTCCTTCCTCAAAGTACTGTTGTTTTCTTCTCATCCTCAGCTCCCCCCTTGCCAGCTTCTTGTTTGCCCATTTGTCCAGACCTTGCAGGTTGCTCTCTGCCTCTTCAAGCTTTCTCTCTGTGTCTTTCTTCCCCCCTCAACACCCATGTTTTGCTTTCTCCTGCATCTCTCCTCAAACTTACCCTTTCTTCTACCACCAACTTAATGGTTTAGAGGCCATGTTAGCATTTATCCTGATTCTATGTATTGCATACACATATATATCAATACATAGTGAACAGTGCTTTCCCTATACACCCTTTCTCACTGCTGTGCCTTAGTGGTTGCAAACTAGTGAACTAGAAGTTGGTTGATGCCCTGAAAAGGTTTTCAAGCCTTCCAGATTTTTTTTTATTTCCCAAAGTATCTCTGTTTTGCTACTGAGCTGCTGATATGAGAGCCCAGGGGGATTTCCCTTAAAGGCTTGGCTAGGAAATGCAGAAGCCAAGACAGTCATAAAAATGGCAAATCTCCCAACTAACAGAGGTTGGAGAGATGTTTATATGAGCACCTGTAATTTGGTCAGGGTTCTGGCATTTAACTTCTCATCCTGCTTGTCAGAATTGCCAAAGGCTCCTTAGCAAGAAGTGCCAAAGATCTCAGTTGGCCCTGGTTTTTGTTCTTTGGCAGAGCCTGAAGCCTGGATCAAAGTTGGGACCCATTACACCAAACAGTGTTTGAGCAACCTATGGCAAAGGCAAGGCCCTACCATGAGCAGCTTACAGCTCACGCATTAAATCCTTTGCCAACATAACGCTGGTAATACAAATGAGTGGTAGAGTCTTCCCAGTAAACGAGGAGGCAAAAGCACTGTCTGAAATCTTTTCATGGCTCTTCTCATGGCTCTTCCACCCACTGGGGTTCAATCAGTGGATATGACAACTCCACAGCCCCAGACGGCATGGCTACGGGTCACACAGGGAATGAAGAGGAACAGGAGGTGCTATTTACATGTCAAAATAACTGATGTGAACATTCCTGTGACTACTTCAAAGGAACATCTCATTATCTTTGTTATTAAATGCTTCTGCGTTGCTAAGAAGGGGGCAGGTTAATTGGAAAAATTATGTTTAAACTTTATAAACAGTGCAAGCATGAAACCCATCATTTTAATAAATGTTATCGTGTCTCCTGGATCTAATAGATCTTAACTGATGCATGCTATCATTAAGTTTAATTTAAGAAACTACCCTAGAGAGGTTTTTTAAATCAATTGGAGACATGTTCTCAAACAATGTTAGAAATATTTGATTCACCTACATGCTCATCTCTGAACCAGTTTCCCGAGTGAAACAGCAGAGAAGAATATACCACTTTACCATCTCATCTTTCATGCTAAAAGAAATGGAAAGCTTTTTTACCCAATATATTAAAATATCAAGTCATCCGTCAGTGCAATTCAGTCACCTCTGAAGCAGCTGTTTAATAGAGCAGTGCAATGATTCATACAGGGACATGTTAACTAGATCCAAATGAGTTATTGCATGAAATTAACCCTTTTCTCTTTCTGAAATGAATAACAAAATTGGTTTCTCTTACATGCTTCTGCATTACATAGCCAGACTTTAGGATATTCCCTTTAACCATTCATTGAGCATTAGGAAATAAGATTGTCCATCTAAGCTGCAAGCTCTGGAACCTATTTTGGCTGCTTAGACACTGAGCGGTGAACACCAGACAAAATTAGGTTACCTGAATAGGGTGAAACAGATTTTGAGAAGAGCAAGCTGAAAATGTCAGGGATCAGATGGGGAAGGGCAGGGATCTTAAGAAACAGAGTTTATGGGGTAATGGTTGCTCTTTGAAGCAACTGTTATAGTAACTTATGTATCTGAAGCCACCAAATAAGTCCAACCACGGATAGAGGAGAAGCCAAAGTGATTCCATCTTTGAAAGGTAATGAGCTCCGCTGTACGGCAGCATAGAGCAGGTAATATAATGTCAGAAACTCAGCTTGGAGAGATGGCCACATTTTAAATACACAGTTTGCTTATTTTTCAGTAATTCCTCTCTGAAGGAAACCACAAATATGCTTAGTCATTTCTGTAAACTTACAGTAAGGCTCTTCATACCTGTCCAACAAATACAGCTAAGGTAAAGGTCAAGGCAAGAAAGCAAATCCATGGTTTAGTACAATGGCTGACACAACTTACAAAAGAATATTTGACCCATAAATAAGACATTTTATGCTTTGAAACTTCTTTGACAGGCCATCATTTTTTAATGTCCCATTCAGGAGAATGCTTCTGCCCCGTGTCATATATTATTTTTATTTATGCATACATGAAATGCATACATGCATTGCACTGCTTCATCTTCTCTCTTTCCTGCTGTCCTGTTTAATCCAAAAATAGGGATATCTGTTCTCCATGGTTGTGATATGATGGTGCCAACAGAGCTCTTCCAGTACAATGTGTCTGATGGGATTAACCCCAAAGTCCAGAAAACTACTTCACCCATCCAGAAATCAGGAATGAATGACTGGTGAGAAGGTAACAATGGTACCCTTGGTCTGTCCTATCATGGAAACCATCCATTGCCATCTTCCAAGATGGGCAGGTCCCAAAATTGTGCAATTGCTTTCTTTTCCCCCTGCCTCCCGCCTCTCCCCCCCGAAAGAGAACAGTCTTTGTGTGCTGTAACTGCACATAGAGCTGTGTGTGGTACATGGGATTGGCAACGACATCCGTAAATTCCATCAGAACACCCTGATCACTATCTGTGATTGTTTTTTTATCCACATTTGGGGAAAAAACAGTATTTACCTGTCTAAACTTCAATCTTTACATGACCTACATAAGCAGAAAATCTGGGTTTTTTTTCTGTAATCAAAATTTCAGTTAGCTTGTTAGAAAGAAGAATGGGATGTTCTTTGAGTGATTTATAAAGGGGGAAAAAATCTAGCTAATGTTTTAATTGTATGACTGAAAGTTTTCAAAAATGACAGTCATGAGTTAGGTAATAATACAAGAAAGCAAAATGTCTCCACTAATGTTTTGATATATGCTTTATTCTCTGCGAATACAAGGACATTACTGTTCCCAGTGAGACCTACATTTATTCCTGACTTGTGGACATTAAAAAAAAGAAAGATTAAGAACTCAAAGTTGTTGTTCATATCGATTCCTCTGAGCCATGTGCACTAGGGCAAAGGACCACATATGCAACTGCTGTTACTTGTATAAATAGATGCAGAGCAAAATCCAAGATCATCCTTCTTGAAAGAAGGCCTTGAGGATGGCAGGTAGAATGCAATATCTTGAAGCTCAAGCATTCTTATGAGACAGGCCTCAAAAAGCATGAGATTATATTAGCAAACATGATCCTTAATAAAGGAGTACATTCTGGATTCATTTTATTTGCCTTCTGGTTTCTGAGCCTCTAAGGTAGCCCATATAAAAATTATGTCCTCAATATTTTATCTACAAATGAAAAAGCCAAACAATTTATTCTTATAAAATATGACTGAGCTTCTGTCATGTTTTGGACAGGAGGATTTTGAAAGATATATGTATAGCTAAAATCTGGAAAGGAATCAGAGCTGCTAAGACCAGTATCTAATTGTCATTTGAGATTACTTCTGGGTTCTCTTTAGCATTTATTTTAAGTATGAATATGAATGTATATTAAGTATGAAGGTATATTAAGTATGAAGAAATGTATATTAAGTGATGCCTAGGTAAAAAAAAAAAAAAAAAATTAAAATAAAATAACGTAAAAAAAATAAACACAAGACTCAAATTCTTTGATAAGGAAATATTGTAGAAGAGCATCCGAATGCTCTGAAGTTAGAGAGCTTTGGGTGATAATTTTGAAAAGTTCAGAGGACCCATCCACATCTCCCCATGTAGCTGATGAAACAGGGATTTTTACTGCTCTGAAAGTCAAAACTGACTTCTATCAAACCAGAAACAAGGCAGGAAGGTATCATAAATTAGTTGTCACTGTTGAAAGTTCAGTCTTGACAACTAACATACCCAACCGGTTGTGTGGATACAAGGAAAATAGCTCTAACTGGTTTTAAACTCTCAAAAACTTTCCTTTCATGAGATTCTTTATTCACTCTATATAGTCAGGGAATAGCAGCGATTTTGAGATACCTGTTCAGGTATAATAGTATCTTTACTCCACAGTATTTATCCTATTAATGTAACTATTACTGGAGTAATAGTGCTGCTTCACATACAAGCAGATAAAGTAACTTTGCCGTTGCATAAAGGAAGGAGTGCTCTAATCTGGCCAGTTCTGGCATCTGTGCTGAAATCTGTTTGAGATGACTTTTATTCCTCTCTGTGACCTTGCTGTGTGTGAAAATATCACCCATCTGAATTCATCCTGAATCAACCTTCCACCACATGCCATGCCCTGGGAACATGATGCACCACAACCCTCTGCATAATACATGGGCAAAAGCTGAGCTGGTTCCGTGGCAAGGACTGACATTTAAAACTAAACAGAAAGGAAAACAAAAAGGTGGATATAAGCCAAAAAATACCAGCTCTTCAGCTTTGGTCTATTGTTTTTGTTGGTTTGATTTCTTTAGCATAAATCTGAGCACTCACAGCAGGACACTGAGTGAAGAGTTGGGCTGAGCCCTTGAGAGCTCAGTGGATGCAGGGACGGGACATCTGTCCAGGGTTGCTTTGTCACCTCATTAAGGTGCTTTTGATAACCAGAGAAAGCAATTTTCATACAGGTTTATTTCCATCCCAGAAATGCCATTATGCCACAAGGGGGTAGGGGTGTTCTGTTTAAAACCTTGCAACGTATTCCTATAGACCCAGCCTTTCAATGAAAACAGTGTTGAGTATTATATGAAGCAACACAGATTGAATCTGCACAGACATTTTCTATACCATCTGCATTTCAACTATTGCTTTCCTTATAATTAACATCTGTTCATAGATATCAATCTGAGCAGCAAGGACAAAATTATTTAAGAATCATCTATCTTTCAGCCTAGTGTGTTCCTGGGGGTGGTTCTGGAGGTGGAGAATGGGTTACCCTCGGGAAAGAGGATTTGGTTACAAGGAGCACCTTTCATTAATCTAAACAGATTGCCAAAGGCTTGGCAGCACCAAAATGGACACAACTGGATCTCATCAGGGAAAGTGCCCCTCAAGCGTATAAAAATTAAACCACTTCGGTGGCGTTGGTGATGTGTGAGCACTCACTTCTTCATTGAAAAAACCCAACCAAGAAAATCCACACAAATAAAACTTTGTAGGTGACCCCTGAAGATGTGTATTCCAGAGGACAATGCAAGCATGTTTTCCTCTTAAGTGACATATTCTACACATTAAATTAATGATTTAACTTTTTAATTTTGTTTCACTCCAATATGAGTCTGCCAGAGATGTGGCAATTTTGTGGTAGGAGAGGATGTGGCACCTGGATGTGGCCACAGAACATGTATTCAGAGCGAAATGGAAAAACACGGCTGAGACATTGGGTAAATCTTTTCAAAATTCTCAGAATTGCTGCTCGTTGACATGTGTTATTACAGGGTTAATAGGATCCACCTGCAGCCAGCTCACTGCTCCCCGTTTCTCCTGGCAAACGGTTGAAACCCTTCAGCCCTCTTTCAGTGAGATACAGAGCAAAAGTCCTTCGGTCCTTTTCAGCCAACAGCATCAAAAACATTTTTCCAGCTCTAATAGATCATGCTTATATCATAAGAACAGAACAGATTTGTCTTTTCACATATCTTTTATTAGAAATACTGAGCCATCAGCCTCCAAATTGTCTTACTTTGCTACCCTTTCCATAGGCACTTCTTTCAGTCATAAAGGAAAAGCAAACTTAATTTTTTGCATGCTTAAGTGAAACAGTTGAATATTCTATCCTTCAAAATGTCCCTTGTTTCTGCTTTTTTCTTAAAAAAAAGCAAAATGAAAAAAACGTCATCAACACTGATGTGGTCTGAGCTTTTTCCTGGTTTCTTTCCTTTCAATTTTATGTGACCGTTGAAACCAAAAAAGTTTTCCTCTTTCAAAGGGAATGGCACTTATTTTCCTTTTCTGCAAGTTGTCCATAAACATGCATAACCTCACCTGCCTCTGTGAGAGAGAGATTAATCTTGTCCTATTGCAGTGAGCATAGACTGGGGCAAAGAAAGGAAGAGAGTGTCTTTAGCAGGAGTAGGAAACGAGCCATGGTCGGACCACTCTGCTTTTTTTCGTTGTCATTTTTCTCTGTCTGAGCTGGCTTCCTTGCTCAGACCCATTCCCACTCCTTAGTCTGCCTGATACGTGGGGCCCAAGCACCAGGATGGGCCAGGTTGGGTTTTGTAGTCTTGAAATCCTTATACTACTCAATCCATATCGTCTAATCCATGTCACCTGCAGATCTTCAAGCCTGCTTCCCCAAAAATTGTCCTAGTGTGGGTCACGGCATGAGAAGGGTGGGACACCAACCACCTTTCGTCTTTCTCCTGTTGGGTTATGGGAGAGTTCAGTCTATGGAATATGGACGCTTCACTGGAGAGAGCTTGGGAGATGTCTTGGTCCCAATAAAGTGTTTCTGCATGACACTGAAAGGGAATAAAACAACCTTAAGGGTTCATAAATAAATCAATCTTTTCCAGAAATTATTTTAGAAACCATCCTTTCTTTTAATCTTTCTCAGGTTGTAACAATTCAGTAAGGAAATTCACAGAAAAGGAAACACTTAAATTTTGAAGCAGATCTTTTTTGTACATTTTTATTGGAGAAAATCAATGGCTTGTTGACAATATTCATGCCATTTAGTTAATATTCCAGACAGAAATTTTAGGTGTTAACCACCTTTTTAGTCTCCTTGAATTTGAGACCAAATTAAAGCAATATTATTTTAAGTACAAATGTCTTCTCCTCTGTGCCAGTTTTTCAACATTTCACTGCCTGGATGCAATGACTGAGCAAAGAAACCAAAAGTGGAGATAAAGCTTAGGAAGAAGCATGAAAACCAGGTAATCCAAAGTATTAAACAGAAACTGATGAGAAGAATTTTTTAATGGAATTTAAAAGAAAAAAGTTTGCAAGTACCTCTTCAGCAAAAGAAAAAAAATCTTTTTACATTTTTTGATGGCATTTGCTGGAGGGAAAATGTGAGGGAGAAAAATAAGACTGAGCATTGCCCATTTCCCCCATAAAAAATTGTCTGGTATCCAGACCCTTCAGCCAAAGCAGACACAATTTTGTCCTGAAAATTAAAAAAAAAAAAAAAAAAAAAACCAGAAAAAAAAAAAACAGAAAAGAAAAAAGACAGAAAAAAATAAAAATAAGGAAAAAAAAAAGAAAAAAAAAGACCAACAGTTTCCAGCTATGCTTCAGGAGGAATTTCATATGGAGCTAACTAAGGAAAATCAGCGTCTCAAAACTCCTTTGGTCCCATAAGCAAGAAGGGTAATAAGTGACAGATCCAGCGGGGTGAGGGCAGCGAGGGAGCGGGACGGGTGCTCGGGGAAGGCAGGTGCTGCAGTCACTCTCCTCTCTGCCAGGAAACGCAGGAAGAATGCATGACCAATTCGGTTTCAGAGCAGAATACTCTCTTTAATGGACAGAAAACACTAACCTTTTATTTTTTCTCTTCCTCTCTCTCTCTTTTTTTTTTTTTTCCCTTTTTTTTTTTATTTTTTTTTTCCTCAATTTTAACCCGTGGAAAGGACAAAGGACAAAGCTCACATCTCTGTTGCAACCTATTTTTACCCCGCCAATAGCTTCCGTGTTACCTAGAATCCTGGACAAATGCATTGTTGTGTGAAAACAAAATAAACATCCTGAGAGGGTCAGATTATCTGAATGAGATGAAACCAGGGTAAAATATACAAAATATTCCAGTGTTATCTAAGCACCTGGCTTTTTTGCTTGCTGTAAAAATTGTACAGCCCTGACAAGCGCCTCTGGTATTTAACGTTTTGATTATGGGGGAGATCTCAAATTAGGAGAGTCTTCTACAAAAAAAAAGGGAAATTCTGAAGTGGCCCAACACTATGCAAAAAGCTGGCTTAAATAAGCAGATTTTGACATGACACTTCACTTAGGACCCACTGAAAGCAAGGGCCAAAGCTGCTTTGTGCAGGATCAAACCTGGAAGTGGCTTAGATCAACTAAATAATTTGGTTGTCATCAGTCACAGCCATCATCAGCTACTTTTCTTCCTCAGGATTTTGCCTGTGTCGGTGTCTGTGCCTGTGAATACATGTACTTTTTCCAAAAGACATACAGGTTAAAGCTTACTCATAGATAATACAAAGGAGATGTAACCACAGTGTAAAAGCACAGCGACAACAGCACCCTATACATATCCTTACGTGCATGCTATAGGCAAGGCACACTAACTACACACCCCTATCACCCACACAGATAGCACAAATTAAAGGATTTATTTCCCAGCTTGACTGTTTGCTCCCAAATACGACTCAGTCTTAAAGGTTCTGAATATGCAACGTTATAATATCATCATACAATAATTTTTTTCCCTTTGATAAACCTGTATCATTCTTGCTAAAGTTAATAGGGACAAAATCTTTGCTCTTCTGAAAAAAATGAGGCTCCCCCGACATCCAGCAGATGCAGACTGAAACTTATCCTCCTACCTACATCTTGCTCAGAGTTTTCCGATAGCGGAAGCAAAGCAGCATTTAAAAAAAAAAAAATCACTGCAGAAAAGAAGATTAATTTTACGACTCAGTAGTTTGAATTATAGCCTATGACAAAACCAAGGTATTTCAAACGCAGGACTTTACTGGGATTTAGTTTTTGAAAGCCCTTGAATAATACAGGCTCCTGTTTTTCGAGTTTTGGATGCTACAGCAATTGAAAAGAAAAAAAGTATTTTTCTGTTTGTGTGTGCCCACGTGCATGTACATGGGTGCCTGTACACGGGTAATATAAATTATACACCTTTTGTTATGTGTATCTGTGTATATGCATATGCATAGACATATGTATATTTTTACATATAGTGCAATGCACAGTCTTTAGGATTTATAAAAAAATCAGTGGTTTGTATCCATGCTTTGAAATAAACTGTTTTGATTTCCCATATTAAAAAAAAAAAGACACTAATGAAATTAAAGATTGTTTAAATCAGGAGCAATTAAAAAGCACACATTTCTTTTCCTAGAGTATGCAATTGTATTCAATGTTTGCAGCACAAGGCCTGCCTGTAGGAAAAATAATGTAATGGGTTTTGTGATTTGATACTAAAAGCATAACAAAATCCTACAGCTGTAGCCTCATTTTTCTCCACGCTCAAACTGCTCACTTTTTTAAATTGCATATTTTGTACAGTTGAGAAAAAAAAATCGGATTCTTTGTCTAGGAGAAACAATTTCCAGCATAATAGGTAATTGCATATAATTACAGGAATTTTAGAAAGTGAAACAAAGAAACAAAAGAACAGTGATTGTGTTGTTGTTTTGTGATTGAGATTAAATTGACAGCTGATATATTTCAACTTTTACATTTTTTATCCCTCTGTTACAAGAAAATGCATGTAACTTTTCCACGTTTTGTGAAACAGAGCCTATATACGCAAAAGATGCAATCCTCACTGGCACAAGGGACAACATTTTTAAAGGTAATGAGATGTCTAAAGATACAAATCAGAGATCTAATGGGATTTTCAAAAGTACCTCAGTGTCTGACTTCCAATTTTGAGTGCCTGAATATTTTGGAAAAAAATTCTGTTTGGACCTTCCAAAATAACTTAGCCACATTTAACTACTGTACAATCCCCCTTTAGAAAACTGAATAGTGGAAAGATACCAGCAAGCAAATACTTCATAATTTGTTGTTTTTCTCATGATTTTAGCAAAATCAGGGCAACTTCTTCTAAGTCATGTAGAAAACATGTTAGATCTCTTAAAACTACTTGGTCTTGTGTGATGCAGGGTTATGACATATGACCAGGCTTGCTGTGTCCAAGTAAATTCCCATTTTTTTGGCTAAATGGCAGGAACTGAAAGAATGTGTGCTACTCCATCATCATCTAACTACGCTTTGCCTCATTCCTGCAACAGGTTGTGTTCAAGTAGGACACAGGCGTCTGCCAAGCTGTTGCTCCATGTCTAAGGATGAATATGCACCCTTCCTGCTGCCCTGAATTTGGATATATGACTTAATTTTGGGTGTCTTAGTTGGCCACATTAAAGGGAAACTTAACAGCTCATAGGAGAGTAGGTGGAGAGAGTTGAGGCACCAACGTGGACTCCTTGGTGAATGATGCTTTGGTTTGATGCTAAAAGAAATATGGGATGAATCCAGGGATGCCTTCCTCCGTATCCTCCACAACAAACCTCAAAAGAGAGTTATGAGGGCAAATCCACTTGTTTTTCAGATGAAGAGAAAAACTTGGGCACCACCAAGCTCAAAAGTTTTGTCATAGTGTCACGAAACTTCCCACCAACTTTGGAAGCAAGTTAAAGTAATGCCAATGAGAGGAAGCTAGGAATTATTGAGGAAATGTTTTTCATTTTTATTATTATTGTAAAATGCCGATGACTTAAAGTGGAGCTATTCCTGGGAAGATTGCTTCCAACATGCTCACGTCTCCCACTGCAATTTGCAACCCCCCCCAAAATGTTCAAGATACACAGTTCTGAGGTTTCTAAAATGAAAAAAAAAAAAAAATCTCCCTTTTACTTGAAGTGACTTCTTTGCTTGGAGTTTAAGTTGATAATAATTTTAAAATTCAGGATAAAAGAAAGAGAGAAAGAGAGAAAGAGGAAGAGAGAAAAAGAGAAAAAAGAGAAAAAAGAGAAAGAAAGAGAAAAACAGGAAGGGAGGAAGGAAGGGAAAGAAAGAAAGAAAGAGAGAAAGAGAGAAAGAGAGAAAGAGAGAAAGAGAGAAAGAAAGACAGACTTTTTCCCGAGTGATTTGGTTATCCAGGAGTCGTGCCAGGACAGAAGTGGAAATCTGAGAAGAGCTTGCTGATGGAGTACCTGATGCCTCAGCCTGGGAAAGTAAGGCAAGTAAATAAATGAACAAAAGGAACCACAACTTCCTCCCCTGATGCCCCAAGAGTGGCTGCCCCAGCCTAAGGGATCAACATTTCCCCAGGACAAGTTAGAATTTTTCTGGAGTCAGTGAAACCTCATCTTAAGCCAATTCTTCCTCATAAGTCTTGCCCTTTGATATGAGGGGACTTTTTGGGGAACCCAAAAGGTGTTGCCTCATGATCCATCTACACCCTTAGAGGTGAATTTTCATGGCCCAGAGCTCCAGCAGCTCTGTTTTAGCATGGCTTCTGCTCCCTCCTCCTGCCCCACTCAGTGCACTAATCCTATCCAGAGATCTGACTAGGGGGGTGCCCTTCATGATCCAAAGCCCACTTGCAATAGCAATGATTAAAATGACTTTATCTTGCCTTAAATAATCTCACATGGCTTCTGACAATTCGTCTCTGTTTTCATTGTTCAAATCCATAATATCGGGCTGGAGCAACTCCTCAACAAAGCTGCTCTTTCCTGACCCCTTGACTTCTTGGGCAAGGAATATAATGACCTCCATTGATTCAGCTGCTGGTAGCGAGAGTGAAGGGGAAGAGGTTTCCCGTTTCTTCCCCAGCGAGGCTCCTAGGTTGGTGGAATTGTTAAAGGATTTTCTTTTCTGTCCAAGAGAGTCTTATGCTGGTGCCAGGGTTGCGTGCAGGAATAAAAACAGGGAACAGAGACAAGTAATTTAGACGAGGGAAAGATTTGCTCTGTTCAGGATGTCCGTCTATTTTGAGACAGATATAGCTAGAATGAATCTCGGTTTGTAGAACAGCTATAGCAAACACAGAGCATAGGGGGAAAGTGAAGCACAGGCAGAATAAAAACCTCCATTGCCGTTGCAGTTCAGTCTGGTAACTCAAGGTTTGTGCTGGGAATTAAAGAGAGGTGGAAATGGCCTCTGAGACTTTTAATGACAGAGCTAGAAGAACAGGCACCCACTATTCAGGCCGTGTTGTAGGGGTTTGGGATATTGCCCTATGTGGAGCCGTTGAGAAAAAGGTCTCTGCATTGAGGAACCTCTCTAGAAGACAGAGAAGCTGTTCCATCTGTGCTCTTACCCTCTAGGTTACGCCACCAGCAGCAAACAGACAGCGTCTATCAGTATTTGTGCCTTAACAACACCCCTTGGAAGCATAACCCACATCCAGGTAACAAAATGTACTTGGTAGAAACAGAGAATGGAAGAAAGATTAATAAAACATGACTACCAGAGGAGCTGGTTGCAGTCTTACTTTACTTGATTTCACAGTTAAAAATAAAAACACATTAAAGCTGTTGATGTATTTTTATAGCCTTTTCAAGGAACTCTCATACAGGCTGAATGAAATAAAGGAGTCTTGCTATAAATACAAAGCAGGAGTACAGTTTTTCTTTTTTGTTGTTTTTTTATTATTATTTTTTATTGTTTAGTCTGTATAGCACTACTTTTTAGGTATACTTAAGAATAGCTGAGAGGATCAAAAAGCTTCTGCAGTCTCCTCAAATATTTAGCAAAGTGTAACTGGAAAGGATTTCTTCTCACTTTACTATTTTTTTTTCATTAATTTGTTTCCTGCTGAGTAGTGTTCACACATTCTGTAGTACAGTTTTGCAAGGGTATCTCTCACAGGTTTCCTTATTACCCCACAGTGTAACCAATATGCACTGCTAACCTGCTCTCCCTCAAGTAACTGCAGAACGGTGGGCCAGATGGTGATCCCCATTACACTGGGGTAAATCCACGCTGGCTTTCCTCTAGATTTACACTGGTTTAAGGGAGATCATATCATGTTTTCCCTCAAATTAGAGGTAGAAAACTCCTGTGAAAGGACCTGAAGACACCACTTCAGCAGGGCATTAATGCTCACTAACTTTTAGTTTCTAAAACCTGAGTCCAAGGCTCGTAAGTAGGGTCTTAATCTACATGGCCATCTGCAGGCTAAGGCTTGTTCATTTAACTGTTTCACTGCTCATCCATCTATCTCATCTTCTAAAAACATTTCATGTGAAGATTTAACATCCCTGAGCTACCCTTCCCTTTGCTTTGGAAGTTTCCACCTTGCAGGGGAACTAGAGAACGACCACAGTCTGCAGGAAAAGCATACTTTAATTTAACTCACTCTATTTTTGAAATGCAGGTATTTAAAATGTTTCTAGCAGAGGATACTGGACAGGTAATCAGATTCTCAGTGTGTAGTGTAAAAATACAGTTAGAGAGGTATGCATAGGAGGAAAAGAGAATGAACAACATAGGCCAGGTATCTGTCTTTTGTCTGTACTCTACCAAATGCAGAAGGGAAAGAGCCTTTGAGATCACAGGAGAAAAACTGGACAAAGTTAGAACTGATCAGTATTTATTATTAGAGGGGTTTTTTTTATTGATTTCAGCTTCTGAGACACTTTGAGACATGTGCCTTTTCTTCCTGGTTTGGGATAGGACTACTTTTAAAGTCTGAATATTTTTGCAGCGTGGAGAAGCTGTCTGTGCACAGCCTGGCAGTAATGCAATCAATACAAGTTAAAACCAGTGTGAAACATTATGTGTTTGTGAATCAATTAGATTCATCCACCAGAGGTCATTAGATGATCAAATGACACTTTTCCACTGTCTTTATAAGTAAAGGTATCAGCATTCTGTGCTATAAAAAAAAAATACGTTCTCATTAATAATAAAAACCTTAAAGGAGAAATAAAAGTGTTATGAAGTAAATTATCACACAGTGAAGTTCATGATTTTAAATAGCTTTGATAAGAAAACAAAAATAGGTTCTGAATAATATTACCAAGAGAAATTATAATGCTCATGAATTCTTATTCCAAAATGATGGGAAATGCTTAAAAGGTAAATTTGACTCTCCATTATTCAAATGATATATCTCTAATTGTACTGTATGAGTGGCATAAACTGCCTAGAATGGTCCACAACCATGGAAAATACAAGGTAATATGAGAGAGGTATCTAATTGTGCTTGTAATGAGATGGAATAAATCTCACAGGCTTTGTTCTTGCATGCCTTTACACCAATGGAAATCAGAAGTCCCTCTGTCAAATAAAACAAGTGGTCTGAAAACACAGAGAAAAGCTTTCTGATTTTTCCCTCTCCGGTTTCTCCTCGTCCTCACGGATGAGGTCCTCATGATGGATTAGTGACATAGCTGAGGATTTCGGGTCACTATCTGCGCAAGCAGTCAGGATTGCTTCCCAAAAGAACCATTGTCCTCTCCAGTGTATTAAAATGGGTAGCGGTTAATTAGTAGGAGATACGTGTGACTGAGGAAATTCATAATTGATGTCTGCCAAATCATCTTTCCAGCCAAATCATTTCTTTGCTACCAGGATCCCTCTCAAAGTCTTGTCACATCAAAATGAATGCAGTTGTTAGTGCTCTACATACTTTTCTTGATGTGAAACCCAACTCCACCACATGTGCACTGTGTACATCTGACTCAGACCCCTTTTACCCAGATTTTCCCCAAGATGTTCTCCTTTCCTTCCCACCAAGTACTAGATGTACCATTCACAAAGGCATTGCCACTGGGGAAGAATATTTTAATCAAAGGGTGAAATCAAAGCTGCTTTGACAGCTGAGAGCTGGGTTTGTGTCCAGTTCTCAGGCAGTAGGACAAGGAATGAAGGCACAGTGAAGGTTAGCTGAGGTTCAGATCAGGAATAATTTTAAGGTTTTCTCAGTTGCTGAGACTCCTCTGCCCCAGGAAAATAAATTATACTGGTTCTTTGGTCATGCCATTGCAGAACCAAGATCTCCACTTTGTCTAAGAGATCATAGTTCTGGGATCTTGTTGGTTTTGCTTTCGTCTTTAGCTAGAAAAGTTAAATTTTAACCTCTTCAGTCTGGATCATTTTCCAATTTTAATCTCCATGTATCATCTAATATCCTACATGGTTTGAAACTATCTGGGTACTGTGTCCCGACTGTTGCTGAACGAAGATGTGCCTGATTCTTGAGATGGTCCTTGAGGTCCCTTCCAGCTTGGTATTCTATGATTCTATGATGCTGCAGTAAAGGGAATAGAATGTGTGGGAAGAAATGAGAGGCCAGGGAGTGCTGAGGCTTTGAACCTGAAATGTCCATGTGATGCCAAAGTGTTGGGTGAAGAAGAGCTCTAGGGTTGAAAGGTTTGCGTCTCCTGGTGGCAGATGATCTCTGGGGGTGGGGTGGAGTAGCTGTAGGGTCTGAAGCAGGAGAGGTGAAGCATGGTTGAAAGAATATTTTAGAGCTGCCATTGGCAATGCTCACTTGGTGTTTAAAGACAATGACCCATGAGGGTATAAGAATTCAAGAGCAAGCTACTTTAAAACTTGTGCTTCTGTGAGGACAAATGAACTCTGCAACACCCATATCCAAATGTGGATCTGAAAAGAAAGATTTCAGAATTTCCACTTTAAGTCTGTGGGTTCCTAAAATTTCTGTGGTGGACATGCAATCCCTGCACAGTGAAATTAAGCCTACCAGCAGAAGGTGAAATCTTCTATGTTACCTTCACAAATATTCCATTATTAGTCCTTCATTCCCAAAGCCTTACAGATCACCTGCAAGATACCACTAAGAGAAGATAAGCAGGTCTGCTCATAATATCACATTTAAATTATAGAACACTGGGAAAAAATAAAACAGGGAGGGGGGGGGAGAAAACTGAGTGCTGGAAAAATAACTGCTAGCAGTTAAGGGAAAAGCCACTCTAGATTTTGTAATTTAAATATTCATTCATTTGAATGTATAAAAATATGGGGGGAAAGTAGGTATCTTATTACCGGTTAGCCATGCCTGGGGCTGCTGGAAGATGTGACCCTACCTGTTGGTGAGAAGCTTAGTGTCGTGAACAGTCCCATTAGCTGCAATAGATTGAATCCAATTAGCATTGCCTACACTTGGTAACAGCTACTTCATCTGAGCTTGGTTTGAGAAATCAAACAAGTCTGTATGTATATGTATACATATGTATGAAGTTTTAAATTAGACAGCAACTTTTAAATATTTTTTATTACTTTCACCCAAAGTTTTCACATACAATTTTTCTTTTCCAGGAATGAAGAGACACTGTTCTTTCCCTACAAATTTGGCTGCAAACTGACAAATCCAGAAATGATCAATTTATATTTCTTCCCCTAGTAACCTCTTACCAGTGACTGCCTGCAGCAATGAGCCTTCCTCAGTGCATGTCCAGTCAGTCTGGACTGGTTGCTCTGTTTTTGACCCACATTCCCTAATCTATGTGTCTTTATCTAGCTACTAGCTATACGGCTAGCAGTGCTGGAGATGTGCTCTCTAAAAGCTTTATCAGCGTCTTGGGGAAAAAATAAGTTTATAAAATATGATGGACTTTAAAGTCCAAAGGGCGCTTGTAAGTAAACTCAGTCAGCTCTCACAGTGAGAAGCTCATTTCAGCCTCCTGCCGAGACTAAAACCACACAGTGAATATAATAGAGCATTTCTATTTTTGCCTTCTAATTGTGAAATTATACTAGAACGTCACTAATTTTAATTTCCCCAGTCTGCATATTTTGTGGTGGACTCACACCCTCCCTCCACTTACTTTCCTACCCCCGTGTTCAACTCCAGCTCTCCCCACTTCTCCACAGATGCCCAAAGGTCAGCTCTGCTACTGCTTTGCACAAGCCTTTATAGGCATAGTAACTACTCTGAACATGATACCCTGGTTTGGCTCACATGCAGCTTAACAGGTAGTTCAAACTACAAAGCACACATAAGGTTTTCGGAATCGGATCCTACCAAAATGGAGAATGAACCCTGAGTTGTAGAAGTAAAACTCTAAACTCAGTAAAAAAACCGCATATATTGCTCAAGCACATCAAGGTATATCTTCTCCAATGGCCAGACTAACTATAGCCAGAGTAAGATGTTTCAGAAGGAGATCCCAAAATGGACAATTGTAAGGTGATTTAATTTCAATAAGTATGGGGTATTTGTTTATCTGTGTGCTTCTGCCTCTTGGTTACATGTTACTTTTTGGTTGGTTTCTACATGAAAAAAAAAAAGAGGGTTAAAACACAATCTCACTTCACTCTAATGAGCTCTCCTGGGACCTCCATAAATGTGTGTTATATTAGTGTATTCATTTTAATGGGGTAAAGCAATTTGCTGTATCAGAATAATGAAAAAGAGACTTGTAAGGCTGGAAGGGACCTCAGAAGGTCACCTCTTCCATGCCCCAGCCCTAGGGCAGGATCAGCTCTACCTGTGTTGTTTCTCTGAGATGACCCTCTAACCTGTTTGTAAGGGCCCTTAATGAAGGAGATGCCACAGAAGGTCTAGCTTGGACACCATCACACAGCACTTTGCAGAGATTATCTCATGTCATACTGAACAACATATAAGGGACATTTTTAAAATAAGACATCCAAGCCAAACCCAAAAAGAGTTGTGTACAAATTTAAGACAACAGACACTTGAGAAAAAAAAAAAAAGGAAGAAAAAGAAAAATAGTATTGTAATATCCAGGTAAATATTAAGAACTCATCCTAGTAATCTAGTTACTGGTGAATAAAACTGATTACAACTGTTGGGATTATTATAAATACAAACTTAAACAGTGTTATAAATACAAGCACTAAGCAGTGTTCATGTGAGTGAAATTAGACTGCAACATGCATCTCAATAGTTTTTCCATTCCTATTTAACATAATTTCATCTTATCCTAACATATGTTAAGATATTGTTAGGCATTTTGCTGCAGTAATAGAATGTGACATCAAATGCCATAGATTAATTACATATGACATAGTTTCTTTTGCTAATTAAACAGTTTTGCCTTTAATACCCATTGGAAAGTCTCAGTTCAACTTTATTTTCTTCAAAAGCAAAATATAAATACAAACATCAGATTTGCCTCCCTTATTTATACACCAATTTTTATACTTTCTTAACTTGTAGTCGTATTTATTTGCTCCATTTATACCCTTTCTGTTCTGATCCCCTGAGACAGGAATCAAAACTGAACATCCAGTTGAAGAGGAAGGTGTGCTGTGGACTCTTGTAGCCATGTCAAATTTGCCAAGTTGTGCTCTCTCCCTCTCTTTACGTAGGTAATGTTCACATTTTAGCAACCTCATTAGCAAAGGTTTTCATTGATTCAGTTATTTATTTTGTCCTGGATAAGTTTAAATAATTATGGTTGTCTTTAGGCCCATTGGCCATAGATACTGTATTGATACAAGCAATTCCCCATCTGCTTGTTTGCCCTCCCCACTAAGAGTTTTCCCACATCTCCATTTACTCTGTCTTGTGTCTTGTCTTTAAATATTTAAGATAACCATTCTTCTCTTGCTTTTAAACCAGGGTTCATTTATTATTTTCCCCTGAACAAGCTGTATTTTTGTGACTTTGAGAATACTTGATTTTGTGGCATGTTTAATAAATAACATGAAGAGGTGCCAGAAGATCCCTCCTTACTGGGAGAGTTTCCATTTTTCTCTCCCATTCAGTTGTACTCCTGGTTGGTTTCAGCTTAGGGAAATCAGTCTTTCTCCAAGCAGCCGGTATATGTATTAGTAGCTAGAAGTACATTCAGCTTGCAAATCACAAGCAGAATTAGGTCATGAGGCCATGTGCACCTAGGCAACCATCAGTGTGAGTTCAGCAATCAATTCAGCATCATCCACCCGTATTAGGCTTGTTAAAGCTTCATGGTAGTGCTGAAGGATGGAAATAGCACACTGTTTACTTATTTTTAAGGATTCTGCTGAAGCATAAAGGCACCAAGGCTACTTCTGCACCAGGAAATAAAACAGGACAGAGCAGAGGTTCAAGCACTGAGTTGTGGTTCTCCACACTGTTTAGCTGCTAGAAGAGCTCTTGGCATCTTTTTGGTCTGTGTTGTTTAGTACTATGTCGGTGAATGCCCTGGCACTCTTCAGGATTTGTCACAGACTGTCTGGATGTGACCAGGCTCCCTTGGAGTGAGGAGAGAGTGGAAAAATTTTGCTGTACTGGGCCTGCATTAAATTTCTATACACACCTATAGTCTTCACATGTATATACCCAGATCTGTTGGAGTTGTGGCCATTTGGCATAGAATCAAAGAATGGTTTGGGTTGGAAGGGACCTTGAAAACCATCTTGTTCCAACCCCCCTGCCCTGGGCACGGACACCTCCCATTATACCAGGTTGCTCAAAGCCCCATCCAGCCTGATCTTGAACACCTCCAGGGATGGGGCATCCACAGCCTCTCTAGGAAATCTGGGCAAAGGTCTCACCACCCTCACAGTGAAGAATTTCTTCCTGATGTCTAATCTAAATTTCCCCTCCTTAGTTTAAAATCATTACCCATTGTCCTTTCACTACACTCCCTCATAAAACATCCCTCCCCATATTTCCTGTAGGCTCTCTTTAGGTGCTGGAAGGCTGCCATAAAATCTCCCCAGAGCCTTCTCTTCTCCAGGCTGAACAATCTCAACTCTTTCAGCCTGTCTTCACAGGAGAGATGCTCCAGCCCTCTGATCATCTTCGTGGACCTCCTCTGGACTGTCTCAAACAGGTCCATGTCCTTCTAATGTTGGGTGGCCCAGAGCTGGATGCAGCACTGCAGGGGAGGGGCTCATAAGAGCAGAGTAGAGGGGGTGAATCACCTCCTTTGACCTGATGGCCACGATTCCTTTGATGCTGCCCACAATTCTGTTGGCTTTCTCCTCCTCCATCTTCCTCCTGTTCCAAACAGCAACAGTTTCTGTTTGGAAAGGGGTTTGGCTGCACTTCTTCTTGAGAAATTTCAAGCTAATGCTTTCTAGGAGTATCCTGAACTCCCTGCTTATCAGCCACGTGGTGGTGGGGTGATTCTTCACCCATTCTCTTGAAGCAGGCTTCCGTGCAGAGAAGTACGAACTGTTCCCTGAGAAGGAGAGATCAAGAAGCAACGTGACTCATGAGTTCAGCGGTTTGCACTCACATGAGGTGGGTGTGGGCCCCGGTCCCTGTTCAAAGGACTCTTTATTTTGCATTAAACATTTATTTCATGTAACAGGGAAACAATGCTGGAAGCAAGGGCTGGAGCAAAGATCTTTGTGCTGTAAATGTTCTAAACCCAGGGTTAAACCTCTTCTTCCCTCTGCACTCCTGAGTTAACAGGAGAAAAGTGAGAACAGACCCTTTCCCTGCTGTTTGGATGATGAAGCACTTACTGTAGCACAACTTTATAAAAAAAAAATACAGTTGAGGTATTAGCTACTGATTTAACTAATTTAAGTGGTTTGTTAGCAGTGTACTTCCCTTTGAAGCATCAGGTGTGATTTACCTTCACAGACTTTCTTGATACAGGTCATTGTGGGATTGCATGGGCCAGAGACTATATAGCCAAGAGGTATAACACTTTCCCGTGGGGTCTTCTGGGGGGAAGGAATGAGGAGGAGTGAGGGAGAAAGGGGTAAGAGCAGTTTAGCTGCATGAATGCAATATAGCCATGTCAGGTAAAATCAGATTCTCACTTATCCACTAGCACAGATGTAGTCCTGATATATATCTCTCTCTTCAGAACATCTTTTCTGTGAAAATGAGGTTAAAATGTTGTATTTTAACCTCTTAATCTGGTAAAGTTAGGGGTAACTACATTTCACAGGGATGTGGGGCGACTCTACCTCTCTCATATTTTCAATTTTCCTGAAATATCTACGGTTGGGGACTGGAGATTCCAGGGCCATCCTAGAATGAAGGGGCAAAACCCGAACAATTTGTTTTAAAGAGATGGCTTTTTTTTTTTTTTTTTATTTTTCTTTGAGGCTTTCCAAAGAGTTCATGTTGCAAACGCAAAGTACGATGCAGTCACACCGTTGCTCCTTCATCTTCTGGTCATTCCTGTTGCAGAAAGCCTGTTCTGAAAAGCAGCCTGACTGCTGATCGGCGCTGGATTAAGTTGTACTCCAGGTGGATCTGTTTGCAGATTTGGCAAACGGGATAAAAATAATTTTAAAAATATGATGAAATTCACTTGCTGCAAGACCGTACTTGACATCAGGCAGACTCCTAATGCTGACACCCCAAACCAGCTCTCTTCTCTGCTTACTCAGAAGTCTGAAGCTGCTTAAGGATATTTACACCTATCTCAACAGATGCAGTATCATAACACTATATACTGATTTATAGTAAATAATAGTAACCATATGTAATAGGAAGAAGGATGCCTTCCCAGCTAGCCCAAATCTTACATATATACTTTTACCTGTGTATGTCTTCATGGGCATATAGATATACACACATCTATATACCTCTATATACCTATACCTATCTAGCTATAAATATATACACACTGAGGCAGACACACATATGCAATTTAAATATTAATGACAGATTCTACTCTGTAAAACATCTGTGTAAACACCGAGTTACTTACTGACCTCATTGGAAATGCAGAGAACAAACTCTGGCCAAATATATTCAACAGACACGAAAAGAAACCGAAATGACAGGTCTAAATTCAGTACCATTAAAATACAGAACCAGGGGGGTTAAAACAAGTCAGATGGTCTGCACCAGATCTGTATTATGTATTATGCATGTGTTTTATACAATTCTGTATGTTGGCGGATTGGTATCCAAAGAAATAAGTTAAAGTTGTGACCTGTCTGCTTTTGATTTACTAAGGTCAAAGAGAGCGGATACCTCTTCTTCACGGAGAGTTATATATGCAAATCACAGCACAGATAAGCCAAGTGTAGGCAATTCCTCCTTGTTACTTGGGAAAAAATGCCTGCTTGGCTCCCTATTGCTGCATCTCTTATACAAAGATGGATTTGCTAGACTTTTGAGTGTGTTTTTTTCTGGTGGTGCTTTCCTAAAGGTTTATTCATTGAAAGGCTGGATGGCCTGTGAATGTTTTCTCCTCCTGAGCAGGGGCATTGCTAAAAGGGACAGAAAACGAGCTCCATGCAAGTGTCGGTCGAATGCTCAGAACAGCTCTGTGGTAGTGAATGAGAGTCCTGGGAAGTGTTTGTAGCCTAACAAAAAAAAAAAAAAAAAAAGAAAAATGAAAAAAAAAAAGGGGGTTGGTATCTGGGCCAGAGGGTGAGAGCTGTTACATGTGTCCCTGCCTCCCGCTGCTTGGGGCCACCGGAGTTCATGGAATAACAATAAAGAATTAGAGAGCAAGAGGCACGTGTGCTGCAGCTGATTCCGACTGCTCAAAACCGAGCCATTCGTCGTGCCCCGTGCAAATGAGTTATCGGGACCAAGCAGATGGGACGCCGTGTGTGCCTGTGTGTGTGTGAGACGGGGAGAGTTTGGTGTCACTTAACTTCTGCTTTATTGTCAGATCTTCTCTTTTTATGGGGTCTTCTCACTCACGATTTTATTAACGTGTAAACCTATTCGCTGGAAAAGTAGATGTGAAAGCTGCGCACTGCTCCTCAAAGAAGAAAACAAACAAACAAAAAAGCCCAAGCCCCAAACACTTACCAGACCATGGTAATTACATTTACTGTGACACTTTTGGCATTTCCTCTTCTTATAGGAGGGAAAGCTGCATCCAAAGTGACAGTGGCAAACAAAGAAGGGTTTTGAGCATTGATCTTTTGTTTTAATCGTGACTGTGGTGGAAAGATGCAAGGTAAAGCCTGTGGGTGTCAGTGGAAGAGCTCCCTTGGCATCTCCAAGCTTGAGTTCAGACTCAAACCAGAATAAAGAAGTAACGTGGGATTAATCCTTCCAACGTTAGCTAGCCAGAAGTCAAATATCCAATCTAAGCTATTTGTTCTCTAGAGTCACAGAAGAAACAGGTTTATAAGGGAGCAAGTTGACTGGCCCTCAGGAGGTTGCTCTCATTCTCACGGTGGATTATTAAGGTGAGTGAAGCAGTGAGCTCCAGCTAATCACCCAGTAAGTACACCACAAACTTTAGGGGAGAAGAAGTCGCATTTGGTGTTGGCTCCCCTTGTAGTTATCAGCAAAATTTTTCTGTTGTGTCAGCAGGATACGTGCTGGGAACCAAGGCCTGAAGCAGTGGGCGCTGTGGCACATGCCTGTGAACTGTCTTATTGGGGTTAATGGTGCCACTTGCAGCTTAAAAGGCTGCAAGAAGTTGAACATGTGCACATTCCCATGGGCTTTGTGTCTAAACTGGGAAAAGCTCAGTACTGACCCTGTCTCATGATTGCAGGGGAGTAAGGCATTAGCATAGTAGAGCAATGAAAAAGCAGAGGGCTTGCGAAATTTTTGAACAAAATATTTGGAAGTAGTTGACTGGAAAATGTCAGCTTGTTGAATCCACTGGTTTACTCAAGAAAGAATTTATTGTAGCTAGTTTAATATTAAAGAAAAAGGAAAAGAAAGTAGAAAAGTCAGGAAGTACAAAAACAGCCCACTTGGACATTATTTAAAAAAAAAAAATGTCAGCAGAGATTTTCAGTTTTGAAGTAATTTATGGCAAAAGGAAAGACTGAAAAGGAGAAATAATTTGAAGGTATTATATGAAAAAGTTCAACTAGTTGATCCACATCCATTTCTGGAACCATTAGAATTTTAATTTTTCCCAGTTAGTTTTAAAGGGGTTCTAGATTCATGGTTCTATTTAGCCTTCTGAGTACATAGGCAACGACTTGGTCAATACAACTTGGTCAAGACATCTTGGTCAATAACTAGAGAAGTCAGGATCTGGATTATATTTACGGATTAAAGCAATTGAGCAGACTGAATTATTATAACTTTTGAGTTAGTCAATATTTCTGAGATCTTAATAGATACGTGCACATATTTGGACATGTATATAATCCCAACTTTGGGCAAAAAGTGAATAACTGTATTTTTTCATAAAATAAAATAAAATAAAATAAAATAAAATAAAATAAAATAAAATAAAATAA
>JAOXJM010000023.1:114840992-114851702 GCA_026413425.1 Tringa solitaria | reverse complement strand
AAATAAAATAAAATAAAATAAAATAAAATAAAATAAAATAAAATAAAATAAAAAAGATACTTTGCATCATTCAATCCACTTCCCTGAAGAAAGTAAACACTTTTTGAGAAAATATTCACATACTCATAAATGCTAATCTTCACTCCAAAGCAGTTTCAAAGTAAATTCTTCAACCTACCATATTCATACTATCTGCTCTGTTTTCATATCAACTTCTGCATGAAAAGAAAATGGTTCTTTCTTTGTGGTTAAACTTGCAAACATATCCTATTATAAAATTACTAGTTCTACCCTCTCTGCTTTGGAAAATTAGTTTGATTGGCAAATTGTTGCATTTTTTCTCAGGATCAAGGGAGTCATCTAGATTCGAAAAAAGCAGAGACTTTTTTTTTTCTCCCACTTTCAGTTTTATTAAAAATTACCTTGAATATTGTATTTACTTGTCTTATCTCCATTTCTTTAGCCCTAAGGAAGAATATCATCAGTTTGATTCTAATAATGCCTGGTGGGTCCACTGTAAAAACTCTTTGTAAAAATGATCTCTCTACTCAAAAGACAGCAGCTTAAAAAGGAACAGCAGATAAATTGTGATTAGAGCTGGTTCTCTTTTTTCCTGAAATATAAACAAACCTTGATATCAAAAGCTACCTTCTTCTTAAAATGCTGACTTATAGTAGCAACCCTATTGAAATCCTCTTGGAAGGTGTTATCGGAATATTTTATGAAATTTGTTGCCTACTGAAAGGCAACTGTAAGGGATTCTTTTATTCTGTACCTTTTTGAGAAAGAAAAAGTTAAAATGAACAATGGAAATTTGTATTTGGATAACAGGGAACTGGAGCACAGAGAAACATGAAGTGACTTGTACCAAATCTCTGTCGTGGAGCCTTGAGATCCCACACTGGAAGGATAACCATGAAGGCATTTGGAGACAGTCTTAAGAAGGCAGGTAAGTGGCAGAAACCTGTTTTAGGAGGCAAAAAAAAAATGCAGCAGGGTTAAGAGAAGTTGGGATAAAATCTTAGAAAGGCTGGGTTTGTGTGGCTTTTTATTTATTCTAACAGGTCATACAGCTCTCCTAGGTGCTTCTTATGATTCTGGCCTCACCAGACCCTAGTCAAATGAGATACCGCCTGGTGGCAAACACTTTGGGAACTTGAAAAAGCCAATAATAGAGCTGAGTTTCAAACCCAGGCTCTAAGCTGTGAATTGCCTGAACTAACTGCAAATCTATCCTTTTCTTTTATGATATTTCAAAACCTTTCAATGAATTCAAACTTTCAGAAATCTTATGCTTTGGTAGACATTGAGGGCTCGCTGGTGTCGATCAAGGAAAGCTGTAAATAAGCTGGTGTCCATTCCTTCTGCCCATGCTAAAGGACTAGCAGTCTAGACTTTTTTATAAGTATATTCTCCTTTGTTAACTTGGAAGAATTAGTTACCTAATGCTTCCTAAGGAAACAAGGCTAAAGTAATTGCACTGGCTTTTCATCCGTCTCTTCAGTCTGTCCTCTTCTACTTTAAACGTTTTGATCCCCTGACAAGGACATGATATTGACCAGCATTTCCCTTATGTGATGTTGGGATGCCCATCCCTAGTCACAGAATTACTGGGCACAGCTTAGAGGGTTAGGGAGTGCATGTGGTGATCCACTTTTTGTGAGGTTAAGATAATTTAGCTATATCAACTCTGTTTCCAGTGCAACAGAGAACAATTTCCAGGTGGTTTTATTCAAAAGCAAAGACATAGTTGAAGGTAGCTAGGTTTCTACAGGATTCATCAGAACCAGCAGCTGAGTTAGTGGCAAATTTAGTGCCTTTGTTAAGAGAAAAAGAATGAGTTTCTAAAAAAATCAGTCTTTGTTATCCCCATGGCATAATATGTTTGGTTCTGGTGTTTTTTTTGGGGGGGAAGTGTATTTTTCATTTGGTTTGTTTTGTTTTTTTGTCTAATGGTATTGATATCTCTGAATTCTGCTTTTGCCTTTGTGGAGAGTGAAGCAGAGATTTAAATTGTGCCGGACAGGGCTGACTGTGTCTTTGAGGACTGAGATTTCAAGAAGTTTGTAAAAGAACACACTGAAAATTGAAATGTAAGGCTGGTAAAAGAAAAAATGTTAAAATAGAAGCTCATGAAATTATGACTCAAAGTATTGTTGTTCACTTAAAAGAACCCAATATTTTCCTTTTTTTCACTAAGTGAAAGTAGTTATTCGGGTACTGTGTTTTTGCTGTTCGAACCATTGATGAATACATCTAATCGTTAACAATACATTGTTTTCTGAGATTTGCTGTGGACTGCACTGGAATGAGAATCAACCCCCAAATCACTGAATCTACTTTTAGATTGAGATTCCTAAATATTATACCTGTACAGAAAATCTATTTTTCTTTTAAATTTAGCAGAAGGAGTCAGAAATTTCACAGAACAGGGTGGTATAGCATAAGACCAGCTTAAAGCGTGTGGTTTCTTTCTGTAACTTCTTTTAATTTCTTATTTCTCAGTTGCATGTCTTTGCACTTTTCAGTCCAAAGCCTTTAGGTAAGCAAAGTATTCAGGATAATGAAGTTACACCTTCCTAAGAGCCTGCTTTCTAATCTGAATTTCTGGTTTGAAGAAATCCAACACATACTAGTAGTACATACTATATAAGGCCACAGAAGCTGGAACTCATGAACAGGCATCCATATTTTCTTGAAAGCTCTGAAAACCATATCTCATGATATGGTAAATCTGTGAGATACTAAAAGTAAAAATAGAAGAATATGAGGAAAATTCTCTTTGTATCCTTTCACATATCCTTGGGCAAGGATGAAAGAAATGCTAACTTAATATCGGTAGTCAACATTTAGGACATCTTTATGGCTTTCCTTGCCTTTTACCTAAAGATCAGAAACAGAATGTTGCCAGCGGTACTTGAGGGGTCATGGGTTCAATCTGGTATGACAAATCCTCACTTTTATGTGTTTTGCATTAAACGGTCACGTTAAAGATGACCTGATGGCTCTGACACTCTGAGCTTCCCCTGTACCTTACCTTTCATTGACTCACAGCATGCAGATGGGGACAGTGTTGGGGTGTGACTAGCTGTTCAGTAATTATTAGCACGAATAAATTCAAGGCAACTGTAGTACCATTTAACTGCAGAGAAATGCTTAGCTCTGACAGCTCATTAAAGAAAGTACCATCTTTAAAGGAACTGATGCAAAAGGGAACATATGAAGCTTAACCCCGAGGTGGATTTGGCAAGGCAGAGCAATGCCAAATGTCCTAGATGGATTGCACTAAGAATCTGTGGGCTGGAGTAAATGCCAGGTCAGGTGGATGGAGTCTCTGGCCTGTGGTGTGTTTGCAGTAGATGGCAACCAGATTACGCAGAAACATTAAATAAACTGGAATTTCCCTGAATGAGAACAAAGGAACATTAGGACACAGTAGGTCAGACAAATGATAAAGAAAATATAAAGCTACACGTGCACAGGGGTCTTCCTAATATTTCGCTGGTAACTTTGGGCAAGGTACTTTGGTAGATAAACCAACGTGTCTTTACATGAGGCTTCTGCTCCCAAGAAGTGATTCTCAAAATCCCACTTTCAAATCTGTTCTTAAATTCCCCCTTCATTTAAACTAAAGATGGTCATATTTAGTTACCTTCCAATGGTATTTGGAAATCAGTCTAAAGAAACCAATCAAAAGGAACAGAGATGATACTATATTACCTTATGCTGTTGTCATAACAAAGGGTACACTGGGGGCATATATTCCAGTACATTAAATGTACTCTTAGAATTGCAGAAACTCTATCACTCTAGAGGAGTACAGGGTTTCTGTTGGTCCTGTATTTACCTGCCCCTTAAGAATGTCTTGGATACCCCAGGGAATTTCAAATGACAGTTTCTATAGACTTTTAGGCAATTAAATTGAGTCCTCTATGATGCGCTGGCCATGGCATGCATGTGTCCCTCCTATGCTCTCATTTTTACAGAGATAGCGTTCAAGCCCTGACTGATGTAATTTTCCACCCTTGCAAAAGTCTGTTCCCAATCAGTATTTTACCTTTCAATACTCAACACTGTATCCAGTAGCTACCTGTACCTTTTTTTATGAGTTAAGTTTTTAGCTTCAAAAGGGTTTTTTCTTGAGATAAACTCCATGATCTATTATGCTCCATTTCACTGTTTTTGAATTTGCCAGCTTGATTTTTAATCTCATTTTTGCATTGAATGAATAGTGTTGAAATTCTTATACCCTTTCTCTAGGTAACTAGCTCTTTTACAGTTGTACTTTTTGTCCTACTTTGTGTATGTACCCACACACAGAGAGCTGCTTAACATTATACACACACACACATGCACATATGTATATTTCCTAAGATGGAAATAATCTGTTCTTATATGCAGTGATATGTATGCCATATTTGGCTGGTTAGGTACAGAAATATACTCGTGACCATAATATATATTTTATATATCAGTGTAATTCATGTGATTGCAAAGTGTTAGATTCAAAATCTAGTTCAACACATTAATTTATACTGGTTTGTCTAATAACACCATTTCATGGACTGAAAGTGTAATGGAAATCCACAGCAAGAAGTTAATGAAAACTAAAGCTTCTTTGAATAATGTGGAGGACTGTATAGATGTCCCAGTGAGATCCGCTTGCTTATACCTTGTAGCAAAATAAAATTTGGAAGTTCTCATTAATGTTGTGGAAGAAGGCTATTGTAAATAGCATAATTGCATTTACCAAATATATTCAATTGATGTCTCTTTGAAATGAGGACACTTCATTTAAAACTGAGGGGCGCAATGAAAACCTATCTTAGTGAGACCATACCAGGTATGGAGAAGCCACCTTAGGGGAAAGAGAAATAATACTGAGGGTTACACAGAGTACACTGGCAAGAAGTGTAAAATAAAATTCAACCTGAAAAACTCAAGGTAAAGTACCCAGAAAAATATCAATTCATACATAAAGATTGTGTGGAAAGTGAGACTCAGAAGGCAAAATTAGTAGAGATAAAACTAGTCTGCAAAATAGTTGTGAGGTTCTTATGTCAGGACATATAGAAAATAAGATGTTTTTTCAGAGATAACATTACAGCTACAGAGCTGCTAACTCATTGCCCTGTATCATTCACCAAAAGGAACGCCACATATTATAAGCCCTGATCCAACATCTAGTGAAGTCTGTGGCAATTTTTATAGACTTGGCAAGTTTGGGATTTTGCCTACAATCTGTTTGGTCTGGAGGGGTTAATGCAGGAAGAGAACTGAAGCTCTTCCAGTCTGGTAGTGAAGAGCAAGGCTAAGACATAATTAAGAGGCTGGGGAAGACTGACTTATAAGGACAGATCTGAAAAACTAATATCCATGTAGCTTGGCTAAGAAATGACTAAAAAGAATCAGGAAAATTACCTAGAGTCATTTGAAAAGTTTAAATGCCAAGGAGAGTGAAGAATTATTTAGGGTGTGGACATTGCCATGAGCTACGGAATGAAATTAACCAAAGCAACATATAGGCTGACTATCAGAAGGGAAAAAAGAATCCTGGAGTAACTTTTAAGCAGCCTGTCACCAGTAGAAGCTCCATTAATAAAGTCATTTAAAACTGAAAAAAAAGGAAAAGGAAAAAATCCTGTTGGGGATAATCCTTCAATAGCCAAGGTATGGGACAGTGTGATCTAAAGACTCTAAGGACAGAGGAGATCATAATAATCAACATACTATGCAGGAGGTCAGACAAGGGAGTTATAATTGTCCTTCCTTGGCCTCATACATGATGAATCTATGAAAGCAGAGGTGGAAAAGAACTTGAGGAGAGGTCTCAAAATTGTTACTAAGGTAAAACTGACATTGAGCCCAAGACAGACTGCTATTTTTAGGTGGAACAGGAGAGGAACATCCCAGAAACATTCACCTTTTCCTCCTCACCCTGTATACACATGGTCATGACTTGCTCTTTTAACCAAATGATTAGATTCTGCCACTGATTCTGTTATAGTTAGTACAATATTTGTGTATTAAGAACTGGAAGCTCCTTACCAGTGAGTGAATCCAAGGGATTTCAGCCTTAGTGACCCGGCTTGTATAAACTGAAGTTGAACATGTTCTTTATTTCCCTAAGTTCATGATTGCATTGACTTAACTTTAGCCTACAGAACTGCCCTCCTACCCTGTACAGTCAATCACAACAAACAGAACAGGAGCCCTGAAGCAGGGAATATTGGACTCAGGGAAGAAAATACTATAAACTGTAAATCAAATATGATGCCTAGTTTATGAGAATTTTGCCTGAAGATATATTTTTTATTCCCAAAAGCCTCTTTGCTAAAGCATTTATTACTGATCCTAATTCATCTTGCAAATTTAGTTAATACTCATAGATATCTTTTGCATACAGAACAGCACACATGGAGTTACACTAATGTGTCTCAGTTGCTGATGTTGTCCTGAAAAGAGTGGACTACAAAGCAGTTGGGCTGAGAGGAAACTTCATTTTAAAATAAAAATGCTGTTAGCTGTGGAAATAATGTTACATTTAGTTAAATTTCTACTGTTTTAATTATAAATGTCATGAATGTAGCAGAGCTGTATAGGAACCCTCAAATGTCATAGACCTAGCAGTAAAGTGGAAAGATGTTGTGTCCAAGCGATATTGTATAGAAGAAGAATAAGGCATTGACATGACTTCCATTTCCTAGCTGTAGGTAATGTCATAACATGAAGGGCATTTCTACTAGCACTAGCAGATTTAATGAATTGTTTCCTCCATAAGCAGCCTTGCACTTTTTATTTCCTTGCATTCTTTTTTGTTTAGTAAAGAAACTTTGTGTTTTCTGAATTTACAGGGCAGCTATCTACATGGAGAATAGCACAACAGGTAGGAACACCAGCTGGGTGATGAGGGTCTCCAGCTTCATGCATTCAGTCCTAACTCTGAGCAAACTTGTTTTCAACTACCCCGTGCAGAAGCTCCCTCTGTTTTGTAAACCAGAATGGTAGTGGGCTGGAAGGCTGAAAAAAGTAAAGGAATCTGATATAATCCTAAAGTCTGCATTCAGGAGGATACCATATCACAGTCCAAGCAAGTAATATGACAGTACCTCCACATCAGTTCTGGTAACTTCACCTGTGATAAGCTTTTATTCTTGGCATCACCAAAATAAAAAAGTGCTGACAATATGCAAGATTTATTCTGAGAAGAAGAGCAAAGAGATCAAAGCTGGGAAAGGTTGAATTATTAGGAATAAGCACAAGGGTAGAATAAATATAGCTTTGCTCATAGATGGTTAACAGAAGCATAATAACAGTATGCAAATATTTGAAGAGTGTAAATGTCAAGGCTTGAATAGTGAGTATTTAGGAGCTGACAAGAAGCTTTCATGAGATGCAGTAGGATAACAAGTGAAGCTGAGGAGCTGAAAAAATGTTTAACTGGAAAACTATACAGCTGTGCAATAATTCCCAGTCAGAAGCGGTGAATGCATCGTTTAACAGAAATTTTAAAACTCGGAAGTTTTAAAGTTCAGGTTAATAAATTTAACCATATTATATGATAAAAGGTAATAGTACCACATTCAGAGAGAAAAAGCTGGTTGTCATAAAAATATCTGAGAACCCTTCCCCTGAAAGAAAACTCTACCTGTATTCTCTTCATGGTTACATGCTGCAGTTATACTTGTTGCATTGGCAAAGGAAAAGTTTCAATGAACTGGTGTTCCTCTTGCTGATTTATGTGATTTCCAGAATTTTGGCTCAATGATGACACTATTATCTCAGTTTGATTAACCCATGTGAAGTGTATTATTGTTCAGAGTCTGTGGGCTGAGAGAGAACGGAAATATTACCACCCAGACATCTTGTTTTAACAACGTTAAAGATAAAAGAAATCTCTTTGAGATGCTATCTGACTCTGGAAAAGTATCAAATTGTGTGTGCAAAATGAAACTGGATTATTTAGCCAGTGGGTAATGTTGTGAGAGTCCCCACCCTACTCATTAAATCTCTAGGCTTTAAGTCCTCCAGGAGAAGGAGTTGATGCGCACTTGGTCTTGTGCTTAGCGTGGTGTTTCTCAAAAACTTAGGTGTGCCCTGTAAGGGCAGGACACAAAATGTACTCGTTAGAGGAGGAGGAACTGGGAACAAAGAGTATGTTGGCTTCCAGTACTAAACCAATTTAATGCATCATTCTGACAATTATCTTTGGTGTTGAGGGAAAGGACATGAATAGCACAGTTAGCTAAAGTGGAGAGCATCCTGATTGTATACCACCCAGGGAAGAGCATAGACAGCCCACAGTGGCTAGAACTTTCTGTGGTGATCAAGAATCTGAAGAAGTCCAGTTTGGTGTTAAGTGAAGTATTTTATGTATACACATGTAACTCAGTGAATTATTTTAGTGCAGGTATATTTTATTTTGACCTCTTCAAAGCAACAAAAAAAAGTAGCTTTGGAGAGGCAATTTGATTTCTAGATTTAAAACATACACATATATATATATGCACATACTTAGTATACAAACATAAACTAACCATAAAAAGAAGAATGAAAGGCTCCTTCTTGGGCCAAAATGAGCACTATGTCAATATGTTTCTTGTTTCTTCTAAAAAAATGAAAAATTTAATTTGAGACATAATATTGAGTTTTGAAAAAAAATCACCCATAAAGCAGCCAGACTGAAGTCTATTCTGACATTTTGTGGATGAGGGTGATGTAGTTTATATACAGTAGACCTTGATCGGGGAGAACAAGAAGCGAAACAACAGGTTTTAGGAAATGCCCAAGTCAGAAAAGACACCATGTCAGGCTCTTCACTGTCCTGTCCACTGTACAGGCTGCAGAATTTCTTTCAGTGATTTCTGCTGTGCAAAGGACCAAGAACGTCCTTTTTTCTGGGTCATGGTCTCTGTAGACTCATGGGATGAAGCTATCTTGTGATGCAGTTAAGGAGTATTATAGGGCTAAAACGAGTAGCTGAGCTCCACAGCCTGACTCCCTCCTCAGACATGGACCTGACCTGTAACAGATCCCTTTTTTCCAGCTTCTTCCTGCTAGTTGTACTTCCTCTCTGGAGCATCAGAGAGAGAAACGAGCACCACTTTGTTTGGAGGGACCTTTCTCATATCTGCTTTGGAGACAGCCAAAAACAGGCTGCAAAAGAGATGTAAAGGTGTGAAACGTCATCCAAAACTCAGTCTAGCAGGTGCTCCACCCCTTGGCTTCATTTTGCTAAGTTCCACCTTATGTAGTCTTTATCAGTAACAATCTCCCTTAGGTATAATTTTTATTTTGCTCTTCTCCCTGGTTGCAGATGAAACATGGCCCATTTCCCTTTGCATGAGCTCACAGATCCTTATCAAGTCATTTCTTTGTGATAAACAAAGGAGATCAAGCTGCTCCCTCTTACTTCAAGACACAATTTCAAGACCTCAGATTATGGACATAAACCTGAGAAGAGTTTCCTGGCCATCATGTTCAGACTGCTGCCATAGAGATTAGAGTCAGATGACTTCTCAAAACTTTCAAGATCCTGTCCTAAAACTAAGATTTTATTTGTTTTCCACATTATCAGTAGTAATCTCTTCCGGTACCTAATGCTTTTCACGGTTACACACTTTTTGTTGTATTGTGCCCTGAGGCCCTAACAGCAGTGAAGCAAATGCTTCATCTTAGGTTGTGTACATGATGTAACCCTTTGCCAATGAGGCTAATTTCAGTGGTACCTTCGGTGAGATGATCACTTTTAAGACACCCACAACCTGGGGTATGCTGGATATGATAGCTACCCAAACCTGGAATTCTGCCCACTCCTTTTCATTGTCTGAACCTCACATCTTTCAGAGAGTTAAACTAATTTTTTATTATAAATCCTAACTAAATTATGATAGTTAAGCCTGTACGTAGATGCTTCAGCACTTTGATGCCAGGCTATTCTACCTGCTCTCTAGATTCTGGTCTCTAGTACATCCTACATCCCACCTTCCAGTCTCATGTGGATAGGAATAGCCACCTTCATAAAGTAATTCTAAGGTAAGGCTGCCAGAATGAATTAAAGATTACGGGAGAAATCCATAAGATCTGCAGCAAGCATGCAGAGGTACCTGAGCTAGTTTTAAAGGTGGCAGGATCCTGGAAGCACAGAAGGATGACAGAGAAGCATAGAGTAGTATAGGCATGTCTCAGTGGAAACACTCTTCTTCATATGCTGGTAATGAACTACGAGCTTGCAGTTTCTGCAGGGTAGTTTTTAGGCAGACTATCACCTCTTTAACACTTGGAAAATGTCTAGTGTTATTTTTTAGAAGGATAGAAGAACGATTGCCAGGTTTCAGTACACAGAAGTAGCTTTAAATTAGCACTTCTGCCAACTGCCATACTCTCTTTCTTCCCTAAAATTGCGTGGTGTGGCCATGGCTTTCAGGGGGTGGCTGATTTCTACCACTGAAGGTGGTTGTACGTCACCGAGAAGACTTTAGGTTACTAAAACAAAATCAGCTTGATCGACATCTACTGGGAATGAACAGGATTTGTGCTGGTCTATTGCAGAGAGGAAAATTTCATATTCAGGTTAAATTTTCTTTTTAAATGACCCAAGAGACTACCAGGTTAAAGGAAACCAAATGTGATAGCAGATGATCAACAGGAAGGTCATTGAAACATTTTGTGTTTAAAAACAAGGGATAAAAATTCTAAAATATAGGTAAT
>JAOXJM010000023.1:114827818-114840409 GCA_026413425.1 Tringa solitaria | reverse complement strand
AACTGAAAATTAAAAGCTTTAATGTTGAGCACTTTAAAGTTCACTTGAATATTTTTTATTTTGAAAATCAGATATTTTTCAAATAAATATTCATTCTTATAACACATTTAGATTTCAGTAAGTTTCCTCACCTTTATTATTGTTTTTTTTAATGAACAGTTTATAAAACAGCCTTATGACTGCAAATCTGCAAAGTTGCATGTAAAACATACAGCTGTGAAAACAGGGAAAGTGTCCCATTCCGTGCTTTTTTTTGCTTGAAGGTGAGGACTGTGTCCTGAGGTCCTGAGCATCCAATTTTGAGATGTTCCACTTAATGCATCTAATAATGTTAAAAATAAAATTAAGGTGAGGGGGGGAGGCATGGGGTTTTTGCCAGTCCTCACTCCATGCTGTTTTCACATTTCCCTAATAGTGTAAAATAACAGCATTGATCAAAGAACCCGAGTGACTTGACAACAAACAGTAGACCAGTTACAGGATCTTACAACATTTGTCTGTTACAATATCTTCTGGGAAAGTTTAGTCCTGGAGTGATTTTTTTACTGCTTGTTACATCTAGTTAAGGGCAAAAAAACACCGCTGCAGCCTCGAAAACAACTTAGCCATATTCATTAGACAGCGCAAAGGCGATCTAAGCACAGAATCGCTATGTTTCTCAAGAGAAAAGGCGGGATCTAACATAGCCTCCAGGAGACTTTTAATTCGGAGGCACAAACAGTTTGATGGCCATTAAACATAACAGCTGGCAACACAAGGAGCCAAGAAGGAATGCGGAGCCAAGGAGTACTATTTCTGCCTTCCTGGGATGAAGTGCGAGAGAGCTCACTGATACTCCACGCTGGATGTCCAACAGATAGCAACAGCAACCGAGACACTAACACATGAGTCACCCTCTGTATCTTCAGCGTAACAGTGATGGAAAGTGAACTTCTTGCGTTATCGGCTGGCAGAGGTAACGCTGACTGCAGAGCAGGGATGCTGAGAGCATCAGCAAGGTTGGCAGAAGAAGCAATAGCTGGGTTTTGCATCCTTAACCAGCTCCTGTTTAGGGAAAAGGACAGAGCAGATTATTTGGCCATTTTAAACCAAGTGTGATTCTTGAGGATTAGGAGTTTATTCTGTCAGAGCTTCTTTTTCACTCCAGCATCTCATTTTGGTGACTGTCAGCCACTATTTGTTCACTAAGTCTGGTCTTATCCTTCTCACATTTTCCTGTTGGTGTAGGTAAACTGGCAGTTATTGAAGGACAGAGAAGCTGGTGGTTTAGAAATGGCCTGCTGGTGTCCAAACATGTTCTTCATGTATCGAGTTATAAATCAGTGTCTGCCTTGAGACTATATATGGGATTTCAGGTTTCAGTGCTGGCAGTGAGAAAAATAACACAGGATTTCTGCTGTGTAGTCTCATCCATGACTTTATGAGATTCATTTCGGAGAAGGAGGACTTGGAAGCAAAGTTCAAGGCCCCTTCTGGGTCTGTCCCTCATTTAGTCTGAGTCTACTGTATGGTACTCAGGCAGCGTAAAGGGGGGTTTAAAATGGGGAAAATTATGCTTTTACTCACTCTAGTGGCTTTTTGCACTACCAGAGAGGTGTCAAGAGGCCTTAATATAAATGAGAATCCGTTTTATCGGCTTTTGTTCTTCCCTGATTTGTGCACTCAAAATACTGATGAGCACTGGGAAGAGAAATCGGAAGAGAAGTCACACCTGCATCGAAAGGACACCCATTTAACGTTTGAGGTTTTTTTCCTTTTCTTTTTTTTTTTTTTTCCCTTTAGAGGTAACAATTAGTCCTGGAAAAGGAGAGGTGAAGATACGTGCTGGCGGGGAGCTCTGCAGTATTTGAAAACGTTCTCTGCAGTAGAGTCTCAGAGTTTATCGCTTACAGTTAACCTCTGGTGCAGGAGGAGTCCTGCTCTTCCTGAGAGAGAAAAAATATCTCAGGAAAGAAGTTACCTACAAGTATGAGCACAGGCACATGTAGGTGTGCGCATCTGAGTGCCTGCCGGATGTGTCTTATGCTTGAAACCTTCACATATAAAAAATGTAAAACGTGACATCTCATAATATTTTCATATTGGGTAACTACAGAGAATATTTTGGCAAGGGTGCTTAATCTAAAATGTTCAATTTTAATCAGCTTGAACTATGGTCTGTCTTTCTGTGAACTGAAAACCACCAATCAATTTTCCTTTATCTTTTTTTCCTGTTTTTCTTACCCAAGGCAATGCCTTTTGTAAAAGGGTATTTATTTTTAATGGATTTTTTAATGAATTTTTCAGTCAAGCTATTAATAATGCCATTAATTATAGGCAGCTTGTATTAAAGTGCATGCTGGCCTCTTAATCCTGACCCCCAGCTATTGGCTTGCAGCTAATCCAGCCCGGTGCTTGGCAGCGGTGCGGCCGCAGCCCGTGGCTGCTTGGGAACAGGGGGAAGACGGGACTAAAGGATAAGAAGGGCTGGGGAAGCGAGGGAAGGGAAGGGGGGGTGGGGGTGGAAAGCGGCGTTTGGAGTATATACTTTGCCAGAGGGGGTGAAGTTTAAAGCCAGATGATACGTTAGTGAGGTGGGGATAATCCTGGAGATGCAGTGCCAGCACTTTGGGAGGACCTTCCCCGGCGGAAGGCTTTGCTCTGCCTGAAAGCCCTGGCCGGTTTGATAACCCCCAGGAGCCCCGCGCCGCCTTACCTGGGGCGGTTGTGCGCGACGGCCGCCCCACTTCAATCTGCTTAAAAGATCGGGCAGACAGAAGGCCCCGGCCACATAATAGATTCCTTTCCCTTCCCCAGGCTGCTCATCTGACATGATTGTTACGAAAGTTGCTAATTATCGGCTGGTTGGAAGATAATGAAGGGGCCCCATCCTGCGCGGGTAGAGGAGAGAAACTCCTGTCATTAGGAGCGGGATCAGATCCAAAATGTTTCCAGCCTTTGTGCTTGGGTGCACGTCTCTGCGTTTCGTTTTCTGGGGTGTTAGAGAGATCTTAAAAGTAAACACTCTAGATACATTATTCTCTTTTAAAATGTTTATGGAACAAAGGACGGTGCGGTTGCCCCGTTGTACAGCTGTCCCTGGGCCACTCTCTATGGATGCGGGATGCGAGTTTCATATTCACAGGCTCAAGGAGGAAACATCCTTTCTGCTGAAGATCAGGCACCCATAGAGATGTTAATCTGGTATTTTATGGTAATTAATTTGAGCATTTAAATAAGTGGTTTGGCCACTGGATTTGTTAAGGGTTTTTAAAAGCCAACAATACAGAGCGTGAGGCGGCAGGAAAAGGCAGCTCCTGAACAGAGGAACAGAAAATTTGGAACTGAAGGAAGCTGGGGTGCTCTGGGGAGAAAATGAACTGAAGGTTTATGTGGTTTAGGTTTTAAAGTTTTTCTCTTTTTTTCTTTGTTTTTCTTCTTGTGGTTATTACACAAGTGTGTCTTAGGAAGGTGCTTGAACACTAGTGCGTGTTCGGGTGTTTATTACTCAGCACAGACTTTGGAAAGTTATAGTGTCAGCCAGTTTGGATGCTCCAAGCCCAGATTTTCCCATGCCTAGAACCAATACCCTCCAGGACTTTCACTCTTTCCAATCACCAAGCAAGTTTTTCAACAAGAGCCCCAACCTGGAGCTTTCATAAGAAAAAGCAGTGGCAGGCTTGGGAAACATCTGCCTTCTCTGACATTGAGTCCATCACCCTCTGTTATTTCTCTGTCCATATTTTTTTTCCGGTAGAAGAGCTTTGTGTGGAATTGTGATTGCTTCTGGATCCAGGGATCAGTATTTAATAGCGTGGATAGGGGTATGATTTCAGCAACAGCATAAGTTGTTATGCCTGGTCGTGATTTGCTCTTAACACTATTTCTCTATGTTCTTTGCCTTTTGGGTTGGTTTTTTTTTTGGTTTTGGGGTTTTCTTTTTTGTCAACAGACTACCTCGACTGTAATAGAACATGAAAGATCAAGGTGGTATAAACTTTTTTCCCAGAAAAGACACCAATATTGAATTTCGTAACTGATAGTTTCCTCAATGGTTCACAGTTTCTGCAACTCTTGTTCACCAGTGCTGCTGTCACCATGTCCTGTTAGATACCAAGTGACAGGTAAGAAATGCAGAGAAGGGTGGAGGACCACTATGAATGGGTTCTGACCCTCCTAAATCATGCTACATAACCTTTTGTGGGGAAATGAGACACAGCACATGTCACCCTAGTTGTTGTGCTGTGTCTCAGCTTCTCTACAGCTTTACTCCAGCTGCAGCGTTGACTGTATTGCAATAGTTTATTTTGTTGTAAAACACCAGCAGATGAAGAAGGTGCTAAGTGCCCCAGAGACACAGCATGCACTGCATGATGCACCCACATATCCAAGGAGAAAATGCTAATACCATATAATTAAACCAAAAATGCCAAGAAGTTGGGCTTTTTTTCTTAATTAAAGTTTTTTTTCAAGGTTTTGTGGGGGTTTTTTTCAGTCTCTGTGAGGGTATTCAAGTTTTGCCTAGTGGAAAAGAACTGGAAAAAATGTACCACCTTTTTTAAGTTGGTCCAAAGAAAACCAAAAAAATTATAGAAATTACTTCAGCAGCACTGCCTTTTTTGCCTATATTCTTAAATAAAATACAATGTAAGGCAAATGAAACCAATTTATTTCTGTTATTTTCATGTGCTTTATGTTTTTCATGCTTGTTTCTTTTCAAAATCAGAACAGCAGATACACAAGCACAACAAACCAAGGAGGACCACAGGTCACTTTATGACCCGTGGGACCAACTTTCAAATCCAAGACAACAGCTTTGGATAGCTGGGGTAATTTCAGCTATATCCATCTTCCCACAGAGAGTCCCTATACGGGATGCCTACATTGGTGTTGTTGAGCTCACTGGTGGTTTTGCACCTAATTTTTATAAGAATCGTGCATTTTTAAACATTTGCCCAAAAGAAGTTGCGTAACTTTTGAGATTCACCTGTTGGTAGTATTGTCTCTGCTTGACAGTTTTCAGAAAGATCAGGGTTTCTAGATTTCTGAATGAAAGGGATATTAGCCTGTTATTTCAAAGGTCAGATTGCAACTGAGTTTGATCAGACAAGAATGAATGAATAACCATATGTTCTGGCAAGATAACTGTAAACATACCTAAGAGAAATGAATATGATGGTCTCAGCAAGCTTTCCAGAGCAATGTGATTTTTGCCATCAGAAGGTTATAAAATACTCAAAAATTTTTTATGAGTTTAAAAAGGCCTGGTTTGGCTCCAACATTCATTATTTTTCACAAAATACGTATATATACATACATCTTTTGTAATGAAAGTGAGGACTGTGCTGATTGTCAGTGGTTTTAAACTTTAGTTTGATTTTTTTCCCCCACTACTGAAGGAGCATTTTTACCAATTTTTATAGAAGAATAAAAGGGGTGGGAGAAGATAAAACCAATTCAAATTAATTTTGGGAACATTTCTGCATAACGTAACTGCAAAGTTTCTCTCACAGGATTTCTCTCAGTTTGGGATATTTTTTTTCATTTTTTTTTTAATTCATGCTAATTTAGCAAGCTTTATAAGTGAGTGCTTAGCTTTAAGGGTAAAAGGAGTTAGATGTGTGTTCAAGCTCTTGGTAAATTGGATCTTGATTAATTTTTGTAAATCAATCTTATTTCTGGCATAGCTCAGGAAAGCTGTCAGTCCTTGCCTGGAATGGGAACCTGAAAGGCTTTCAGCACATTAGAGAGTTGTCTTTTCAGGTCAAGGCTGAGATACAGTGAAAGGGAGGGAGGATTGCATTGTGCTTGCTTGACCTATGCAATATTTTATTTTTGGATAAACAGAGCACTGCAGCTTCCAGTATTTTTCTGATCTGTCAGTCTTCACAAAGGCTGCATTCAGCAAATAGGGCACACTGTTTCAATATGTGCTCTGTTTCTCTTTCTACCCATCTCCCTCATTTCTTTTTTGTAAACCTCCTCATGGACTATATATATTTAATTGCAGATCTCATTTGATTCTTTTTTTTTTCCCCTTCCTGGTACATGAAATGAAAAAAAAAAAAGAAAAAAAAAATGATCATTATTGATTTTTCTCTACTTGACTCAGTGTGGATCAAGGATTTATACCCTTATACCAAAAATCGCCTTCTGACAGGAGCCATTTAGCTGAAATCAAACAGCTGGATCATGTAAATCTGTGTAACTCTATTAATTTAAACAGAGCTGCTCAGATTTATACCAGCTGAGGACCTGGCTTAGAGGAAAAACAACTGAGAAAACGTGTCCTCTAGCTGGGATGAGCACTTTGGCCCCTAACAGCAAGTTCATTTTCATTGTAAAGTAAGGGATAAATATAGTGTAGTAGACTGAGTTGTAGGATACTTTTCCCATGGCATTTCAATGGGAGCCAACGTCCAGAAGACTGGATTACACAAGGGAAATAGGACAAAGCAATGAACACTGAGGGGTTATTCCTGCTCATGCATCATTCACACATTGATCCTGGTTTCTCCAAAAAAGATAAAAATAAAACATTCAATATTTGCCAACCAGAAGGAATAAATGTTTTTTCCTCCTGTGAATCATTTGTTGCCTACTTGCTCTGAGTGGCGTGACTGCTCATGTCATTCGTAAGGAGTTTTTCTCCACTCTGGTTGGCTGTTGTTTTCAAGACTAGACCTAGAAACCCTCAGAGAAATAATTACTGGGCCTAAAAATGGTGGGACTTTACACTATGGAATAATTTTCACCTGTACATACCATAATGCTATATTTGGAGGTAACGCGTAACAGGACCCCATGAAGAGCAATGAGGTGCTACCTATTTGCCTAGAAAGTTCAATGGCTGAAATGCACTGCTCTGTGCTGAGATGTCATGGCAATGCCTCAGTGTCAGGGCACAGACCATAATAGTAGCTGGTAAATGTACTGGTAGATGTAAATACTGGTTCTGGCATTTCTGAGTTTCCATTTGAGAATGGAATATTGATGAGGTTCCTTCATTCATCAGGAGATATGAATTTTAGTCTTCATGTCTTGCTATGCTGCATTTCTGCACATGCTCAAGAAGCTACTATTATACAAGATTGCAAGGTAGTGAACAAAAAAATAATTTTTTTTTTCATATGAGGCATTGTTTTTCTCCTTTAAATACAATGAGAATCTGTGGTGGGTCACTCACACGTAGAATATGCAGATCTGCATTGGAGATGTCTAAAAATACCTCAAAATAGATGTGTTGGCCTGTGCCATTCTGGCCTATGGCACAGAATTCACATTTTTCAGGATGTCGGTTTTCTCTTTATAAGATAAGGATGTTTGTGTGCTGTTATACGTTTTTGTTACATGCCATACACTATGAATGTCTGCTCTGTAAACTATATAAATTTACTGTTATTTGCAAGCCCACATTCAATGAGTCCATTCTGTAGTTAAAAAAAAAAAAAGCGTGCTGTAAAGCACCCTAAAAATGGGGGGAGAATGTCAAATATTGGCACACTAACAGCACGTCACAATGTCTGTCCTTCTACCAAGCCTGAAATAATTTGCGGGTTGAAAATCATTTCACTTTTACAACAGATGGGAAAAATTCCTGATTCTTCTCTACTGAATGAGCTGTTGAAAGACCGAAAAGCTGTTGAAGAGATAAAAAATATCAGAATAATTTGCTAAGCATTTTGACACTGTGCATGTCCAACCAAAGCCGTCTCCTTCTGGTGCGGAAGATAAATGGCAGTGAATCAAGATCTGATAGTGACTCAGTATTTGCTGTGCCTGTGACTGGAAATGACTCTGAGACTAAATTATCATGAAAAGGGGCTCAGCATAACAGAACATTGTCTCTCTTCATTTTTTTTTCCCTTTTTTTTTTTAATTCTCCCGTTTCTCTTTTTATTTTTCTAATAAGGACTTAAACAAATGAGACCCAAATGACCAATAGAAATGACAAAGCAATATTTTCTAGCATTAATGTGCAGAATGCACCACGCTTTTAAACTCCTTTTTCCGTAAACCTGCACAATGTTCTTGTTTTCTTGTGAGTGTGGATGGTGTGCCTGAAATCCAACTTTTTGGTGGAAGGTAACCAACTTAGACCAACAACCCGGTCGAGGGTTCCTGGCACCGCTAGAAATTGGGAACTGTGTTTATTTTCAAGCTTTACAAGGTCTCCGGAAGCATGGTGATAGATGTTGCTCAGATATACGTTAAGAGATGTTCCTTTTCCCAGAGAAATTACAGCCTCCTGCAGGACACGAGAAACTCTTTAATGGAGAGTCTCTAATGGCAGATTTACCAGTGGCTGCTCATTTTCCAATGTCTTTCCTCTGAAAACAACATGAAATCCCTGCTCTGACTCTGGAAGCAATCATATATTTTTATAGCCAGAAAAAACCCACATTTGATTGTTGAATCTAATTTTCTGTGTAAAACAGGTGATAAAGTTTTACCTATTAACATCTGTTTGGAGCCTAATTATCTATTTCTGGCTACACCATAACCCTTCATAGGCCATTCTTTTTTTTTGTATGAAAATCTCAAAAATGGAGGCATTCATGCCACGTTTTTCATGTTTGCTTTCGTGTTTGGCTGCGCTAAGCATAGATCCTATCTTTGTGTTTTCCACTTGTCCAACTTCAGCTTCTTACTACCAGACCCCTCTACTATTTTCCTCTGTTAAATAAAAGGTTTACCTAATACCTGATATTTTATTTAAGAAACACAGAAACTCAATGAAAGTCCTTGCAATCTTCTTCACAGACAATTAGCCAAAATGAGCCTCTTAATTAGCTCAGCGTAAGACTTTTCTCTGAACCATGTCAAATTTGCAACATCCCTCTAAGAGGCAGACGGTGTAAGTGGAACTGGTGGACTGATGTTAGTCTTACCAATGCAGAACACAAAAACAAGACTAGTTCCTTGACTCTTCACTGTTCCTGTGATTTCTTGTCTAAAGGTTTCTCAACCCACTTGACACAGCAAAATATTAGGAATTTTCATGAAGCTGCTTTTTCTTCTGTGATCTCCAACTATATTTTAGCCCTTCTGCTTTGAGCATTATCGTTCAAACAAATCAGGGAATCCTTGACATATAGTGTCTGTCCTTCCTCGTGCCACATTTACTCAGTTTCTCCTTATCAAAAGAAGCTGAAATGAGGGTTTGCCAGTAATGTGTAAGTGTAGGAACTTGGAAGGTCCACGTACACTGGTACATATACTTTCAGAGTGGTATTGCTTCAGTTTCAGTTGTCTATGTGTTAACTGATCAGCAAGAATCAATCATTTGGGCTTTCTTTATGGTCTACAAAGAAACAAATGCCTCAAAAAGTGTCAGGCATCTTCATTTTCATTGACAACTGTCTTAGGGTGGGATGAATAGGGGATTTCAACCACTCATATCTGCTGCAAGTGCAACACAGCAGGACATAAGCACTCCAGGAGGTTTCTGGAGTGCATGGACTATAATTCCCTCAGGTGATTTAAGAGCTGATGAACAGATGTGCTTTCCTCATACTGGACCTCAAACTTGCAAGCAAGTAAGGGGATTGATGCATGGATGGATGGATGGATGGATGGATGGGGTCAGCCTTGGCTGCAGCAGCCATGCGATGGTGCAGTTCAGGGTCCTGAAAACCGAGCACCAGGCAAAAAACACAATCATGGCACTAGACTCCAGGAGAGCAGGCTTTGGCTTTTTCATGGAGGTGTTTGAAAGAACCCAATAGAAGACCACTCTTAAGGAAAAAAAAATGGGTATAGGAGAAATGGTTGATTTTCACAGACCACCTCCTTCAACCACAAGAATGGTCCATCCAACATAAAGGAAGTCAAACAGCAGCCTCATGGATGAAGGGAAGATGGTGGATGTAGTTTTTCTGGATTTTAGTAAGGCTTTTGATACTGTCCTTCACAGCATCCTTCTGGATAAGGTATGTGACTGTGGAATGAATCAGTTCATGATGAGCTGGGTGAAGAATTGGCTGAAGCACAGAGCTTAATGGATTCTAGGGAATGGGGCTACATCTGGCTCGTGACCGGTCACCAGTGATGTTCCTCGGGGTTCAATTCTAAGGCCAGTTCTGTTCAATATATTTATCAATTATCTAGATTCAGGAATTCAATTATTATCATAATTGATCATAAGCATCATTAACAAGTTTGCTGATAACACTAAACTTGGAGGTGCTGTTGACTCTCTTGAAGGACAGGAAGCCTCACAGGGGGATCTAGATAGATTGGAGCATTGGGCTATGATTAATGGGATGAAATTTAACAAATGCCAGATTCTGCAGTTAGGATGGAGTAATGCTGGGCACAAGTATAAACTGGGAGAGGAGGAGCTGGAGACCAACCCTGCAGAAAGGGATCTGGGAGTGCTGGTCGACAGCAGGCTCAATAGGAGTGAGCAGGGAGCCCTGGCAGCAAAGAGGACAAACCACATCCTGGGGTCCATCAGCACAATGTAATCAACCAGACAAAAGAGGGGATTACCCCACTGTATTCAGCATTAGCGCAGCCTCTCCTTGAATACTTGTGCAGTTCTGGGACCTGACACTTTAGGAGAATGTGAAGGTGCTTGAATGAGTCCGGAGGAGGGCAACAAAGCTGGTGAAAGAGTTGGAAGCCATGTCCTGTGAGAAGTGGCTAAGGACTTTGGGCTTGTCTAGCCTGGAGAAAAGGAGTCTGGAGGGCTAACCTCCTTGCTCTCTACAGCTTCCTGAGGAGGGAAGTGGAGGCAGAGGTGCTGATCTCTTCTTCCTGGGTTCCAGTGATAGGACTCATGGGAATGGTTCACAGCTGCACCAGGAGAGGTTTAGACTGGACATTAGGAAGCATTTCTTTACCAAAAGGGTGGTAAAACACTGGAACAAGCTTCCTGGACAGATGGTCAATGCCCCAAGCCTGTTAGTGTTTAAGAGGCATTTGGGCTATGCCCTTAACAACGTGCTTTAACTTTTGGGCAGCCATGAACTGGTCAGGCACTAGGACTAGAAGATCGTTGTAGGTTCATTCCAAGTCAAATAGTCTACCCTGTTCTAAAGTTGAATTCTAAATTTGAGTTTCACAGGTAGTGTGAAGTGCAAGAAGAAAAAATTCTACAAACACATAAGCAGCAAAAGGAAAACCAGGGATAATAACGGTTTGCTATTGAATGGGACAGGGGACATGGTGACAAAGAACAAGAAAAAGAGGAGGATCTCAATGACTTCTTCATCTGTTTTTACTAGTAAAACTGGCCTTCATGAATCTCAGATACCCAAGACCAGAGGGAAATTCCAGAGCAAAGAAGACTCACCTTCAGTGGAGGAGGTTAGGGAACGTTTAAACAAACTGGACATGCACACGTCCATAGAACCTGATAGGGTTCATTCATGAATGCTGAGGTAGCTGGACAATGTCATTATGAGGACACTCATTTATGTTTTAAAGTGAAGGGACAGTGGCTGTGGAAAGTTCCCGAGGGCTGTTAAAAAGCAAATGTCATTCCTATCTTAAAAAAATACAAGGAGGAGGATCCTATGGACATCCAAGGAAATAAATTAGTCTTAATTTCTTGAAAACTCCACTTTTGGTAGTTGAAAGTAATTATTAGATTGCTGTTTAGCTTTCTGTTCTCCAAGCTAAACACAGTTCCCTCAGCACCCCTTCATACATCTTTGCATGTTCCAACTCCATAACTGTGTTAGCAGCCTTTCTTGGATTATCTCCAGTTTTCAGTCTCTCCTATAAAGAAGCTCAAAATTGGACAGACTATTCAGATGCAGCTCATGAGAACCAAGTAGTAGGAAATATCCCTTCTTTTGACCTACTGGCTACAGTCTTTTTGTGGCAGGCTCTTCTTTTGAGATGGCTGCAAGTAGATGAGCTACACCTGCACAGAGCTGGGTATGGGTCAAATTCTATTTACTCTCCTAGACAGAATAAATTTGGAATGGGTCCATTTGTCTGCAGGGTGAGATACAGAGGATGGCACATCAGCTTATCGGTGTCAACTATCTGTGGGCATGTTCTTCATCTGTGGCAATTGTGCAGGTAATTTGTGCCAGCTTAAACTTTTTTCACTGGAAGGTAACGTGATTCTCATTAGCTCACATATGTCATGGGCTAAGAATGTGCACAGAAACTCCTACTGTGGTTCAGCTGACTTACAACAACACTCAGTTCTCTGTCTGCGTTCTCTGTCCCAGTTCTGTATTTCTTGAGCCCTGGCAAAACAAAAGAGATGAAAGAGGATCCCTCTGATATGTCATGAACATTTCAGACCCAAACCCTGAAAGAATTTCACACACATTTGGTTCTGAGCATCCTCGCTGGCCAGTGGCTTTGATGAACTGATCCAAAATCCTGACCTCAGTCACATATGAAATATGGATCCAGTTCTGAACTGGACTCTGTCTGTAATGTGCAAATCCACATCTGTCTCTGCTATTAATATTTCAGGGTCTGAATGACGCTTGGCCAGATTTTCTCTGATCTCTGCTTCATTGATACCTACTGAAAAAGAACTTCTTGCTTCCAAAAGCAGCTTCTCTGTTTCAGACACAGTCTGTTTGCATGTGTTGCTTTATGCAGCCGTAAGAAAGCTTTCTATGGAAATCCATACACTTT
>JAOXJM010000023.1:114800233-114813111 GCA_026413425.1 Tringa solitaria | reverse complement strand
CTGGACCAAGGTCCTGCAATACAGATATATATGGATATATATGGAACGAGGACAGACTCACACTTGCTTTGAACAAGAGCACAGCGATGGTCATGCAGAAATACAACAGCCACTCACCAGTATGTGTCCCCCATAATTAATTATTCTGGGTGCAGCTCTATGATACCAAGACCATACTGTTACTGATTCCAGAAACAGACTACTCTGGTGTCTTCTCATATTCATCTGAATGTTCTACCACATGTGATGTGGTCATATTTGTACTGGTTTCTTTTACCTTAATGAAAGAGCTTATTGCAGCACTGGCAATGAAAGTTCAGACAAGTATCTTCAGCACAAAACTAGTTTTCTCTGCCTCATATGGCCTATTGTGCCTTGGTAGCCTTTTTTAACTGGCCATCAAATATTTCCCAGATTTATTAGGCTACTAGACCTTAAATGAGCTTGAATTCTTCTGAAATCTTGCATACCCACATATTCCATGGTTGCCTTCACACTATATGTGAAATTGTGATACCACAATCATATTGTTCTCATGATCTCACGTGAGTCCTTTTTACTGATCCATTTCTTCTTGTGCAATGGGAATAAAGCTGTAGAGTTTCCACCTTTATTTCTGGGATTCAGTTTCCTGAAAATACCTGCCAGTACATTGAGCAAAAATGGCAGGGAGTCTCCCCACCCCATAAACTACCACTCGTAAGCTGCATAAAAAATGACCAACAACCAAGGTTTATTGAGTCCTCTATGAATGACCACACTGAAGTTAGCCATTTGGCAGTGAAAAGCTGAAATGTATATTTATCAGTGGTAAAATAAACAAGATATAACTTCACAAAGGGGCAGCAATTAGTACCTATGTGCTAGTCAGAGTGCACAACGTACCAAGAGACAAACTCTTTGCTTTAATAAAAGGGCTCTACATAGGTGAAAAGGCCAAGTGGTTTATGGAAGGTCACACAGCACAACATATAACCTTACAAGTTCTGGACCTCAGGCCTCTTTCATCTCCTCTGATTTTTGTACCTTCCACCGGTCCAAGAACTTACAAAGACCTGTTGCAAGATAAAATAACAAATGGAGGTTGAATAATGACAGAGGCTTTCCAAGGGTGAGATCTGTGGGAGTAATTGAAAGCCCAGTGGCATTTAAGCAATTAAATGTGAGTGGACAGAGGACCAGAGGACATACCCAGTCAGTGCCTGGAGAGAGTGATCCTGAGTTGTCAGGAGTGGACGGAGCAAATGACCTCAGAGGCTTTTGCGATCTTGAATTTTAATGATTCCTTGAGCTGTACAGCTTAAAAATACAGGGATGTGTATTTAAATGATTCATGAGCTTCGCACACCCACAGAATACTTCAGCTGTCATGACATCCTGCAATAGACTTGGCGCAGACAAGGGCAGGAGAAACAAGCCATCATTTTGGCCTGACTTTGCCAGAAAAGTCTTTGGTTTCTTCCCACTGACGAAAGTTGTCATTTCTCCTGTAGTTCCCAGTGTGTGTCGCTGGCAGAGAGGAGGCAGAGGGAAAGGGGAAAAAAAAATTTAAAAAAAAAAAAAAAAGAAAAACCTCAAATCCTAAAAGTCATCATAACAAACTTGCTGCTGAGTGAAGTTGCTGTTTGGCTGAGCGTGGTGACTGCTGTGCTGTGACAGATCCTGTCGGAGAGGCACTGCCCCAGCTTGCAGGTGTAAGCATGACCTATCAAACTGAATGGGAGCTGACAGAAGGGATTTCTGCAACGTGAAACGGAGAGCTGACATGAAAACAGTGACGTGTGAGGGACTGAATCACCGCAAGCACAACTGTCACAGATGATGTCCAGAGAAATGACAGGAGAATACTAACTTTACTTGATGTCAGTTTAGTTGTCCTTTGTGTTTGGAAGAGTAACTGCTAGGAAGGGGAAAATTTTAAAAGCACACAGGAAAAAAAAAGCCCAGTGAAAAACTCACAAGCCCATCTATTTCAGCTCAAAATCCAAAGCAGTTTTCATGTTTGCTTTCAACATCATTAGTATAGGCAATTCTGTTTGTTAGGGGGATTTGGCAGACTTTATTTTGGTTACAATGATAGTTTTACATAAACTTTTTTAAGACTGAGATTTTATTTAGTCTACTGACAACACCAAAGAAGAGCTGCTCCAACTGCTGCTATAAGGACTCCTTCTACTCCTACTTCTTCCTTCCTCTTCCTTCCTACCCCTACTCCTACTCCTGATCCTACTCCTACTCCTACTCCTACTCCTACTCCTACTCCTACTTCTACAAGGATGAAAATTCAGGTTCCTTTTCACAGCAAGGAGTGAGCATTTTCAAGGCATAATTGACTGAGGAGAAAAAATAAAACTATGTACTAAGACATCTGAGATTCGTGTCGCATCATGTTACCAACTTTCTGCACTGGAGAATCACTTCATATTTGTTACTTCTCCTGACACACTTTCACGTAGCTCATCAGCTCTCTGGGTCAGTAGCAATCTCTTCCTTGCACTTTTCCAAGTGCAGTCAAATCTCACCTAAACCAGGCACCTTCAGTCTGTGTTTTATGAAAAAAAGCCTAAGCATAAAGTAGAAATGTTTTTACCATGCTGAGATTACAATAAATACATAAAACTCTTCACTTTTTTATTAATTATTCAGCAGTCAGCATGACCAGGAGTGGACAGACGCTAGAGACACCATCGTTCAAGAGAGAGCAGACTAACCATGATCTTACTACTGCCTCTGTCTGTGTCAGGTTGGATGATGTGACTGACATGAAGGTAGCAAGATGTGAGGGGCATGATGGGCAGTCCCTGAGGCAGGAAACAGGGCTTCCACTTCTCCCATACTTGTGGTTTTAACTAGAGCACCAAATAAGTTTCTCTAAGCTCCAAAGCAAAGTGGATTCTGAAATCTCTCCTTTCTCTGTGACTGGAGTGCCCTGAAGTAAATCCAATCCCATATTCTTCTTTCAGTTAAAGAATAGCTATTTATTGTTGCTTTTCTGAGCAAGCAGACAACCCCAAGGAGAAATTACAGTTGATAAATGAAAGTATAGACTGGAGAGAGTTCTTAATGGTAAATCACTTATTCTGTTGTCTTAGTTACAGCGTCTGTTTTGATGTGGTTTAAAATAAAACAAAAAAACCAACAACAAAAATTCAAACAACTTGACTTAGGTCTGGTTCATACACTAAAAGAGTAGAGACTATTAGAATTAGTACTTTCTGACGAGGACAGAATTGAAAGAGTAACCAGAAATTGTTTCCTCTGACCTTGGGTAAGTCCCTTTTTCTTCCTTCCTCCACCATCTGCCTGCTCTGTCTGTGTATCAGCTGCTCGAGGCAGAGATCCACTTTCCTTGTGGATTCAAAGTCTACAGAAGTCTGTAGGACTATTGCCATCAATTTCTCAGGGCTCTGGATCAACCCACCTGCAGTTGTGCAGTGCCTCCGTCAGCTGTGGCACAACTGCATTTGAAGCCTCCAAATGCTCCCGTATTTCAAATAACAGTAAATATCTCATCAAATTTGTTTGTCTGGCTATCAAATCAGATCATTATCAGAGCTAATCAAAACCCGGAATATTTGTTTTTAAACACTATTTCTTTTTTTTTTTTTTGTTTTAAATGAGGGGGGAAAAGCCAAAATTTCAGAAATATCTTGGAAGATGGAACTACTGAAGCATTTCCGTTCAGGAAAACTAAAACAATCCTATTAAAACTTCAGATATACACAGCCTGAAAAGCTTTCTTTGAGGTGAATAATATACTGAAGTAAAGCAAACAAAAGTATGAACTTTGAAACTAATGGAACAAAATGTTTCAAATTATTCTTGGTGTGCTGAATTTTGTTGAGTCGTTGTATACCGGCAGCATGTTAGAATTTAGTGAAAATACCATTTTCTGAAAGTAGGTTATTTATCCAAAAACACAAATGAATTTTGATCGTAGAAGAAATCACATAAAAAATGGTGTATATGATCAAAGGTGTAATGAATTGCTCAGAAAAGTTGAGATCATATGATAGATTTTCTTTCTTTGAGAGTCGTACACATGTATGGCACCAAACACAGTATGATAAAAGGCTTGGAAGAAACTAACTACATGTAAACATTTCTCATTCATTATCTTGGGTTTCTGCTACTGTGTGACAAATCATTAGTCGTAGTGTAAGGCAAGCTTTAAAAATGTAATTACTTAATCATGCAGTTAGTTTCCCATCAATTCTACCAGCACTTGTTCTTAACTAGCTTTAAAGAACAAAATTAGGAGTAATTTGTAAGCAAAAGTAATTGAGGAAAGGCTGATATTGCCAAGGTGTTGACAGCACAGCACAGCACATGGTGTTGTTTTTTTTAATTCCCTAGCAAAACAGTGGTCTGCAAACTTTACTGAACAGCACTGCTGGCTGGTGGAGCCTTAAATCATGCCTTGGTGTCCTAGCACTGAGGTCAGGAATGAGGATTTTGCTTATTTTCTGACACCCTTCCTAAAGGGTGGCAGGAAGGTGCCGTGGGGTCATTTAATGGAATGGAGAGAGGATGGATCCATGAGACCTCGATCTTAGGCTTATGGTTAATCCTGTTTCATGTTCAGAGATCTTAGCATCAGGAACAGCTCTGACCCAGAAAAGGGAAAGGATATGTTGAGAGCAAGAAGAATCAGAGCTCGTAGTCAGTGATTATTTTATACTTTGATAAAACTCCAGGGGATCAAAATTAGGGTAAAGTAGAAATGGGTGGTGAATTGGAACTTTTTAATGTGATCTGTTTCATTGGAGAGTGTAGATTCATCAAAGCTTAAACTGTCACAAGGAAAAGATTAATTTTAACACTTTTCTCACCCGCGAAAATTCTGAAAAATGTTTTGAAATCATTCAAGAATCTAGTCTTGTCATTTCCCAGGATGAAATAGTCTAGTATCCTGATTTATCAAGTGATGTGCCTGTTCTATCTGTCTGTCTGTCTGTCTGTCTATCTAGCTATCCATCCAACAAAATCCTGAAATAGTCAAAATGAAAATGAATAATTTTGAAGATGTTAAAATAAAAATAAATTAATTAATTCTCATGCAGACTTTGTTCTTGAAATAACAGTTACTGGAGCTGGCTGGAAATCAGTCTGTCTGTTCTACAAATATGTCAATTTAAAAAAAAATTAATTTTTATGAAGATAGAAAGGAGAGAAAAAATGATATTTTTGGGGAAAGAAAATAGATTTCTTGCCAGGATTACTTCTTGGGTTCATTAAGTTTCCATGCAGAATACTGCTCATGGATTTACACGGTTTAGGGAGATTTCTCTACACCTGCCTTGTATGTTATTGAGGGGAAAAAAACCAAGCAGTTTTCCAGTGGAAATTTCCCTGCTTTTTATCAAATGTTTCATGAAAACTAATGTCAAGATATGTCTCTTCTGAAAATTGGCTATTTCTTTTAGGGAAATTTGGTCTTGTTTTGGGAGGAGGAGGTTCTGGGTCAGTTTTCACTATTTTGCAGCAGCCAGCAAGGCATTATGAACTCCCAGGAAAGAAGGAAATTAAGAGTTTTCTGATAATGTAAGCTATGTCCTCTCAAGTGCTTGCAGAGATACAATGGAAGAGTAGCTTTTCAGAAAAGAGAGTCCTTCTGGTCGGGGGTGAGGGGTGGAGAAGGATATTCAAAGGGAATGTGATCTGAAGAAGAAAGTGGAAGTAGCTTGTGAAGGTTAAAGTTCGTTACAGAAGATGTTTCTATCCTGGCTTAACTGAAACTAATTAAGTGTGATTGCAACACATTTCTTTTCAATAATTGTGCCTGTGGGTTTATTTAGGACATAATGTTGAATGATCTCTAAAGGCACAGTCCTCGTGACATTTGATACAATCACAGCGTGCTTGTGTTAGCCATCTCTAGTCTCCAAAAAGGGATAAGAGATTTAATAAGAACCATGTGCTCATCCCATCTTAATCACTTCTAAATCACTTGAAACTCTTGCTGTTGCAAATCCTGTCTTTATATCATGCACTTGTCTTGGCTATGAGTTGCAATTAGAGAGGGAACAGAAAGAAAGTTACATTGATTTTAGAAAAGTGTTGCACACTCACAGCTGCAACATGGTGTTTTGCATCATGGCAATTCAAAGAGATGGAGAAAATCACACCAAGAAACGTACCCAGGTAATTTAGTTTCTCCTTTTCCTTACAGATATTGCATGGGCAGATCACGATTTTCATTTGTTGTTTTAACCAACACGTATTTTAGCAACAGAAACACCAGCATCTGCCTCTAGGCTTTTTGCACAAAAGATCAGGATGAGAACAGTGTTTTTCTCGTGATGCACTGAATGAAGGTAGGTTTCTATCCCTTTTTTTGCGGACAAAAGCGAAATCTCTCAGTTCGGTCCTTGAGTTGGTGCGATGATACTCGACGTTTATCTAGGAGCTGTATAACCCTGTTACTGAAGCTATCAATCTGAAAAAAACCCACATGCTAAAAGTGTATTAAGTGATGTCTCTGAATACTGCTGCAAAAGGTTGTTACTGGTGCCTGTTAGCCCCCAGGCTTCTACAGGAATGGTAAGTGAAGAAACTGAATCCTGGCCATTTTTCCAACTTACTTAAAAGACCTCTTTGGGGGAAATAGGATTGTGAAAGATAAAAACAGCTATGATATAGTTGTCTTTATTGCTTGGTCCAGCAATCCAGATTAGGATTGAAAATGGTGAAGTTCTCCTTTTAATGTTAGACAGTTGAACATTGGATGCTTGCATCTCATGTAGTCAGGTTTGACATTTTTTGTACCAGTAGATGGAAACTGGTACCTCCTGAGAGCTCTTTACCTGTTTCTCTGTAGAGACCTATGTTAGGAAGAGAAAAGTCACTATTTCAAAGGATCTCTTTTTATTGACTGTGAGAGCACCCTTGAGCACCTAGCTGAGACTCAGGCAAATAACATTTAGACACCTAAATGGGATGAGAAGAAAAACACTTGAATGCTTTAACCTCATCTCATGACAGAAAGTGAGACCCTGGGCTCCAGTGGAACAGGTCTTTCTCCGCTGATTTTGCAGTGACGTATATTTGTGTGATAATAGAACCATTTTTGCAAATATCTTTTCTAGTGGTTCATTGTGCAATACTGTGGTGTTTGTCCAACATTAGCATTTTGTATTCAACGATGTCTAAGGGATTTGAGGGAAGATGAGCCAACTTCACACATCGAAAACATAGGAAAAAAGTAAAGCGATCAGAATGGATTAGCTGAGCAGAAATTGTTTGCTCCTCACACTAGACTCCAGGCCTTCCAACCTCTGCCTTTAAGGATGGGTCTTGTTTAAAAACTGCATATTGCGATGGTACCCAGTATTTAATAAAAGTAGTGAAATTGCTACACTGTGCCACAGATTCACTTGCTGAACATGTCATGAGGCAAAATTTTATAGGCGTTGTAAAATCTTTTTACCACACACAGCTGCATTACCCAAAATGACTCAAATCTGCAGGGCATCTGAAACGCACACTACAGCAATAATAGGCTTTGCTGCTTAAAAAGTGATTATGACTAATGCACAAAAACAATTATCACCAGGCTTAATTGCAAAGAATTAAGCACAGTATATATGTGTATGCACAAACAGACATATATATGTACATATACATTGCATTCCATATCTAGATTCTTACTAGAAAACAGAATCAGACAAAAGTAAAGATGAGGGGAATATGGGTGTTTTTTGAGGGAGGGGAGGGGGAAAGCAAAACAAAAAACTCCCAAAACCAGAAAGAGTTTGTTGAAGATGTGGAAGCCAGCCAGAAAGCAGATACAGGGATCTCAGTGTTAACCTTAAAGAATGTTTTACTAAGAATGGTCATAATTGAGTTACACTTAATTGGCATGTAATTGACAGCACACTCATTTTGGGAGTGACCTTCAGTGGATCCTCAGGTGAAGATTACAAAACAAGAAAAAGCTTAACTTCCACTTATTTCCCAAGTATATCTTGCAGGAATAGAGGTCTGAAAGACCTTGCAAACCAGAAGTTCAACCTGTGTCTTTATTTTTCATGAGTCTGGATGAACTTTCCTTTCATTGTTTTTTCCAGTGGCTTTTGGAAAACATTTATGGTTTTAACCTCAGTGGCATCTGTTGTTATGAACTTCCATGTCTGAATTGTCTGCCTTGTGTACTGATACCCTCTTATGCTATGGGTCTGAATGGTCTGGAGAATGCCAGTATTTTTACTGTGATGGCTAAATTCAGGACAACATGTGGCATTTCATGCCTGCCTACTGCCCAGCCCTGCCAGACTGAGTCAATGCAGTGTCAGTACAAAGTTTTATAAGCAAAGCAGGTACCAACTACTTTATTATAATCATTGTTTGGAGAGGTTATTGTTATTTCTTGTGCAGCTTCCAGCTGTGGTGGTCCTCATAGAAGGACAGAGTTGTGATTAAAACAGAAATAATTAGGAAAAGCCCTCAACTATTGCTAGATTCATTGACTTCAAGAAAAGAAGGTCAACTGATGTCAATTGGGGGCCTCACCAGTTGAGTTCGCAATTCTTCTGCTTCAGGCTCTTGCTGTGACCTTCAGTAATTACACCATACAGCAGGCACACAAGCAGAGTGACTAAGTTGTTTAAAATGAGGTGGATAAAATACCAGAAAAATACAAGGAATATTATTAGTACGCATTGCAGTGAGGCCCATAGGCTGGAAAAGGCAATATTTGTAGTGTGCAATCAAACATGGGTAAGATGATGCCTGGGAACACTGTGTTGTGCTGGCAAGGTTCTGTTAAGCAATCCTTTCACCTCTGGCTGTGGATCACTGTGTTAATAACTGTGTCAAGGCCTCCTTGATTCTGTTGCTACAGATGAGTCTTTTGATGCTGGTTTAGCCTCTCCGGCTGTCTTTGAACTAGTAAACCTGGAACAGCAGGTCACTGGCATAACGTAGTTCCTACCATTAAATTGTAGCCACTGGATTCTTCTTAGCTATATTTTCACAGAAAATTCACATAAATGATTTGGGCAACAGCATTGGTGCGCTCCCCATCACGTAGTTTGGCTTTGGGGGTGATAGGGAAGGGCTATATGGATATAAGCACTGCTGTAGCAGGTAGTCTGAGTCCCAGAACTGTCCCTGACTCAGTTTAAATATGTAGTTTGTGAGGCTGAAGAAAGTCCAGTATAACTCTATGATATCTATTCATCCTTTATTCAGATATCTCTTCTTCAAAACTAAGGTTCTTGAATTTGTAATGAACACAAGAATTACATATTGACATAGACATCAGAAAGACATGGGCTTTCTGCTTGGCTGGTGTACAGGTGTGGATCTTAGGGTTTTTTGGCTGGATTTTTTTTCTTAAAAATAACTAGAAGGACAAAAATGTGGACCCCACAGTGATGCTGCATTATTGGTATTGTATTTAGGATTAATTTCACTTAACCTAAAATTTAAGCATGTAATAGTAACTCAACAGCTGCTGCAGTGAAAGGAGAGAGGCAGAGTTCTTCAGGAGAAAATTTACCCCACATCTCTTAGATGTCTTTCTCCACATGGCACAAATTGCCTTCTTGAGGTGCACATCATCCTCTACCAACAATTAAAGGAGCCCAGATGACTGACTTAGAATGTATGCCTGTCATTAAGGCATGACTCGTATTCACCCTTTTGAGGTCTTTGCTAAGGGACACCAGAACATCCAAAACCCCATGAAAGTCAATGGGAATTAGATGTCTAAAGCCAACCTTTGGGTAGATCAGTGTTCATTACCAAATTGTGTAGGTGCAACAAGCTCTGCCTTATAGGGGAATTTCCTTGTCTGGTAGTAGGTTGATAGTTGAGCAGTAAAGCTTGATGCATGTCAGTCACAACCCCATATGGAAAACTACCTAAGTTTACCAGTAAAGCAGAACAAGCACCATTTGCCTTTTTTTATACTCACCAGTCCAATTTTTGGAAGCATCAGAGAACTGAATTGTTTGAATAGGAATCATCCTTCAAAATAAACCCACTGGAAACAAATAAGTAGAATGCACAATTTTTTTATTTTCTCTTCATTCTTTAATTTCTGCCCTGTCACCTCTAGAATAGCTCACACAGATTACAATGTCGTTTCCGAGAACTCATTAACAAATTAACTGTAGGAGAGATTAAAATCTTCATACATAAATGACAACTCCACATAACTAAGTGCTATACACACACTGAAGAGAGGGACAGATCCTACTCATATAATGTTCTTATTTGATAGAACTATATCTTGAACTTTTCAAGTATGTTCTAACAACTCAAACTCAGCTGTTTGAAAACCAGAGAAAAAGTTATGCAATTTTGTTCTTAGATTTAAAGTTGAAACATCTTTGTATGAGCTTTCTCTTCTTCATGCATTCATGTTATATTTGAAAAATTATTTCTGTGTTTTTTACTGGTGATAAACTGGAGTTTTCCTGTTGCAAATTTAGTGTCTTCTAAAAATTCCAAGTTTGAGAAAATGTCAGCAGAAAAATCTATTTTACTCAAACGCTGCTGTGTTTTGCATTTCTGATTGGAAAAAAATCAGAAAAAAAAAATTATTAGCTCTCTAGGAGAACATCTGTTTGTGATTGACTTAAATCATTAGTGTGATGTTTTGTTTTGTGGTTTGTTTTTTTTTTTTTCTCTTGAGAACCAGTCTTCAAGCTTGTTTCTATCCTTTCTAATAAAAATCTATGATTTTCTGTATCAGTTTTGAAAAGACCAAAATGCTCAATTATCACAAGGGGAAGAAAATAATAGTGATTAAGTTGAGCTCTACACCTCCCAACAGAAAACAGATATTTTTTATGGAAAGCGGCCACAGCTGCACATAACAACATGCATTAGTGCATCTTGCAGGGAAATGAAATCGAACAGCAAGACACGATCATAAGCCTATCTTGGAGTGTAGTCAATTTGTCCAGTAAATATTGTGGCATTAACAGTTTTATTTGTTGATCATTTCTGATGTTAATGGTAATGGGCCCCTTTGGTATTGGGATATTTATGTCTGACAGTGTGGTGCAATTTACATTAATAAGACTCATTAATTTCAGATGGTTTCTACTATGGAGGAAGGAAATATTAGAAGTGTTTTGTGCTTTTTTTCAACATCGCTCTCTCACCACACAGCACAGGGTCACTAAGCTACGTTGCTGCAAAACAATGAATGCTCCCTTGTTGTTGTTATTAATGATATGCTTGCCTGCCAATATTGGGGGTGGGTAGTTGTGTCTTGGAGGAGTTATCTTTCATCCACATTTTACTTAGACTTTTCTTTTTTTCTTTTTTTTTTTTTTTGTCTGTGTGGAACTCATAATTCCAAACAAAACTGGAAACATTTTTGTTTCCTTCTCCCATTTCCTGCATCCTCTTCATTTCCATGATGATGACAATCCTGGCCATCAATTAGAATCTGGATGCTAAAATTAAGCACAACTTTGCGAGAGGATCCATGACAGAAATGACAATTCCTTCCTTGAAAATGATACAAATGACTCAGTTCTTTAGCGTGTTCAATTTTTATAACAGGAAATAGAAAGCTAATTACTGGTTATTAAGGGCTTTCTAAATCTCTCTCTCTTTTATTAGGTGGACAATGAACAGTTACTTCGTATGAGATGGGAAAAGTCAAAGCAAATAATTTATTGGGGCTGATTTCCATAATGGGTTTTCAGGCGCAGACTCATGGCACTGGCAGCTGACACGACTGCCACTGTCCTGCCTTAGCTTCAAAATGTTTTTCATTCCTCATGAAAATGGAAGATTCAGCATTTTAGCTCTTTAAAACTCAGACAGCTATAGTGGGTAAAAGTTCGCAGCCTTGCGTTGTCTAACTCCACAATGTAAAGATTCTGGTTTGGTTTGGAGTTGTTTTGGTTTTTTTACAACTTCTCTTATTTTGCAGAATTCATTTGAAAGTGTATTCTTTTTCAAGCAACCTGGAAAATATGAGAGTTTCTTAAGGAAAGGAATCTAAAGAATTCATTGTGTAGGTAAAGCTGAATAGTAGGGCTATGGAATTAAAATGTGAGGTATTAGCTCTGGAGAAGAAAAAAAAAATAAGAAACAGGATTGCACTCAGATCCCATTGAAAGACTCTAATTCTTACTGACTATAGTCCCTGAAACATCTTTATAGCAAAACTGGGTGCTGTTCTTCAGAAAGTTCTCAGCTTTCCCTCCAGTGACTCAGCACTACAAAAAAACCCCTCTCGGATTTCTCTTAAAGTCTAGATATGAAATGAGAAAAAATGTGTTCAGAACTCATTAAAAATGTGTTAACGAGGTCCAGTCTGAAAAAAAAAAGAAAAAATCACAGCTGGAAAGCTCATCATCTAATTCAGATAATTATTGCAGTTTAAAAAATCTTATGAAAAGAGCTATCATGTGTACGTTTATACAGGTGCATAGCTTTTGTGTCTTCCATTACTCCTGCTAAAACCAGGATCAGCAAATGACATGCAGTAAAATATGCACTGAGGTGTTAAAAAAAATATTTAATAAATGGAAAATAGCTACAGACTGGTAATTAGAAAAAGTAACTAACTTAAGGAACTGAGTGAAGTTAAGAACAGTGAAAATCCAAGTTTAAGATACTAAAAAAAAAGTTAGGGCCCAATAACCAGCTGAAAGCTGGTTTGGGCACCTTGTACCCAGAATTATTAAATAAATAAATAAATAAGGTTAGCAAAGTCTTCACAGAGGTTCACAATCAATTTTAGACACAACTGACAAATGACTGAAGAAATAGCTTGCTCCTTTAATATATAAGAATGGTAAATGAAAGATCAACAGGGCTATGTTAGGGAAAGCATCTATATGGGAAAATGTTTTCATTTTATGGGAAGCATTATTTAAGTTATAATAATTAACAGAAAGTAAGTG
>JAOXJM010000023.1:114786930-114800210 GCA_026413425.1 Tringa solitaria | reverse complement strand
CAGGTACCGCAAGTCAAATGTGATGTACTTTTCTGATGTAGTCACAGGTTTGATTTCTAAGTACTGCAGTATATTGGGATTTGCTCATATACCTTCAGATATTCTCAAAGTGTTCCTAACCAGCTTCTTTTTCTGTCAGTTCTTCCTTTACTGATTGGATAAAGAGACGAGGTCTGATGAGAACAAATAACCCTGCTCAGAATTCCTCCATTTTCATTACTTGTTGACAGTTTCATTATTTCTGTTGAAATGAACCGGAAGCATAAATTCATGCTCTTCCCTTTTGCCTGACCGCAGGCAGATGCTTAACAGCAGTGGGAAAAATAACTGTCTCCCCATCTCCCCGAAGCAAACCGAAATTGCTACCCCTGGAGCTAAGTAAGATTTCAGGGGCAAGCTGAGAAATGCACATTTCTCATGCTGATGCACTGATTAAACCTTCCACTTTGTGTGTGCAAGTTCTTTATTTGCATCAAAGACAAGAGTGGCTCTTTCTGTAATGCAAACTCCTCTTTGATGGGTGCTTTCTAAGGCTGCCAATGAAACGTAATAAAGCAATAAAAGGAGATATAAAATAAAAATAACAATGCAGTGGAGCTAGTTTACTATGTCGAATTAATGTCCTTATGGTACTATCATATTAAGTCCCCTTTTTCATATTTACATGGTGACTTGAGAGAAATACAGATAAGTTTTATTTATACCCAGGGTCTCACCTTCTTTGCAGCCATACGGTTGTCTTGCAGGTGAACAGTTTGTGGATGATTAGTAAAGACTACAACTTTACTAATTCACTAAATATCAGGGTAAGTCCTATGCTATGGAATTCACTTGTCTGTGGGACTAAGACATGTCTGGTTTGGGTCAGTCATGTACTCTTCCAAAGATTTCCCTGTGCATTTTGGCTTAATAAGGGCCAAGAACCATTTGCAATAGGAAATTTAGATTCATCATCTCTGCTTTGATGAATAACACTAGTATGGCTTCTATGCACCTACGCCAATCAAACTGCATTAAGAGGCATCCTAACTGTTGATGGGACTTTAGTCCCTAACTAAAGATGGGACTCATCTTTAATGCAAAAGCTGGGGAGTCTGATTCTGAAGGTCATTTCAGAAGCATGCTTATTGAATAATGAAGTTTTGAGATTTTTGGTTTTAGAAATCTTATATCCAAATCTGCAAAATTATATTATAGTATTTCACACACAATATAAATGAAATGTTTGCCCATTTCAACCCTGAGGTTGATTACATATACTTCACAGCCAACTCGCATGAATTGTTTCTCATTAGAAGTCTCCTTGATTATTTCTTGAAGTCATTTCAGCCCTTAACACAAATCTGAAGCAATGGAGGTTTTGTCTCCTTGACCTAAGTCTCAATTCCTTCCCCACTCATCCTACCTTTTCTCCTCAGTCACCACACATTATTGCTATCCATCATCAGACCAGGTCTAGCTGTGGTAACAGGATGCTTTTAGCCATTTTAGTACCTTTCAACCTGTAGTTTCTAGTGTGCAAATATGGCTTTACTGTGATTTAAGTTCAATCCAGGCTGCTGGCTGACTTCTATGTCTATATTATAGGTGAATTCTACTTGGCTGTTGAAGCGAGAAGACTTGCCAACAATATTGGCCATGAATATGTTTTAGAATTTGGTGGATCTAAAAAAGACTCAGCAAGTTTAGAACATAATATTGCATTTAGACTGCCTACCGTGGCACCTGACAATTATTCAGGCATTATAACCACACCTGCATTTGGAGAGGGTTAAGGATTTTGCCTGTGGACCATCAGGGGCTGCCAGTAATCAATTTTGTATAAAGCCAGTGAACAGAGGTATTTGTGATGTCTACTGCAGGTACCTGATAGGCACTGGAATTCTTTCTACCTGTTTAGTATCAAGCTAGTAGTCCTGACTGCCCCTCTCTTGAACTTAGATGCTTTAATACTGATTAATGCCAATGAAAATATCATGTTTAAATATATCTGTTAAGAGTTACTATCAACCATTGTGAAAGCAATATGGCTTGGAGGATGAGCTGCAGCCTATTTAACCCAGAAAATGGTTATCATAGCTGGATTACAAACACTTTCAGAGCTGTCTGCTTTGTGAATTATTCTTTAAGTTGCCATTTTCTTTATTTTTCTGAATTAATTCTCACATTTCTGTCTGAATTTTGCATTTATTCATGCCCTTTAACTGTGCTGTTGTCAAGTTATAGAGTGATCACACAACTTGATGCCACCCATAAAAGAAGGAAAAATGCAACATACTAAGGTCTGTAAAACAACTTGATTGACCAAAGGATTTAGCTTCAGGTAACTTATTTGCTTAAGGGCAGATTTGCCACCTATGTAGAGTAAGGCCTAATTCATACTGTCCACTCCACTCAAATTGTAGCAATACTTGAAAGACAATGCCCAATACTGCTTAATGTGGGTGAATAAGAATCAGAGAATCAGTTTTTATTTTTTAGGATAGGCACAGCTGGGACTCATATCAGATTGCCTCCTAGTATAAAATTCTACTACTACGATTTTATAATTTTGCCAAAGCTGAGCCATTTGGCTAGAAAAATTCTTTGTCCAGAGTTTATATCCAGCTATTTGATTTTTTTATTTGTTTTGGGGTTGGCTTTTTTGAGGGGTGGTAGCTTTTTAATTTTTTTTTTTCGGTCTTTTAAATGTTTCTACTAAAAGATCCTGCTATTCCAAAGAACAAACTGAATGAATTGTCAAGACACCATTAGTCCTGCTTGAGGAATCACCTAAAACAAGGTCAGGGTTGCTGTTCATGTGAAAACCTTCCCAGATTTGGCCAATCTATGAGTTTTTGGAAACTGCTCAGTAATAAGACAGTGCAATTATCCAGCGGTTTAGTCTGAACTCAGCGTGATTCAGCCCCTCACGTCTCCTAGAAGACTGTAGATCCTTGTCTGCCTTTCATAGCTTCTTGGTCTCAGAGCTGGGCTGCCTGGGCCTGGCAGTCTGTAAAGAGCATGGAGACAGGGGAAAACCTCATGAGCAGCTTAGCAGGGTGCTTTTGATGTGGTGGTAGAGAAAAAAAGCCAACTCTTGCTATTACCCACCTCTGTCAATGTGAGCTGAGGTTTGAATCCTGTTGATAGATTTATGCTGGCAGAGTGCAGATAGGAGGAAGGAAGAAGAAACTGCAAAGTCCATTAGCAAATGATGTGGTGGAGTAATATGAGTCAGATTTTGCTGCTGTTTCTAGGTTTTGAACCATAAGTGATTACATGGCCTGAAAAACAATTTGGGCTGTGTCCTATGGAAACCAAACTACTATGCTACCACATGATTGAAAGTTCTATTTAATGACTAGACATACACAAACAACCTTCATCCTAGAACTGTTAAAATTCAGAATTTTCATATCTAGCATTCTTTGAAGATTCTTTGATTATTTTTTTTTCTGAATTTTGTATCTGCTACCTTCAGATGCCAAGTAAACGCAGCAATTATTGCTCATGGCTCTGAGTCTATCCATGTCCAGTTTCAAAGAGGGGGCACTTGACTACCAGGCTTCTCATAGTGCCCTAAAATCTGTAGCCTCCAATAAAACTAAGGAAAAGGAAACAGGTTAGCTGCAACCACTCCCAATGCCAATCCCCAGACCATGTTATGTATAAATATTGCTTTACTCATCCAAACAGTAACACAGACAGCTGCTTAGATGCAGTGATAGAGAAGTCACCTTCTGAAAGGTGCTTTTGTCCTTGAAGAGAGCGCCAAGATATTTTTGTGACCTGCAACAGCTGCATTTGGGGTTGTTCTTCCATATTTGAACGTATTCTGTAGGTGGAATTGCTGTTGGTTCTCTGCTGAAAACAAGGTAACCGTTTTCAATGGGGACACAGCTTGAAATAAATCTATATTACTTTAAAAAAAAATAAAAAAATCACCCTTAAGAGTAAATTAAAGCAGATACGTTGTCTTTGATCAAGTTACAAGCAGGCAGAAGTGTTAATATACTGGAGCATTTTCACAGCGGAAATGAATTACACCATAGGCCATGCAACTGTAAAGTCGAGCGGAAATTGTAACAAAAAAATCAACGACTGAGCCTAAACTGTGAAGGATGTTGGCAAATGTCCAGGAAAAGGTACGGTTGGTGCCAAACTTGCATAAAAGAATGGTTTAACAGTCAGTCCAATTGCTATAACTGCCTCTTTTTTTTTTTCTTTTTTTTTTTCTTGTAGCTGTTTTTCCTATTGTAACTAATCTCATTAAATAAGGCCCATTGTCTCTGCCCTCAGACAACAGGCTCTTTCAGGGGAGCTGTGCCATGCATTGAGATCCTTCAGCAGGATTTGAAAGGGACAAGAGCACATCATGGAAATAGGACAGATTGAGTGTGTTCCACCCTGAAAGGCAGGAAAAAGCCTTCACAGCATGTCTGAAATCCAGCCCCATTTGAAGACATCTCTTGGAAAAGCTTGTGTGAAATCCTATCAATGTTTAAGATTATTGGAAGGTGGGAGAGAGAAGTACTTTGGTCATGTCTGATGATTCCATAAACCTATGGCAGCATGACAAAAGGAGGGATCAGCCACCAGGATTAGTGTGGGGGCGATGGAAGGAAGGCAAAATTAAATGCAGAGGAAGGTCAGGTTTAAGAATCTGATCCAACTTCTTCAGTGGGAATGGGAAATTTCCCATTAAATTATTAAAGAACTATAAAAATTCTACTTATACCTCTTATCTGAACCTTCCCTTTCTTGCAAGAATGCTTGGTTAAATGAATGGTGGTCAGGAAAAAGCTTCTCAGGAGACAAAAGAAATCACCCAAAACTTAGTGATAGCAATAAGACAGAGACTGTTAAATGAAAATCATAATAATTATTACTATGAATAACCAGTTTTTGCAACTTAAATTTTGAGACAAATCTAGGCATTTGGACTCAGTTATCTTAAGGATCTTCTCCAGCTTCAATAATTCTATGATTTCACTAGCTCAAGTGAGATATGTTTGCTATCAAGGCCTTTAAGTCTAAACAGAAGAGAACTGCGGGGTGAGTGAAGGCAAAGGCAGGAACAGAGAAAAGTGCCACACGCAGATTAATTCTGATCTGACTCCCGTGGGAGTCTGTGCATACAGTACAAACCCTGCGGATCTGCTGGAGCATATTCAGGTACCACCAGCAGCATCACACTCTTAGTGTTACACTCTCACTAGAAAAATATTTCCCGCTATTTATTTCAGCTGAAAAAAATAGCGTGGTCAGAATGCAGCTCATCCAGTTCCAGGACCCAAGGAAGCTCTCTAAGAACAAGGGCAAGTGTCTCTAGATCACCTTGTTTTGTGCCTAAGGACATTGTCTGTGTCTGGGATTTAAACAGAGTCTGCTCATGGTTGACTAATGAGTATATTTATAATTATTTACACCTGTCTTAAAAGTCACTTAATTTAAAGAACAATAAATTAAAAAAAATAATTATTATTACTTTTAGTTACCAGATGAGGAAGCTGAGGTACAATTTGCATGGGGTCCTTCACATAGCTAACAGGAAAAGCGACAACAGCCAGGTCCTTTCAGTCAGACCTTTTGTTCATTTGTGGCACCACCAAAGCAAATTCCACCTGTTTGCTTTTGCGCTTATGTTCCTCTATCCTTCTTACTGTGTTGATCTTCCCTTTGGCCTTGTCCTTTTGCCTTTTCCATTTCTTTCACAGGTGCCCAGCCAAGTACTCATGCTCCTACACTAAGTCTATTCACAGAGCTCACTGGGCTTAGGTGAAAGGCAACCACAGAGACAAATTAAACAAACCCTTGGTTGTTTCAAACTCTCTGAACCTCCTCTGCAGGATCATATGGAGAAACTGATAGTGAACAGACTACAAGTTCTACTCTAAGGAAAAAAATAGCAAAGAATTTGACTTAAAATTCCATTTTTGACTGACTATCAATATCTTTCAAACCTTATTAGAGAAAGTTAAAACCTTTTGGAATTTTGACTATAACTGGGTAGCACATACTTGGGTATGAAAATTTCTCTGGCTAGGAAAGAAACAGCATATGGATAGAAAGAACAAAGTATGGACCCATAGTCCTCATGGATAAACAGTATCCTCAATGTTATGATAGTCACAATGTCAACTTTTAGGTGAGTTTCTATTCAGTGTTGTACCTATTAAGGACAATGTGTGATCCAGGTGAACTGATTAACTTGTATCCTGGAGAAGGAGATTCTCACTAAGGAAATGCAGAACAAAGCAAAACAAGCATCCTAGATCCTGGCCTGTAGCAACAGGAATAAACCACAAATATTAAGTAGATTGAAAATAACTGTCATGTTACATCACAGAAGCTTTATCCCTCAGTTCTGGCACATCTTTACACAGCGGTTATCATTAGCGGTTGCAGTTAAGAACAGCAAGAATCTGTTCTTTTCATTTCCATTAATATCTTAAGAAACACAGGCATTGTGGGTGCATCAAACTCAACTGGAACATGAAGTAAATCCCTCAGCCGTAGCCAATTTGGATCTCATTTTAGACAGAGCTAATCTAGATCTAAACCTGCTGAATTAGACTGGATTTGCAGTCAAGGCAGCAAGAGCAGACTCGAATCCTTATTATCAGGTAAAAGAGTCTGGATGCTCATCTGGTGGGAGTCCCCTGTGCACAGCACTGGAGTCAACTGAGAAATCCTAATTTATACCTGGTGATCTACTTCCCCAGTGGCTTTAGTGCTTTACATAAAATTTTTGTCCCTGGATTGTTGCTGTGTGATGTATCTGGTCTGGTGATTCAGTGACAGAGGTACTTCTACTGGCAGCAGTTTAAGCTATTTGCAGAGGTAGGGAAAATATTTCTGATTACTTTTAATATGTGGATCCTTCACTAAAACTTTTAATTTTAGGAAAGTACTTTTTATGTTTTAGATTTCTTGCCTGTGACATTGCATTCATAATGTACTGGTAGAGTAGGAGCCCATCGAAGAATTATATGATAACATAATAGATCTCTCCTGTAGTTGTTTTTTTTTTGGTTTTGTTTTTTTTTTTTTTTTTTTTATAAGGGGATGAATTTTGTATTCTTTCCTAATGATTTTGTGGTTTTGAAAAGGTGTGGTCTTACCACCTCCCTGGAAATTCTTTACAGAAATTCTGAGATCTTCCTAGCAACTACCATATTTGAATAATGTGCATAATAAGCAGTAGTAGTTCACCCCGGGGCACATTATTAGCACCAAGCTCTTTTTTAGACTCACACGATCAGAAGAGACTATGCTGCTCACCACGTTTGATCCATGCTGCTCTTGGGCAGTGCTGCCATGAGTGTGGTCTGATGGTTTTCTGTGTAAGGTCAGTCTGTTCCAGAACCTCACCCCGCCAAATTTTAGAAACTTTCGTTTTACATCACCAGGGTAAACAGTATTGTCTTAGTGAAAATATGATTATTTCATTTAAGAAGGTCTTACCCCTCTCCGTTTCTTATTTACAGGCAGCTTTTCTGTGCCTTTTGCATAGTCCAAATACATTTATCCATCATTTTACTGCTGTAAGTAAGCCATGAATTTTGGGTGTTGCTTATTCCACCCACTTGCAAAGAGGATATGATGGTGTTTGGGACAGGAAGAATGGGATGAACTTTAGCTAACTTCAGCAGCCACAGAAATAGACTTTTATATCTCAGCACTTTACCACAGTCTCCTTTTAATTGATTTCAAGCAGCAATTCTGCACTGAGGCTGCTGTTTTCTAGCACCATAACTTTAATCACCTGCAGGTGTTCCCATGCGTGCTGGGAGCTCCACTCCTGTCAGTGGAGTCTGAGGCAGCAGATTTGTCGGATTTTGGAAAACATTTCAGCTGTTCAAATGTATATTCTTCCTTCAGGATTCGTCGCATCACCCTTCACACCCTATTGACCAAATTAATTCACTCTTAGACTGAAAATAGGATCTAAAATACTCACCTGAGGACACCAACACCGTAGATGCCTGGAGTTAGGGAAGTTGAGTCCCAGCTCAATGTTAAGTTTGAATATAGCTGTCTATACATGGTGTCAATATTCTGCCTAGGTTAGAGACATTTAAATATTTTTATTTTTATTTTAAATTTGTGTCTGTCACCTCCTGGCACAACAGCTCCCAGCTTGGGCAGCACTTTAAATACATTAATGTAAACTGTAGTACATTTACAGACCTGAGCCCAAATTGCAGAATAAATCTTCAAACCCAGAAGAAAGTCTGATCTCTCCTAAGCCTGTGAAGGAAAACACACCCTCTTTATTGAACTTTATACTCTGTTCTAGCACACTCTTATTATACACTGTTGTTGATTATCTAATTCTTCTGGGCATATGAGCAATGCCTCAATGTCGGTTTTACATTAAAAGGATGCAGTTTAAAAAACAAAACAAAACCCTAAATACAGAAATAAAATATGTGTTTAATTAGGGCTTTAATCATTCCTGAGCTCATTAAAAAAAAAAAAAAGGAATGGATGCCCATAGGGTCTGATAATATTTTCCTAGAGTGTAAACTGCTCCTACAATATATATTAGTAAACATCCATTTGTGTTAGTAATTAACTTCAGTCTCTGGATATCCATTTGTTTCTCCTGATTTCATGTTCTGGTCCAGATCATTGTTAGATGAGCAGCACCATAATAGCATTGATAGAACTGTTTGGACAATTGTTTCTCAGTTAAAGCTGAGACGTAGCTACCCTGGAAGTCACCATCTTTCCTCTGGGGCGAGCTGTTCCCTGTCTGCCCCACAGCTGAGCCTGCAGATCACTTGAGACCTTTGCTTTTGGGGGAGATGAAGACAGAGAAAAATTTAAAAAAAAAAAAAAAATTGAGATTTTGAGGCTAGTGAGCCCAAATTTCTGAATATCAAATCTCTTCAGGAAGCAAAACCAGAATTTCAATCAGCCTGTAAGAGCATTAAAAACCAAAATGAAACAAAAAAACAAGCAAACAAACAAACAAAAACCCCAACAAATGAAAACCAACCCCACCCACCCCCCCTCAAAATACCAGTTCAGGGAAAAGATGCTCAAAATACAGAGACAGCAGCTCCTAAGGTAGAAACCTCTAGTCACAGCAAAACACAAGAGACATGAGGAAGAAAGTGAACTATCTTCCTCTATTAAAGAGGCTTGATCAAAAATGCCTCATGAAGCCATTAATACAAATCTGGAGGAAAAAGGGAAATATATTGAGAGAATATAGATCTCTGTGAAATTTTCAAATATTGGCTTGAAAATCCCACAGATTTTTTCAGTCACAAAGGTTGAAAAGGTTAGGAAATGTCCAAAATAGAACAAACATCACGCAACACGGAATTAATCCGTGAGAGTTTGTAAGAGTTTCATTGAGAGATAGTAAAGGTATCTCAAAGACAAGTGAGGAATTGCATCAAGGAAAGGGATATTATTTAGTGTTTCAGAAACAACTGAAATATTTTGCTGGTCCTGAATCTCGGGAGAAAAATAAAAATGCTGATATTGTTCCTTAAAGTGTCAAAATATCAGCATACATACACATAGGCATATGCCTATATCCCCTATCTGCCTATAGATTTGTGGGTGTGTATATTTATTCAGAAGTGCAGAAGTGTGTGTATGTTGTTTCAATGTAATTAAACCCCATTGCTTCTCAGGCTTAGTGTAAAAGAAATATTTCCTTTAAAAAAATGTATTTTGTGAAAATATTTTCAAAGTTGTGAAATTTAAAATATCTCATGAGTGTAAAAAAATTTGGAACCATTCAAAAGATTTTCAAAACCCACACACAGACACACACCAAAAAAGACTTGAGTAGGGAATATTTTCAAACCATCGTCTCCAGTCAAAAAATTTTTGTCTCAATTAATTTTTTTCAGTTTACATAAAGATGAAAATTGACATTGGGTAAAGGTGTTGCAGGAATCTCTTATCAGCATGCAGCGTCCTTTGTCTTGAGGGGTAAATCACTGAACTGGGGGGGTCCAGCGCTGGTTCTCTGCCCTGATGTGGTAGAGCTGGCCCAGAATCCTCAGGGTAGATAGAGCCCTTCCCATCTGCTGGGGATGACCATGGCATGGGCAAGATCTCAGACTGTGCCTGGTCAATATTTTTTTGATGACTAGCAGGCAGATCTGTCCAAAACCTTAGCAGAGAGCAAACCAACAATTAAAATCTATAGCGGATTTTGGAAAAACATCTTAGCCCATGCTCTGGCTCTAGTTAACTGCTATGGACAGAACAGGGTAATGCTAATTTTCTGTGTAATATTGGCTAAGCCAATTAGGTTTTCAAACCTTTGTGCCTGAAGTTAAGCATATAAATTATTTTTCAGGTCTTTAAATAAAATTGGCTAGGTTTTCTAAGAAGCTGAGAATCTTCTGAGTCAATTTTCTTTAGACTTCATTAAAACTTTAGGTGATCAGTGTAGCAGCATCTTCCATGTCTGGGTTAGACTGACATTTTTTATATTTTAAATCCCAATTTGGATTAGGAACTCAATTCTGAATTATGTCCTGAGCTTATTTCTGAACTTGCCAAGAGCAAAATTATTATGAAGCATCCCAGACAGATAACTTGTTCAGGACAGGGACTTAATCCATATAGGAAAACAAGAATTATCCTGCATATTTTAAAATGGAAATTTCAGCATGTGTTTTCATTTGAAACCAAAAGTTTTTTACTTTTTTTCTCAGGGGAAAATAAGCAGCACTTCCTTTCTCTAATGCTTCATGCGCTTCTCTGGGAAGTGGGAACCAGATACATGCTTTTGTTCTTATTCAAGTAAACCAGGATGTTCCAGCTGACTTGGGTTATTGGTATTATTGCTGAGATATTGGTATTATTGGTATTGGTATTATTACTGGGACATTGATATTATAACCCAGATGCATTTTGATTGTTTAATTTGACCACAGAATTCATTGCTAAACTTGAGGAGTTGTCTCAAAATATATAGCATGACACATGATACATTTCTGTGGGAAATTTAGCTTTGATAATTGGCCTTTTCCAAGCACAACATTTTGTCCAGACTTTTAGGCTCTTGAAGCTGGCATTTTCTCACCTACTGGGTTAACTGCTTGGGATCACCCCCCCTCTTTGAAAGAACTGCCTTCTTCTGGATGGGGTCTGCTTGTCAATTTACAGAACAGACACCGGGAGATCAAGTTTATACAACTGCTGTGACATTGTAATGTGATCCTATTTCTATGTACATACCACACATAGAAAAGCAGAGCCTCAGTTCCTTATTAGAGTCTCTAAGGGCTATGATAAAACAGGTAAAAATGATCATGAACACAACAGAGATCTATAACTGATGCTATCAGAACAGCTACAACTTCACCTGAGATCAAAACCTTATTGCTTTAGACACTGTATATAGGTGTAGTAATATATGGACACTGCCCCAAAAGATACAGTGACAGAAATTAATACATAAATACGTAATACCCACAGTAGCCAGTCATTGGAACAACTTGCTAAGAATTCGAATCATCAAGTGAGATCTGAAAGTTAAATATATCCATGTCTTTCTGAAAGTTGTGTCGTAACTGAATAAGAAGTGATCAGCTTCATGCAAGAACCTTGTTGAAAAGTTGTGCACCTAAGAGCAAGCTTCCCCCATACCCTGTGAAGGTAACTCCTGTTGTCCTAACATCAGTGTTGCAGATAGGTGGGATGGCTCACCTCCAACAGTGTGTCCTCCTAACACTGAGGTGAGCAGCAACAGAGAAAATAAATTCTCCCTCATGATCATCCTTATGGAGCCTTGGTCCCTTCAAGATCATGGACGTGCTTGGCCCCTGGCAGCAGTACCAGTAACTTTGGTGGGATTTGTGTAGCAACAAGGATCACTCAGCGGTTATGCCCTTCACTGGTGAGACTGGCTGGAAGACAAGCCCTCAGAAAATGAGGAAGGGACATTTAATTTATTTTTTTTTAATGTAGCTGCTATTTTGTTGAGGTTTTCCTTAACCAAAGATGGAATTTTAATGTGATCTGGAAGTTGGAGCAAAAGCTTGGAAAAGTCGTTATTGCTATTTATATCCCTGTTTAGTTAGCAGCAGTGGAAGGTATTAACATCGCCCTCTGCATTATTAGGGTGAAATAAACGTTGGGAAACATTGGTCATGACAGAATGAAAAAAAGAATCAAAAAGTGAAGAATATTCTCCCTCCCATTTTTTTAATAAGAATGAAATCTATAAAACAGTCCAAAGAATAAGAAATATCATGTTAGAAACAAATATGTATACAAAAATAGTAATAAAAAACCCCACCAGATCTGATCTTAAGACAAAAAACAAGATAATTAACTCTGCTCCCATCCTGATGGTCTCATTTGAATTTATGCTATTTCCTTTATTTTCCTCTTTGTTTGTTCTGTTTTCCTTTACCCGTGTGCTTTTATCATTTCTGTTGTTTATTCATGGCAGAGCTGGTTGCAGTTTTCAATCAAAAAAAAAAAAGGAAAAAAAAAAAGAACAAAAAAAAACCAACTGCACCATCCTCCAACTGGCCAACGTGGAGGTTGGAGACCACACGGGGATCAAAGCGATATGAGGACAACAGGGGTTTCATTAAAATGTTCTCCTCTCTGCCTGAGGAAAGAGCAGTGAGGACAGGGTGAGAGGGGGAGGGGGGAAGGGAAATCATCTGGCCCAAACAAGTTTAACTAAAAAAAAAATCCAAGCAAACCACCTGTGGTCTCCTTGGAAACTGGCTTGCAACCCCTCCAGCCACCTTTTAATGAAACCCCAGAGCCCCTTTATTAATTTATTAAAGAATCTATTTTCTGAAGATTCATAAACCGCGCATAACTCATATTCCAACACATCTCTGCTATGCTAATAGCGCGTGCTGCCATGAATAATTAATTCTTTAATTAGTAATAATTAGAGGTTGTTGTATAGGTCAAACCATTGGGCTGACAGCATGCTACTGTCAAAATGTCATTTGAATTAACGGGACTATGGCCCTTTCTACACAGAATGATTCGTCATTTGGGGTGGGTTGCCCCCTCATCTCCAAATTTTATTATTTTAACAGTGAGTTGCTTTAGAAGATGTGGCACTTAACAGCATTTTGGCACAAAAGAAAAGGCTGCAGACCTTCAGGAGATTCCTATAGTGGTAGGTCTTGGTCTTGAGCAGTATTTGTTCTCCCTGAGGAAAAAGCAAGAAAGGCATTAAAGTAGTTGCACTGACATACATTGAGCCAAATCAATTTTTTGGTCAAAATCACTCTCTACATCTCTGAAGAACTACAGTTGAGGATCTAGTTTTCTACTCAATG